>JARUPZ010000002.1:8988948-9501448 GCA_031213475.1 Nereocystis luetkeana
TTTTCTTGTTTTTCGTGTGTTGTGTGCCGTAGGTGTTAAAATCTCTCTAGGACTGTAGGTTGCAGGCGGGGCTACGGCGAGCAGTGGAGGGGGTTAGGGGGGGGAAAGAGGGGGGGGGGGGTCTCCCGTTGTGCGCGCGCGCACACGACCCCCCCCCCCCCCCCTCCCACCCCCCGAGGGGGGAAGGGGGGGGTTAAGGACTGTCCAAGCTTGCAGTGGGGCGTACCTTTGCCGCAGCACAGAGACCTTGTGCACCATTACATTGAAGAGAAGCTGGTCGCGTTTTTGGAGGTGACGGTGACCGTGACTGTGACCTTGACAGTGACGATATCTGTGACGGTATTCTGTGACCGTGATAATGACGATATCCTTGTGACGGTATTCTGCGACCGTGACAGTGACGACATCCTGTGACGGTATCGGTGACGAAATCGGTCACGGTATTGTGTGATGATATGGGGTATAGGTGGCGGCACCAACAACGGTATCGGTAACGGTGCTGGTGACGGTATCGGTGACGGTATCGGTGACGGTATCGGTGACGGTATAAGTGATGGTATGTATCTGTGACGGTATCGGTGACGGTATGTATCTGTGACGGTATCGGTGACGGCCTCGTTGGCGGTATCGATGACGGTAGCAATACCGGTATCGGCGGCGGTATCGGTGACGGTGACGATGCAATGGCGCTTTTGGCGCCTGCGCCGACCGACGGCGCTGGAGAGCGTTTCTGCGCGACCGAACGATGGCAACAACGGCAACGGCATCGGGCCGACTCCAAGAGGCGGCGGAACGTTTCCGTCGCTGTCCGCGCTTCTCCTCCAAGGTGCACTGGGCGGGCGTACCGCAGCGAGTGGTATGTGAAATAGCTGTTTCCGGCTGACAGAGCCACGCTACGATATATACCTGGTATATTTACGCGCAGAAACCAGCAGTAATACGCCCCCCCCTCCCCCCCTCCCCGTTGTGTGTAGTCGTGCATTGGGTGGAGATCACCATGCATGTTGTCGTTATGTATGAGGCAGCAGCCGGTTGGTTCGTAAGCTCGTTCGTTTGATGCGTTCGGCCGTCCGGCCCATTTTTTCGTTTTCACTATATTTTGCACCCTTGTCGTTATCTACGAGGCAGCATGTCGGCTCGTTCATATGACACTACTGTCGACTGTGCATTTCGCTTTTTTGTTTCTCTTTTCTGTGACGTTACCTACAGCAGCTATTATAGCTTGGTTGGGGCGGTGCTTCTTTTTTATCCATTTCGATTTTTTTGTTTTCTTTAGGAGGGGGGGGGGGGGGGGGGGGGGGGGGGTGGGGAGCAGGGGAGGGCGTTGTGGCGGGGTCCGTTGTGTGTGATGTTTCACACACATGTGTGTCTTGAACCCTGCTATCATGGTATTAGCGGACACGAAGACAAAGTTTGACTAAGCGCCGTCTCTCGGGGATTAGTAGGGGACAGCGAGGAATTTTGGTTCGTGGTGAAACGCCGTGGGCAGTGGGTGATGCCATACGTACGTGTAACTGTAGCTCACGGCACTTTTTTTTTTGCTTTACTATACAAGTATACCGATGACGGATGATGCTGTCGAAAAACAAAAAGAGGTTTTAGTTGGACGGTTCCGCCATGGTCTCTTCGGGACCCCCCCCCCCCCCACCCAACCCCACTCCCTCGCCCGCACTCCCCCCCTTCCCTCGGTGCCGTCCCAGCCTCTCTGTGCCTATGCCTGCGCGGTGGGGGCGATGCGTCGGCTGGGTGATTGATTTGTGTCCGTTTTGGTTTTGGTTTGAGGAATATGTCTGCCCTGGGAACCCAAGCGATACGTACGTACTACCTGGTACAGCAGTACCATCATCGTGTCAGCATAAATAATAGCATTTTTTAATGAGTAAAGATGTCGGGGGCGAGTGGCAGGGCGGTATGATTGTACTTCCGCGCTGAGCTCGGGCGGGAGGAGGCGATGGGGGGAGGGGAAGGAGGGCGGATGGCCGAGGGCAATCAATGTGACCGTTGACAATCAGTGTGACCGTTGATTTATTTATCGTTGGTCAATGTTTTTGTTGCCCTATACATAAATCAAGTAATCACAATCAGGCATTCGCGTGATATTTTTCATATACGACACACCTGGTACATTCCGGCATGTACGAAACTCTGCTGTGAGATATTTTCCAGGGTCAACTTGACTATTAATAGTAGTGGAGTTTTTGTTTGGAAAGAAATATTCATGTGTATGTCTGTCCGTCCGTCTTTTATGACTCTTGTGTGCCTGTCTGTCTGCCTAACCCCTCGCTGTTCACACCGCAAGGCACGACGTGTTGCACGTTTTTACCCCCCTGTAGCGATCCCGAACGAACGGTTGACGCCCAAACGACAATCGATAGCTAGCTACGAAACCTGGTAGCTAGCTTGGTGACACCCACCGACTTTTTTTCCCAACTCTTAAGCTTCTCTGCACGTCGTACGAGCAGGATGCCACCGTTTCGTTTTTTTTTGTGTCTGGATTTTCTCCGGTCATTCGTAACATGTTATTTATTTATTTTTTTCATCACTTCCACTTTCCAGCTTATTAATACCTGGTAGGAGGAATTACCCTCAGCGATTTTCTGGACAAGCCGTGGTCACAGGTGGTGTCATCCCTTCTCCCCCCCCGGTTCGTGCCTTCATTTTTATCGCGCATAGGATTCAGCATGTCACTGCTCGTCGATTTTCATCGAATGTTGCGAAACTCGCGCTTTCCGCTATCATTTTTTTTCGCAAGAAAAAGTCCGGGTATCCACTCGGTGAGACCTATGCTCGCCGGTTTTTCGTAGCAGAATAATAATAGCGGTGTGGTTAATTTTGTTAATGTTGCTCGTAGGTTATTTTTTCTCATGAAACGGCTTACCTGTATCAAATAGTCGTGATCTGTTGGTTGTCGTCTCTGTCGTGTTTGATCGTTCGCTCGGCGAGTCCCATGCTACAGCAGTAGAACTGGGAGTCATAAAGGTGACGTTGCAGTTTGCGTTTCGTACAACAAAAATAACTCGCGGCCATTAACCCTTCTAGGACCGCAGTCTCGTTTTGGGGACAATTGGGGACAAATTACTTGGAATTTGAATTGTGTGTCCCCAAAACAGGACCGGAGTTCTAAAAGGGTTAAGATGAAAAACCCCCGATGATGATGGTGACGTCGGTTGTAATAAAATAGTACCTGGTACCTGGTAGTTATTTATAGTATTGTTGTGATTGAAGCGTAACACTTTGTGCCAGGTGCCAGGTAATACTATTAATGCTGTACTGCTGTACTACTGCAGCCATGTAGGGTGCCTCAGGGAATAATGCTCTGATTTACTACTCGAGGACCTTTAACAATCTGGGACAAGGGATCTTTAGGTTGGTAGGCTGTTCGGATGTTTTGGTTCCTGTTGGGATCAAGGCACGGGCGAAGACCCAACCCAACCCCTGACTCTAACCCTAACCCTGACCCCAAACCGCAGCCGAAACGGGCAGAAACTCGCCATGAACGAGGCTACGCCGAGTTTGCATCGAACCAGGAAATTTCTCAAAATCTAGATGCGGACGACGATTCCGAAGTGCAGACCACGCTCCACATTTTTCAAGTAAAAAACATCCCCAAAGATCCCTTATTCTCCCAGACTGCTAAACCTACTCGCAAGAAAGTGGTGTGCTTCGAAGCATAGGCAATTGATACTCATCCAGACGGCCCGCAAAATATGTGTGTGTGTGTGTGCCGTTTCGCATGAAACGGCTTGTTGTCAAGACTTGGTCGGCTCCAGTTTCGATACTTCGCGCGGCGGATGCCATCCAATCCATGCTGAAAGGAAGGTTTTCGACGAGAGGCTCGAAAGGGGGGCAAGCATTGTTGAAAGTCTATACTTCCCCGGTAACTTGACATGGCACTGGCGAAGTTGGTGTGGAGTGCTCCGAAGGTGGCTACCAGTAGTATTACTACGTGGTATGCGTCGGTATGCATCGGGGCAACTATAAAACTTTGGCCGTTAGTAGTGCTGACGACACATACGAAGGAGGAGGAGGAGGAGCAGGAGGAAGCGATACTTCAACACAATGCTCGCCGGCGCCATTTCTCGTATCCCCCACAGGCAAGGCAATACGTACAGATATCGGCACTCATGATGACTGATTGTTGTGCTGGTATTACTCGTAGCGCTTGTAGTGTCTAAGCGCGCATACAACATACGAGTTAGTCTACACATGCATGTACGCCGCCTCTATTAGATACTGCGGTGCATGTACGAGTTCATCGTAGGGCATAGGCGGCGTATTCAGGTGTTGTGTGCGTGTAGCCAGCAACGGTTCGACTGGTTTGACAGACACAGGCAAGTGTGCGAATCTGCCGTACGCCGCAAAATGATACCAGGTACCAGGTACCAGGTACGTACGTACATGCTCTGGAGACGACAAAACAGGCCTTGAATACAAACGGGAAGCGATTCTCGGGTATACGCCGGAACTGGAGCGACCTGAACCCTTTATTTTGGGACAAATGGCTAGGAAATAGTACGTGTTAAATTTTAGTGGGGTCGCTTCTAGCGTTATTACGAGTCAGCCGGTGGAATGCATACCGGTATTCTCTGGCACCAGGTATTTAATTTTGGAGGGGTTTTCGATCGTATGTTTGCGGGCTTTTTTTTACATCGAAACACGTAGCCTCCGGCGGCCCCAACACGTCGAGCGGCCCTTCGCGGATCCGGCGACCCTTCCGAGGACCCGTGCGGGGTGCTCAACACTCGCCCCCGCCGTGTGTACTTTACACTCTGGGTATCGTACACACCATGCTATATATTTACATGTATAGTACATCGTCCCTCACGTATACGACAAAAAAAAAAAAACAGGCAACGTTGTCGACCTCTCCATGTCGCCAAAAACGCCAACAGCATCAACGACGGAAGGTACCGTCTCTCAAGCACCACAACCACCTTCTTCTTATCCGCGCGTGGGAGTCAGCGAGAACGGATCGCCGACGACTGCACTGACCGTGCGGCCCTACAGCAGCAGTGGCCGTGGCCGTGGCCGTGGCCGTGGTGGTGGTGGTGGTGATGTTGGCGGTCGGCCGAAGGAACCGAGCGATGTAGGTACAGTAGGTGTGCATGTAACGTGTACGCTCCAAAAAACTACGGAGGCTCCCTGTCTGTTGGCGCGCATCAAGGCCTCTGTTGGACGTAACAAATTGGTTTCAGTATATCGGGAGCGGTTAGCGAAGAGGTCAGTCAGACCGCGGCCTCTCTCGTGGCGAATCTGTTCACTTCCACATGCATGCGCCCGGCGTGGAGGGTGGGGAGCATACCGGTCGATAAAATGAAACAATGTGGGGAGTGGAAATTGGGAAACGGCTAGCAGAGAAGCGTATGAGGGATACTGCTGATTTACAGAAGGATATTCGGTATACATCGGAACGGCATCCACGCTATATTGTCGGAAGGCGAGCATAATAATACTTGTGGGGAGATCGTTGAAAGAATGAGAAATAATTTTACTACCTGGTGCGGAGCGCGATAGCCCTCGTCGTCGACGTACAAGAGGTACAGTAAGTCCGACGAAGAAGGGCATCGTCGTCAAGAGCAAAGTAATTGATGGTTCGGATAACCGCATGAAGTAACAACTCAAAAAAACGCGTGTACATACTCCAGTTTTCGAATATAGGTAGGCTTACGCGCAAACTTTTTCGGGTGCACGTCGCTTCTCATGCCTGTTGCTGTTGACATCAGTCGTACCTATATAAGTAGGCTCTACTTTTTCTGCATGGCGCGGGCGGGCTACTCGTACAGACATCCTGTAAGTATAGATACCGCGCGTGTTCGCAGAGGCTACGCGCGCTACATGTATTCCTCCCTTTGTCCCTTCGCCCAATGTGACAACCCGGACGTGCTTTGGTTGGGTGCTGAATACTGAATACTGTATGCACAATGACAGGAGCAATGGTGGCGGCGGCGGCCGTGGAAAAGACGCCCTGCCGCTTCAAGCGCGTGATGGACAAAGCGACCGGACGGCACTACTACTACGACACGGAGACACGCGAGACGTTTTGGACTATACCAGTGGAGCCCACCGGCGGGGTGCCTCCGAACACCGCCGCTCTGGAAGACCCGCGCAATCGGAGGAAGAGTTGAGAGCTGGAGTTGGGCGAAATATAGTAGCGGAGATTAGACAATTTCTTTGTACGACGACGCGCAGGAGGCCGAGATGACGCTACCGACGTGTAATGCGCACACCCTTCTCGTCGATATGTTGTAAGCTGACGACACCAAAGTAGCTAGATAGGATAGTGCCCACCCCCACTGGCTTGGCTGGTGGTGGGTTTCGAGCGCACGATCCTATAGCGCATGTGCATGTGACAGGCATCATTCCGTCGGGGTTGTGCTCGCACAGAAGATAGCTCCAAGCATGGCCCAGGCGTTACCGTTGCTGTGAAATCGATTTTGGAGCGGGACGCGCATTACCTACTGCTGCTGCAGTGGCACCCCGCCAGGAAATTTGGGAAGAATTCCCAGCTTGACGAATACGCAGTGTTTGGCACAACGGTACATAGAGCTTGACGAAACGGTCGACCGGCGTTTTCCGCAGTGGGGTGCATCAGCCTATTTACGGACAGCACGTGCGGGCGAGGACGAGAATGATTGGTGCGTCGCAGCGGGTAAGGAAACTCAGCATTCCCAGTACAATATAACTTGAAGCCCTGAACGGAACCCGGCAACACAGCCTTGTTGCTACGGAAGGAAGGCGAGAACTCCCCGCCCCCCCAAAGAAATCGCCCTCCTGCCTCAGGCCGTGGGCGCTATGTTTTGCGCGTCATTCCCTCGCCTTCCCGATATTTCGGCTTTTGACACCCCCCCTCCAGCATATGGGCGTCCCCCCATCGACGTCGAGGCTGTCGGACACAATCAAGGGGCCACCGTCTGGTGGAAGGCGGTCCCGTCATCACGGTATGGAGGAGTAGGCGTCTGCGGGGTGGCGAGGTCAGCAGCAGGGAATGCCAACGCCAGTACCAACTCCAACGAAAAAGGGGGCAAGGCCAAGAGCGGCGCCTCCAGAAACGCCGACTGCAGAGGCAGCGGTGGTGGCGGCGGGGGGGGCGGGAGGGGCGGGAGGGGTGGCGGGGAGGGCGGGGGCAGTGGAGGCGGCGGCAGAGGAGGGGTCGGCCGCGGCGGCAGTGGCAGCGGCGGCGGCACCTGCAGTGGTGCCGACGGGGCGGAGCTCAAGGCTGTCGGTTTTGCGGTGTACCGTCACCGTCTGGACGGGCACGAGTGGCACAAGAAAGGCGCCACGCTCGTGGACGGGGAGAGCACGCTGTCTTGTCGGGTGAAAGGGTTGAAGAACGGGGTTATCTACAGGTAAGGTGTGGCATTTGGGGTCGTGGCGCAGCGGCTTTTGGCACGTTGTAAAACAGCCAGCTCGATGCTCCAGCTCTCTCGCCCGCTAGCTCTTAACGAACGAAAATAAACGCCCGAGAGAGTGTGTGGGGGGCGGAGGGCAGTGTGGGGGGGAGTGAACAACAAAACTCCTGGGAGGAATGGGTATCCATCTCCTGGGAGGATTGGGTATCCATGATTCAACACTAAATAGTTGCTTCGTAACAAAATGGGACGATCTATGTGTTGGCGAAATTCCCCCATTAGAGCTGTTCTCGCGCAGGTTGCTCGGAAAGGTGAATGTCGGTTCTATTAAGGAAAAGCATGGATTGGTTAGGTTGTCAGCAAGGGGTAGGAAACATTTTTTTATCCCGACCCTGCAACGTCTGGGCAGCATTCGTGTCTCTGCGTGTCCTTGGACACCCACTCGTCCAAGCAAGCGGTTGTTAGTGTTTATTCCTGGTACACAGTTGTTGCAACCCTCTTTCCGACGCAACCGCAAAGCCCAATCACACCGTCCTGCCCTGTGTTGCGAAACGCTTGTGCCAAGTAAAACAAAGGATTTCTATAACCGTCGGGCGCAGCATCCCCCCCTCCCCCCCTCCCTACGTGTATGTATTCCATGAATGTATTCCCTTAGAGCTTAATCGCGCCAAACGAAAACCTTATTCGTCCGTCCGTCCGTCCGTCCGTTCGTTCGTTACTCCTCTCCTTGCTATTGGCGGATGTCGGCGCGAAATACTTCATCGCGAAACGCACAAAACTTAGGTTTACGGTCGCTACCAGAACTGCGGAAGGAGACAGCGCGGAGAGCGAGCCATCCGAGGACGTTCGGCCAAATGAACCCCTGCCGGAAGGGTGGAAGGAAACGGTACACCCCGTTACTGGCAAGGTGCGCGTCTTCGCTGTGCAATCCTTGTTGCGCGGTCCTATTTTTTTCCATTCCATTGGTTATCTTCGCCCTCCTTTTCTCGCTCCTTCCTACCAGATAGTTGGGTAACTCAGATCTGGGGTCGCAGAGAAGGCTCTTCCCCTTCCTCCCCATTGCGGTTCTTGCCTTACATTTTTATCGCGAAAAGGTTCGACCCTTTTTCTTCCCTCGTCGACTCGCCTCGAACATGTAAGTAAAAAACAAGCGACCACCATCAAGTAGACGGCACGCAGAGTCTACCAAAAATGGATTTCGACACCGGAGGGATAATAGTGGGCCTACCCTTACGCGCTTGCCTTCAAGGGCGTCGTCACAGATAAATGCGTACGCCCTGGATTGGACGAACATAGTAGCCTCCCTCCCATTTCATCTCCTCTCCTCTCTTCGTCTACCCTCCCGCGTTCCTCGCCAATCCCGCCTGTCGCCTTCACCCACATTCGATATGTTTCGACGCCTACCGTTTTTAACAACTGATTGTTCACGTCGTCAACGACCTGGGGTCTGGCGCCTATTTGTCACGAGCAACTAAACCAACCCACCCACCCACCCACCCCTACTACTTCGTACTCGTACCGCGCGCGGAGGCAGTCAGTGTACGAGAACCCCAAAACCGGTCAGTCGAGCTTGGAGAGGCCGGAGGCAAACCCGTTCTTCGTGGAGACGGAGCTCTTCCTCAACTTTTCCTTCGAGGAAACGGAAAGCCTGTCCAAGGTGTATGAGTACAAATATATATACATAGAGAGAGAGATTATATATACAGTATCGATGTAATACAACTCTATCCCGATGTATAGGTACCTTTTGTATATTTGTATTTAATCCAACCGTGCGTTGCCTTCCGGGACAAGAGCGGTGCAGATTTATTCATGTGTGTGTGTGCGGGCTGAAGAGGCTGCAAGGACCAGCCCTCGAAGAGAAGGCGACCAGCGAGCAACGCAACTTTTACAGATTTACGGGGATGTCAATGTTTACATGTTTTGTTTAGTGTAGTTAAAGGCTCTCTAAATCTCACGCGCATACAACTTCTCACAGCCGGAGGGACTCCCTGCGCTGTCGTTCACGCTGTGTAGTATATCAACCAGGGGCGTGATTGGGACTATTTTTTCAACCGGCCGCGCGCCGCTCTTTGATCGAGATCGAATGAACGCGTAGCAGTACATAGGTTTGGATATGTTGTGCTTTTGTTTTTCGTTGTTCTTAATATGTTTAGGTCCGTGGCACAAATGTAAGGCAAGGCAGCCCTCCCTACTGCCGACGACCTCGTTAAGACTCTCATCTTTGCGTTCTCTTCGGCTCCGTCCGTCTTACTGGTACCGCGAAAACACTACCTGGTACACTGCTATACAATACTTGATACTATTGCTATTCTCAAACGATTTCGTGAAACAAATAGGAGTTCCGAATAAAGGCCGAGATGGAGACAAGCACGCTGGTATCCGTGGACGACATCGTGGAGATGCTACCGAGGCTAGGGGAGCCCCTACCCGAAGCCGAGGTGGTTTTGACTGTTCAATTGTTCCAGCACGCACGCACGCACGCGATCGTATGCACGTCCGGGTATATATTCATACTGCAACTATTTTGGCGATATAGAAAAACGTTCGCAGGGATACAGAACACCGGTCGCATAAGACGGGTCAATTCGAACGCCGGGCGCTACGTTCCAGGGGTGTACTTCGTTTCTTGCGTACATTTGCATTCTTGCGTTTCCCATCTGACAATGGCAGCATGAATTAACCTCAAAGCTGATCACTCATAAACATCACCCGGAAGGAAGAAAATCCGACTCAGTCGGGATGGCTACTACTCGTGACCGTATTGGCGAGATTTTGGCGACAACGTCGATGGGGTACTGCATGACCGCGTTTGTGATTTGATGCACGTGTTTTTATATGGTGCCCGACTGTTGTTACCGTTGCGGCTGCGCAAAGTCTGTACCGACCTTCCCCCCCCCCGCCCCCTCCCCCCCTCCCTCCCCTTCCCCCGCCCCCACTCGATCTCTGATCGTGATTCATTATCCGCAAGGCAAGCGGAGTTGCGCACATCCAAGACAGTACCAGTAGGGTATGCATTTTTCGACAGGAAGGCTTGAGTTAAATAGATTGATGTTCACAAGCCCCGCCGGAAGAAAAAGAAGCGTAGACTTGTGGCAAAATAACCGCAAGAAGAGAGAGAGAGAGCACTATTCCGTTACAGCAAAAAACACAGGAAGGAAGAACCGTGTTTTTTTTTAATTGCAGCAGAAAAAAGAGGAAGATATAGCAATATCTTCGCATTGCAGGCAGACATACGAGAAGAGAGAGAGCAGCATTTCATTGGAACGAAAACGCGTCCGGTCGGTCGGTCGTCCGTTCGTCCGTTCGTATGTCTGTCCGTCTGTCCCCTTGTCTGTCCGTCTGTTCGTCCGTCCACCCGTCCGTCCGTCCGTCCGTCCGTCTATCCTTCCGTGGGTGTTTGTTGCTGTTCGCACTTATTGCGGAAACGGAAGGTGGTGAAGAGGCTGCAGCAGGAAGGCTGGAAAGGGGCTGGGGACGCGACGGACACGGCCAACGTCGCCTACAGGCACTTTCTCGCCCTCCTGTGGGGCATCAAGGGCCAGAAAATGGCCAAGAGGTCTATAGGGAGGCGAATATGGGATGTCATCGTCGCGAGGTATTGATATACCTGGTATATATATTCCACCCCCCCGCCCCCCCCCCCGCGCGCGCGCGTGCGGCGCATTCGGTGGTTGTGTCCAGCACCGGTTTGGCGGTTTGCGCTCCGTATGTACGGGTTTCCCATACGGTGAATGGTATTTTGATTGTTTCATGGTGAGCACCCTCTCTCTTTGGCCTCCGGCGGTACGAAGTATGGCCATTTGTTTCATGGATTTGTCACGCATGTGTGGCATTTCTTTCCAGATATCTTACATAATGTGTCCTTTGGTACCTCGTGTGGTACCATATGGCCGTGACTTGGCCTACTAACGACTTCGCGTCTAGTTATTAGGTGGGTGGCAAACTACAGGTCTTAGGTGGGTGGCAAAAGTAAAGCATGCACCGTAGCGAGCGTTGAGTTCGCACAGCAGGGGTGGGCGTGGATGATCGTTTCTTCAGCGCTCGATTTTTTCCAGAGCGAGACAGGAGAAGGTTCGCCAACACCCGCCGAACAAGGTTTTTTTATGCGGAGAGATCTGTGCGTGTTTCAAGTTTAGCACACACCCTCGCAAACGCTGTTCAGAGAAAACGACCGCTGACGAAACGAACGCCCCCCCCCCTGTGCGAACTCAACCATCTGCACGCACGGTGACTGCCTTAGTCGTATATCATCACTAACAACAAAAAACACACTCACACGCCACCAATCGAGCCACGAACCAACGTCACGGGTCAGATAGATAAACACAAAGACGCAAAAAGTTCGCCGATTATAGTAACTACCATGCACGCAACTACTAACATTTAACAACCGAAACGTTCAGGCTACCACTAACTGTAGTAACTAGCCGGGACGCGTGCTACAATACAATAGGGGTACGAGCCCTTACACAAAAATTCAGAGGCCCCTTGCTTGAGAAGCTCGGTACCCCCCACGAGAAAAAAAATGGCGTCTCGAGGAAAAAGAGATGAAAGAGCAGGCCGATGAACAGTTCCAAAGCCTATGCCGTACCACTATAATAGGGTACATCACGAAAGACATACTACGGGGGACCAAAGTAAATAGGACCAAGAATTGATAGTAAAAATAGGGTATACCTGGTATGTAGGTTTTTGTGTGTACGGTAGATCCTATTTACTATGGTCCCCCGTCATAGTAAAACACAAATAGTGGGCATTCCAGCGATGTTTGGACCAAGGAGTCCGGTCAGTCCCGGTGACATGTTTTCGTCCGAAAAGTGCTAATAATACCCGTACCCCCTATGGTAGTACGCTTCTCGGCGATTTACAAGGGTATGGTGAGCCAACTCGCAACTAATCTGTTTTTCGGCCATACCGGGAGGTGGGTGCGCCTCTCCTCTCCGTGTCGCTCAGTACGTATCGGTAAATTCAAGGCCGCCGCAGAGAAGGTGTATTATCCAGGGTGAAATCGGCACGATGGATTCGGGGCCGTCTTTTGTTTTTTCTTATTTCACCCTGCGAGGGCCGAATACGCGCTTTGCGTACTTCCACGTCGCTCGAGGATCGCAATGTGTTTTGGTTGATTTTTTAATCTCCCGGAGGAGGACTTTATTCGTTCACTGTGTATATAGCTCGAAATTTTCTCCAGCAGCCAAAAGAAAGAGCCGCCAAAATAAATCTTTGTCGACCGATAGAAGAAACCCAGGGAAAATTGCTCAAACAGTTGTCGCACCCCCCCCCCGCCCCTCTCACGTATCGAGCTGTAAAATAGCTTCCAATGTTGCCCTCTCGCCCCCCCACTTTTGAAAGGTATCCAGCAGCTCGCTGGTTTCGTACGGGAGTACGATTACGCACGAGTGTGATCGCCTTTCTGAATAATGGCGTTTCTAGTTTTTTCAGCGGCCCCCTCCCCCCCACCCCCCCCCGCCGCAAAAACTACGACACTGTTTTGCCAACCCGAAATCACTGCCCAGCTGTGAAAAACCAGCGAGGTTTTACTATGTAGCCAGCTATACGTATAGACAACTGTACCAAGTGTTGTATCTACCTCTTGAAACCACGTCTTCGTGGGGTGTACATATCGTAAGCAGCATGAGACCGAGGGGAGTGCCTGCGAAGAAGCTGGCCCTGATCGAGCACGACCCTGTCAAGCGCATGGGCGCCTGGGAAAAACGAGTCCACCCCGTCGCCCGGCGAGCGTACTTCGTCAACAAGGACACCGGGCAGACCTGCTGGAAGACGCCCGCAGAGGTGAAGACATAAGGGAGCGGTTTCTGTCGTGTCGATGAGTTTGAGCATGCGCAAACTTGTTTCTTCAGCGCTCGGTCAGCCATGATATTTATATCAAACAAAAACTGTTTGTAGCAGGTATATACTGGTATGTTTTATTTACTGTAGCGTCTACCTGGTACCTGGTATGTGCTAAGCTCTCGTAGATTGAAACGCTGTATCACGTACCGCACTTGTAGGCGGAAATGAAGAATACCTTTCGCCGTATTGATATTACGTTTGTCATCCGACTGTTAATGTGCAGTATAAGCTTCAACGCTGATCACTCAGAGACATTCCGCGAAAGAAGCGAACCGACGGGGAAAAGAAAGACTACACGTTGCATCTGGAAGGACACTTGAAATAAAATCGACATGAAAAACACGTACACACAAACCTGATACTGGTACGTTGTGTCTGGAGGGAAGATTCAAACGAAACCGGTCGTCACATCTGTCTGTGGCTGTCTGTGGTGTACAAAGCGTTAGTTTGCCTTATTGTGCCGCTCGTCCGAGCGAAATTTGGAGACCACGCACCAATGCCTCGCTTCCCGTCATATTAAACATCTAAACCTCTACCTCCCTCGCCAGGTGAAGTTTTTCCTCAATGACAAGTTGAGGCGAGATCTGCTCGACACAACCTTCAGCGAAGAAGAGCTCACGGATCTAAGGTACGCCTTATCCAGGGTACAGCTTTCTTAAGGTACACCTTATCTAAGGTACAGCTTGCTTAAGGTACACCTTATGTAAGGTACAGTTATCTTAAGGTACACCTTATTTAAGGTACACCTTGTGTTACCCCACCGGGCACCACTACTGTTAATAAAAAAATGATCCCTACGAGAAAGAAACAGGATGCTAACATTCACAGATAAAATAGATTAGGAGGCCTTTTTCGCTGAAGTTTTTTTGCAGGAAGAGCTCCTTCACATGAAATAAGTCCACTTTCCTGTCAACAACCGTGCTCCATGTCTAAGTGGGTGGCTCAATTTCGTCGACCCACTGCTACACTTGTATATACATAAATGCGCTGGGAAATTAGACAATCGAGGGATCAGCCAATAAAGGAAGGAACGAACGAACAAAGGAACGAAGGAAGGGAGGAAAGAACCGTCGCGGTTGCTTCACGAACGCAATCGATTGATCTGTTGCTATTTTTTTCATCGCCAATCCGACAACGTGCAGCCAGCATGGTGAGCTTCAACGTCGGTCCCTCACAAATATTCCCAGAAACAAACAAAACAAAAAACAAAGGGGAAACAAAAAAATGGTGATTGATTGATGATGGATTGGTTGATATTTGCGAGTGTTTAAGCGCGGTTGCCTACACTGCACCGACCGTACGTACGAATAGGAGCGCGTTCGCCAAGATGGACCTCGACGACAACGGGTCCATAGACGCCGACGAGCTGGGGCTGATCCTGAAGTCTTTCGGGGAGGCCGTTCCGCGTGGTCGCCTCAAAGCTCTCATCAGCGAGGTGAAAAACAAAACACGATGTCCTGCCGAGGGTTCCGGGGTTTCAGAACGAGCACGTGTGACATTGTAGGTGAAGGTGCAGTAGATTGATCTTACCTGGTACGTCAGAAGTACGTACGTAGAGGAGTTAGTCATTGTGTGCTTACGCAGGTTGTTTTTTATGTTCTTTTTTCTGAGAATGTTCTGGGAATGCTCATGAGTGACCGACGTTGATTTTCGGGTGGCAGTGGCAATCATACTACTAGTAGTCTACACCTGTAGCACAGGATGGAAACAACGACCCCCCCCCCCCCTCCCTACCCCCGTGTACCCCCCCTCTCCGCGCCATTGCACCCCCCCCGCCTCGTCCCAAACGAGCACTGACAAAATCAAGCCGGGATTCACAGCAGTGGGAGTGAAGCAAGTAGAAAATTCCACCGAAGTTATATGATGAAGTTAGCGTAGAACAAATCATTCCCCAAGTGTTATAAGGATTACCTTGGGCTGGGTAATTGATCGGTCTTTTACCCCTATAGTTCAGTAGGTATCACCTTCACATTTGACGTCGTCCAGGTCACGGGTTCGAACCTCACTCCGAACGTTTCTTTTACAGAAACGCTTGCGCGTGCACACCTAAAAAAACACATCTCCCTGGATCCCCAGGTACTGAAACGAAGCGGGTAGGGCAGCGTACGGACGTATACGGTTCCGACGCCCCAAAGACCCCGCCGTTCAGAGGGGGGGAGAGTGTTATAAGGATTACCTTGGGCTGGGTAATCGATCGATCTTTTACCCCTATAGCTCAATTATTAATAGGTAACACCTTCACACAAGTGCGTAATGCACGACACTTCCAGTTCCCCCTTCTCCGGGCCGAGAGACCATCCCCTTTTCTTCGTATGCGCTATTACGGGGGAACATAGTTAATAGGACCTATGGTATACATAAAAACCTATATATTTAACCATTTTTACTAACAATACTTGGTCCTATTAACTATGGTCCCCTGTAATAGGTGTAGCGTATATATATATGTAGGTGTCGTCTACCCTGTACCACTCCGGCCGGGTGTATGGTCCCCATTTGGTATTCGTATTTCAGTGCAAACGATTCTCGTCTTCATAGCCAGATTTGTACTTCGAGGTACGGCATTAAGTCGTGCTATCTGGTACGTGTGCCGTGTTGACAACCGAGGGTGTGGGTCCACCGTCATACCAGTTCCGACCACTCTGTCTCGAAAAAGTATGTACGTATGTGTTCGCCTGTATGTCCTATAAAACATATCATAATGCGTGTGTATATACCAAGAAGACGATTTTTGTTGTCACTGCTGTCAAGTTCGTTTCCCGGCCGACAACCAATGGTCAGACGGTGTGACAACCATTGTACAGTTTGACAACCATTGGAAAGCGTTACAACCGTTGGGAATTTGGCAACCATTGGATAATGTGGTAACCATTGGTCAAGTTGACGACCATTGTACAACGCTACAACCATTTGATGCTTTGACAACCATTGAGCAATGCGGCAACCATTGGACAGTTTGACAACCATTGTACGATGTGACAACCATGGATTAGACGATGTGACCACCTTTAATGGACTATTTGACAACCGTTGGACAGTGTGACAACCACTGCACTATCTTTGCAGCCATTGTACAACGTGTAGCGTATATTCACTCTTAGAACGGCTACAGAAAGCAGAAGGTGACCCTCAACGAAACCACAGGAAGGAGAAGGAACCCTTTATTGCATTGCTTCCACCTACCTTCTACTCCGTACTGAGAAGGCTGCTGGGACTGCTACATACCGAATTGTGCAACGAACAACGCGCCACCGAGTACTCCAGCCTGGTCTGGCCAAAGGGACTACTGTAGCTAGACCTACAGTGGCCTCCCTCAGCCCCCCCGCCCCCCCCCCCGCCTAGTATATATGGGTTGGGTTGGCGTCGGTTGGCAACGACACTGTCAAACATGCCGCTCACTACCTGAGCTAGACAACTAGGGCACCGTTTTTTTTCTTTTTTTTTGGCGGTCGCCCACAGCTGGTCGTCGAGTTAGATCATTTGTGCGATGTAAGTAACCTTTACTCCGCACAGGTGGGAAGGATCATATCACCTAGTGTTATGGTAAGGCACCCAAGAGGCAGTAACATAGTACTCCCATTGCTGTCTCTGGAAGTGCCTACACCGGCAATTAAATCAACTCATTGAAGCTGTCATCCATATGCAAGTCCGCCTCACAAGTGGTTCTTAGTAGGATGCAGCTTACCCTTCATGCGACTCGCCGGACACCTCACGGCGCTTCGCCCTTGGTGCAAGCAATGTCTGCCTGGTCGGTGAAAACCCGACATGCTCCATCCTGGCAGTGTAGGGATGCGAGGGTCTATGGTCATACGGCTACGGCCATGTATGAGATCGAGTACATCTCTCCTATCGAGTACACCCCCCCCCCGAGCGCATTTTTACTGGTGTCAACTTCCGGTGTCACATACAGGCACACAAAAAAAAGGTACTCTGGATGGCTACGTAAGAATAACTTAAGCCGGTACGTTTATCACCCCGGCGAGGCCCGGAACATCTGAAAGAGGGCATGGGGTGGGTGAAATTGGGCACCACTCTGTCCCCAAATATAGTAAGAATATTTTTCATTCAATGTTACTATACAAACGGTATTCATGTTGAGGGACAGATATGTATTTTATTACTCTTGTTTATCACTGATAATAGTGTGATAATAGGGTGAGTGAAAATAAGTCATTAAAAACTTGAGTTGGTGCGAATTCAGCACGGAAGTTTCCAGTTCTGAAGCATAAGTAAAAAATCTCCGCGACACCCGGCCCTCGTTCGGCACAAGCCACAATATATCCCCAAGAACCTACGATACGACACCTTTTTTTTTTAAAGTAATCAATACGCACGTACTTCAAGACATGGCAGTGGGTTTTCACCTCCGATGCACGCAATATTTATTGAAATACTTCGACACCCGGCCCCCGTTTGGCACATGCCCTCATAAAGTAATATTTTATTTTATTTGCCTTCTGACAATGTGCAGGGCGTTATCCATTCAAGATGAAAAAGCTGACATAATTCATCGAATACCACTAACTTCATCGAACCAATTCTCCTTCCCTGCGTGTACTCACTTGCACCCCCACCATTTACCGATATATTTTACCTACTATGTATCTGTACGCCACGCTTCCTACTCCGCATCTACATTCAACCCCCACGCCATGGGAAGTAGTCCTCCCTCCTCCTCCCTTCTCCCCCTGGCGGCCTGGCGGTCTCGCAGGGCGAGCTTATATCGGTGCACTCTGCGCGAGATCGCGACCTGGGTAGTCACCGATATGACCTGGAAAAGGTGCTCCTTACAAACCCCTTTTCTTGCTAAAGATCATATTCACCAGAACCCGCCAGTACGATGCAAAAGCCATTTTTTCAAGTATATATTTGTTTTCCTTCGGAGTGCTTATTATGAGCGATCGATGTTGAATCTCATGCTACACCGTGCTCGGACGTCAAGAACAACAATAGTCACTTCACACTACTGTACAGCAAGACACTGGTTGGTGTTCACCTTAATACGAGGCACACGATACGTCGCACGAAAACGAGACGAACACCCCCTTTTTTCAACAAGGCGCAACGTGTTACATTTTCGAAATTGCGTTCCCCCCAATCACATGTGCATCTACTGTAAAGTACCCCGCCGATCCTTCTGTCTCGACAACAAACGTACAAACAAACAAACCAGGTGGATCACGACGGCAGCGGAGAGATAGATTTCGAGGAGTTCACGGTGATGATGCAAGCGGTGAAAGAGGGCAAAGCAAGCCTCGGATGGGGCAGGATTCAAAGGTCAGACAGACAGACAGACAGAGAGGCCCAGAAAAGGTCAGACGGTGGAGCCCCAACAATACTAACATAGGCAGTTAGGTTCCCTTTTGTTTTGGGGAACGCGTAGGAGTGATCAACGCTGAAGCTCACGCACATCGTGGGATGGTAAACGCAATAGCAACAGGAATAGTGATACCCGCACGCGTACATAGCTTGAAACCCTTTGTTGGGATGCCATACGGTGGTCGCGTTGCGAAACTACCGAACCGATATCTCGTGTATCTACTGTACGTATATAACAACAGAGTACTGTTATAAGGATTACCCTGGGCTGGGTAATCGATCGATCTTTTACCCCTATACCTCAGTAGGTAACTCCTTCACATTTGACGTCGTCCAGATCACGGGTTCGAACCCCACTTCGAACGTTTCTTTCACAGAAACGCTTGCGCGTGCACACCCAAAAAACACATCTCCCTGGTTCCCCAGGTAATGAAAGCGAAGCGGGTAGGTCAGCGTACGGACGTATACGGTTCCGACGCCCCAAAGACCCCGCCGTTTAGAGGGGGGGAGAGTGTTATAAGAATTACCCTGGGCTGGGTAGTCGATCGGTCTTTTACCCCTATAGCTCAGTAGGTAACACCTTCACAGTACTGCGGGCGATAGGGGCTAGGCCGGCCGCGGACTGAGTTCCTAAAAATATTCGCGTTTTTTGTGCGAGAGGGGGAAAAGCTCGGGACAAAACTAAATCCGAAAAAAGCACAACAAAAACGGCGACACATTATTAGTTGATGTTTTGTCTGCGGAGGCTGTCATACGCCGTCCTCACGCTTCGTGTAGTACCAGCATATGATAGATACCAATGTAGAAAAATTATACAGGAGTACCATAATCATGGAAGAGCGGCGGTTCGCCGACACGTCCTCCTGCATCATCGGACCTCTTCACAACGACAGGCATCTACAAGGCGGGGGAAACAGATTTGACGACCTTGCGGGAGAGTACCAGGGAATGACATCGCCGCGGAACACTGGCAGCGGCCACGTGGTGGCAGCTGCGGGGGATGGCAACCACGGCAAGTTCTGCCTCTGTGGGTGAGAGATTGTCATAATGTGCCTATGTACATGAAGGCCGGGAGGTTTGTGCGCGTACTGCTGTAGTGTGGCTTTGAGGTAGAGGCTGGTGGAGACACATTCTTAGGGGTTGTTGATGGTGCCGTTGCGGAATGCATTGCATGTTCATGCAGCAAGCGCTCATGACTTTTATCAAGGCATCGCTCGCTGTTACAGCTTGGATGTTCTGAAAAAGAAGGGGGAGGGCACCTAGCTCCAAAGCAGGTGGTGCACATTCTGGTTGTGCCAACATAAGCCCCCACTGGCTTAACTTTACCTTTTAGATTTTTCTGGCTCCTTCCTGGTATTTAATAGTGTGTCGCAGCTCAGTCATTACATACTCCACTCAGTCCCGGCCGTAAATATACAAGTTCGTCATTGTTTTTTTTGTTTTGTTCGTACGGCACACACCTTGCCAACCTGTGCTACATGTAGGCCGTGCGTGTTGTATACCTCGTACGAGGAAGCAGTGCCCTCTTGCCGGGGACGTGGGGGGGGGGGCTGGTTGTGCTACAGATCCCTCCACCATGCGCCGTCTACCCTGCCATCTTTTGTGTCTGCTGCAGTAGTAGGTTTTGTTTCCGTACGAAACCCGTGCGTGCGTGTCTGCCTGTGTGCGTGTGTGTGCAATCATAACGCAGGTGCCGCGGGGTCAAGCCTGCAAACGAGCACAGGCGTAAAGTAATATACAAGGACTGGGGAACCACAAGGTCTCGTCCTGTGGCCCAAATGAGCCCGTAGCTGGTTTGGGGCGGGGGTGATTGAGAGGGGGATGGGGGATGGGGGGTCGTTGCGGTGGGGGTCTGTTTGGCTTTGGTTGTTTTTAAACACCAATGGAATGTGTGTTGACCGGCAGCAGTCGTAGTACGTCGAATAATGGAGATATAAAATGCTACGGCACGGTACATAAAAACAATCGACGTTATCTTGCGCTTTATGCAGTAGGACCGGATGCGGCTACGAATGCCAAATTCCTGTCGAGAGTGTTGACTGCTAGCATCAGGCCTTTGCCGGGATTGACGTGGTCGTTATTGTTTAGTCCCCGTCTGTGGACGGCCTGCGATATTGCCTCATACCGCGGGAGCCCGATGGGCGAGAAACACCCCATACTACACCCTGTTGTATTACGTATATTGCGAGGAAGTGCGCGCCATGGCGACGTGGTGCTGTGTGTCCGAACGACCAACTGGGTGCACCCCCCCCCCCCCCCCCCCCCTGGTTTGTGGTAGCGTGTTTCTGTGTCCTCCGTCGTACGTAGTGATGAGACGACGATACCGCAAGGTGTTCAGGTAAGTACAGCACAGTCGATACCTACCACGCGATCACTACCGCGCTTGATGATCGCAACACATCACGCCCAAGTAGACACACAACATCACGCCAAAGTAGACACACCCATTAAGCGCGGAGTCCCGCCAGTTAGGCCTTTGCCACTAAGATTCCACGCTGCGATCGATTACAATGTATCACACAATGGACTGATGATTGACATTATTGGCTCATAACGTCGAACCGCGGGTACTACAGTACTACTGTTTGTTGGAGGCATGAACCATATCGGCCCCACCCAGACATAAACAAAACTGAACTACTACTATTAATATTGTTACGACATCCACATCACCCCTCTCCCACAATCGGACCAGCCATTCTTGTTTTTCTCGGTGCTGCATTCTTCGCATCCAAAGCGAGCATCCAGTCACGCACTATTGCTTCCGTGACCACAACGGTCGACCATAGTTAAAAGCTACACCCATAGGCCCCTCGTGCCCCACCCCTGCCCTATGGTATGAGTAAATTGTCACCGTACGCGGCTTCGGGCGAATCATCGACCGCTCCGTCCTCCGGTACCTCCCACTGGACCAGACCAGATTGCACGTTCTGGTAATAAACGTTCCCAGACTCGTTATCAATCATGGACACCCACGTGTTGATGCGCTCTCGACTGATAGTGCTACTAGAACCTTCCCGCGCGAAAGGAGGTTCCGTTCCGGTCCTTGACTCTCCTCCTCCGTCCTCCGGTGCCTCCCACTGAGTCAGGCCAGGCTGCTCGTCCTGGTGGTAATAAGGACCACCAGCAGACTCTCCGTCGGTTACTCGCAGCGCGTCACCACCGCTCTTGTCAAGGGCGGAGGAAAAAACGTTCGATGAAAACCGATCACCTTCTCCGCCGGCAGACGGTTGAGGCCCCTCGTAGTTCAGACCACTCCCCTCTTCTTGTCCGTCTTCGTGATATTTTTCGAGGGTGTTGCTTCCAGTTCCTGTCTCTCCTCCATCGTCCTGCGGTGCCTCCCACTGGGTCAGGCCTGACTGCTCGTTTTGGTAGTAGGTACTGCCGGAGTCTCTGTCGATCAAGGACAGCCACTTACTGCGCGCTCGGAGGACAGTCCTAGAAGTGTCTGCCGCCCACGCGATATGTTTTCTTCCGGCTCCGTCCTCCTCTTCCCCCAGGAGGGGCTCGCGCGACGTTTCGATGTCGCCGTCTGCCGCTTGTAGCCCTGCCGCAGTTTCGTCGTCATCATCTTCTTCGCCTTGGCGTTGGTAGTAGGAGTAAGTTTCTTGCTGAGATCTGCCTCCGTCGTCAAGGCGTGAACCATCTTCCCCCTCAAAGGCGCCCCTTTCTTGTTGCTGCGGGCCATCGATGCTCTCCTCCTCCTCCTCCTCCTCCTTCTTCGACGGCATCCAACCGGCTGTGGGCGGCGAGGTCTCGGCGTCAGGATGATATTCCGCGATCGCTTGCAGTGCATCGCCACCGCCGTTGCCAAAGGCGAGGTAATGAGCCTTCGATGCCGACCAGTCACCCTCCTCGCCATCACCGGGTAGCGGTTCCTCGTAGTTTGAACTATTCCGCTCTCGTTCTTCGTCATCGTTGTCTGCGGTCTCTGTCTCTCCCCCCTCGTCCTCCGGTACCTCCCACTGGGTCAGACCAGACCTCTCGTTCTGGTAGTAAGTGCTACCAGACGTTCTGTCGATCAAGGTCAACCACTTCTTACCCGCGCGAATGACAGTGCTAGATTCTTTCCCGTCGATAGGTTCCGTTCCGATCTCTGTCTCTCCCGTGTCGTCCTCCGGGGCCTCCCATTGGGTCAGGCCGGACCGCTCGTCCTGGTAGTACGTGCTACCAGACTCTCTGTCGATCAAGGTCAACCACTTGCTACGCGCTCGTGATACGGCGATGGAGCCTAACCAAGAGGTTTTATGATCCCGTTCGGCTTCTGTCTGTCCCCCCAGGAGGTCTCGCGAAGTTCCAGCATCGTCGTCTATTGATAGCTCTGCTCCAGTTTCGTCGCCATTGCTTTCTTGCCATTGAGGATAGTTTTCTCGGTGAGGCTCCCGGCCGTCTAGGCCTTCACCTTCCCAAGGCTCCTCTCCCCGCTCCCCTTCCTTTGCAGCCGACATGTCGCCAGTCTCAGGGTTATCACGGCGTGGGAAGCCACCATGAGGCGGCTTTCTTTCTCCTGACGTGTCGGAAGACTCGTCGTTAGCGCTCGCACTTGCCGCCGCTGCCGCCGCCGCTTCCTGGCTGTTCCCTTGCGGTGAAAATCTGCGTATTTCCATGTTATAGAAGAGCCCGGCACAGTCGGAGTGGCCTAGATCGAGCGCCACTAGCTCAGGAGTTTTCCCGTGGGCATTTCTCGTGTGAGGGTCGGCGCCCGCTTCCAGCAAAAGCCGCGCGATATCGGTCAAGCCAAGCCTGCAGGCCGCGTGGAGAATGGTCCCACCGTTCTGCGACAGGCGACGGCGCAACAGACAAGACCAGGGACGCGGATAAAAATTATTTGAAAAATGTGTGTTACTACTGCAGCTTCGGCGGCTGACACCTCCGCGCTAAACGTAGATCCACGAATATCTAGTATACACTGCAAAGGGTAAGAGTCCATTGCTTGGATAAGAGAAGGCAACTGCGCCCGTACGGGCTGCGGAGACATGGCTCATTGGCGCTGGAAGGCACGCTAAAACGGTGCACGGGGGGGGGGGGCATGAAGCTATTAATAACCCCTCATCGTTGAGAAACAACGGCAATCAGCCGAACAAGCACGGAAGTGTATTCCTCTCGTTGCCCCTCACCGCCACCCTCTCCCAGTTGTTCTGACAAACAGAAACACATCCAGCACCACGTATCGTACGAACTTATGCGACAAATTAGTTCATTTTCAAGCCCCCCAAATATAGACATATTAAAAAAAAATCAAGCGGTACCCTCGAATTCGATTCCACCTGATCTTAAGTACAGTACGTGATCTTGAGTACGTATGCACAGTAGTATCGTCAAGAAACGTACCTGGTCCTCGACGCTAAGGTCTGGCGGGGGCTCGGCGGAAAGCAGGAGCGCAACCGTGGGAGCGTCGGCCATTTCGACCGTCAGTCGAAGCGGCGTCAGCCCCCGAGCGTCTGGTAGGCACACGTTGGCCCCGGAGTGGACGAGGAGACGGGCTGCCGCGTGCTGATCGTTGGCAACGGCTAGATGGAGCGGCGTCATCCCCGCCGATTCGTTCTTGGCGTCCACCTTTTCATTTGTGTTTCGCAACGGCGGCCAAAATCAAGAAAAAACGGCCGTGGGGGGTGGTGGCACATCATCGCACAAACTAGGCGAAGCTCGCGAAAGTGGGGGGGCGTGATGAAAATCAAGAACGTGCTTGGTTGAGCTGGTTTGCGACAACAGAGGGAAGAGTAGACCTATCCTGGTACGAAGTGCTGCGGAAGGTAACAGCATATTGACGTATTCGAGCTGCGCACCTTCTATTCGAGGAAACCACACTACTGTAAGGGGTCCAAGCACCATTTGTTCCCCCCCAACCGAAGTTGGGTCTTAGCTGAGCCATTCCAATCCCTACGATCGTGCGGCTTTAACGTTTAAGGACTACCAGGTAAGTCAATAGGCACGCTCCCACGTCTTCCACGGGTGGGCATCTTCCACAGGCGGCTCACCTTGGCCCCGACTCGTACCAGCATCTCTGCCACGGCGATGCTCCCTTCCCCGACCGCCTCGTGGAGGGGCGTTAAACCATCCGCGGCCGCAAGGTCTACTCTCGCCCCGTACTCCAACAAAGCGGCGGTCGTTGAAGCATTCTGTGTTGCGCGCAGAGCCAAGACACTGGTTAGGCCTATGTTAGGTAGATAGATGTACCCGGTAGGTGTTTTTCCTTATGGGTTCGTTCATGACAGCGGTATCATCGGCGACCGTAGGAGCGCAGCAAAAAACAAATGGACCCGCCGCCGTCGCCAACCCATGCATGCCAAAGACCAATGTTTTAGGTGAACAAAGCCCATGTCGTGGGCAAAACACGAGTTGCACGATTGAAAAAACAGCTGGAGGATAAAAAAATGACCTACTGATCAGCCGATAAGCATCCAATTAGCGTAAAAGCAGGCGAACCTAGGCCCTGAAACGCCCATCGTAAATTGTGCGCGGTGTCCGGACAACTGCTTAGTAACACAAGCCGATTCAGCTAAAAAATAAAGAACACAGGCCGGCACAATGCGTTAGATAGGGTGTCGTAGCAAATGCCTGTTTGTTTTGCTCGTAGCACCGCGTTATTCTCAAGCCTGTAAAAACCTCAACCGTACTCTGTATAGAAATCAAGAACAAGCCCTTCATATAACATAGCAAGGAACACACCGTTCATGACCATGAGCCCGAAAAAAGGAACCGAACATATCGCAAACATGCTGTTACAACTTACCGACTTTTGTGCCGCAATAATAAGCGGCGTCCGCCTCCCGATTCCCGCCTCGACCGCGTCCACCTCGGCACCGGCCGTCGCGAGAGCAACAACAGTCTCCCCGGACCCTTCCCCGGCCGCGGTCATCATCGGTGTGAACCCGTCACCATCTTTGGCCTCTATAGCTGCACCCGCCTCCACTAGAGCCCGAATGACGCCCACCCGATCCGGCCGATCTCGCCTCCCGTGGTCCACGCGATCTCCTTGCGAATTCAATTTCCTTCTGACACCAGTCTCGGTCGTCAGCGCACGTTCGTCACAGCCGCTTTGGGTGCTTGGAACGAGCGTTTCGACTCCTTTTGTGCCCCCGGCATCGTAAAAATGAGCGTGACGGCATGCAACGTGAAGGGCTGTCGACCTGTTGGTTCCCGTGGCGTTTGCGTCTGCTCCCACGTTCCATCCCACAGTGGGGCGCAGTAAGAATGCTACCGAGCGCAAGTCCCCCTCGCTCGCTGCCTCGAGGAGCGCTTGATTCAGCGTACGCGCGTGGATGCGACTTCGTTGTCGCCAAGCCCGCACCACTTGGGATCCGGCGCGGCGTCTCCGACATCGTAGCCTCCACGACCTTTGTATCAATGACGCGCTACTGGTTATTCTAGCGGCGACCCGTTGTTCGCGCGACGCTCTCCACGCGCGCTGGATACGAAAAGCGGCTGCGTCGACAGGTGAGTCTTGTCCGGCTCCTTCACCGTGGAGGCGTGCGTGGGCGTTGTCGCCCCGCCGCGCTGCTTGAAACGCGTCAATAACACCGCTGGCGGCTTTATACACCGAAGGGTCTAATGGCGGCGTGGTTGGACTCGCAGAGAGATGCTGGAGATGTTTTTCCTGCGATAGAAGTGGTATGGTAAAACTGGGGGGTGAAAATAGTATCATATTTATGACGAGTGACGAGCGCCGACGCTAACCTACAGAAGCAAGTTTTTGAGCACTGAGCCGTTCCATCCTAGACGATACAGCAGTTAAGCCAAAACCCTCCGAAACAGAGAGTACAGAACGCTTGTTAAAACTACAGTAGGGTTTGCACCGAGCGCTCCCGGGTATCGCAAAGCTGATACGAGTGGTTGACGACGTTTGGGAAAGTGCGACTGGCCGGCCAACGGATGCGGCCCAGAAAAAACACAGACTACCACAAGTCTCGTGCACTGCAAAAAAAAAAATCTGGATAGTTACCTGCGTTCACGGTTCAAGTCAACCATTTCATTCCAAATAAAACCCAAAATCGTACACGAAGCAGCCACTACTACAGCGCCGCATACGTAACACGATTTTGGTGAATTTGACCCTCCTGGGCAGTTTACCTGTGTTTTGTCTCCTTTGTTCCGGAACGATCTCATGGACAGGATTCGAGCACCCAGCCCACGAAAGGAAAGTTTTGGAGATAGCTGTTGTTCGTTGGATGTTTTGGCGTCGCCGGCTGGGTTTACGGCTGCGGCTGCGGTTGCGGCCGCCAAATAATCGGTTCCCCTTGCTACTACCCGCGGCGGACCCCCGACTTCCCCACTCGGCGGCTCAAATCTCAAGCTATCCTCGTCTCGCAACCATTGCGCCCATTCGTCCTCCCTGGACCCCTGTCTGCCGGTTGCTTCTGCTGCCGCTCCTGTCAACGATTCGGAATTCGGAACCAGGGTTGAAAATGAGTGTTCATGCGCCGAATCCCGGATCCCCACCGCTTGGAGCCATCTTTGCCATGCCTGCCTCAACCGCGCTCTACCCACGCTTTCCAACTTTGCTCGAGTCCTTCCCACGGCCGCGCGATTCCTCGCAGCAACCCGGTTTCCCTTGGCGTGAGCCCGTAGGGCGTCGAAAGCATACCGCACAAAAAATCTGGTTGATAAGCCGAATCTCCCGGCAAAGGCCTCCGCTAAGTGCCCCCCGAGTATGGTGGCTCGGTGCTTGTCCCACACGGACATGGCCCGTCTCAACTGACCGTGGCGATGGTGTCTCGCAGCCTTGAGGTCGCGATGGAGCTGCCGCGCCTTGGTTCTCTCGCACCAGGCCGCAAAGCACTTCGTGGTTAATTCTTCCGGCGTATTTTGGTTCCAATGTGTACGAGCTAAATATCCGTCCGATCTGTCCTCTCGATCATTAGGGCCCGCCTTACGCCCCGCCTTGCTAATATTAGGAGCTGGGAGTTCCGCGAAGAGGTTGCGTGTCTGGCGTTCGTACGCGCTGCCGCGTAGCGCAGGCGCTACCCCCCTGATCTCTTCGCAGACTAATTCCGACTCAGTCGGGAAATCTGCAGAAACGTGGTCGTCGTCCTCGTCTCCCGTACCTCGTGGGGTGGACAAGAACGGGTTATCGCGCTTGCCGCCCATATCTGCGACGAGCGAAGATGGCTCGTAAATACTTTCGGTACTCCGACTAACCAGGCCGGCGCCTTTCAGATTCGAGAGGATTCCGTCGCATAAGTTGAAAACGTCCAGAAACGGAGATCCCCGCGGCTGCCCCATTGCATTTCCTGTACCGTTTCCTGAGTCATCAAGGTTCTCGCCTGCTACCAGCGCTGTTCGGTCGATCACTCCTCTATTTGGCTCTGACTCGTTGGTTGACTCTGGGAAGTTGACTGGGTCTTCCTCATATTGTGGAGTGATGTTGTTGTCTGCCGCTTGGGAGGGTGCTGGCGGATACTCCAGGGAGTGATGGGGGTCACTGCCTGCGCCCTGGTATCCAGTTGGCCCGGGAATTTCAGGTCGGGGCCCAGAATCTTGTCCGTCTTGTATTTCACCACGATAATATTGCCCGCCCTGCATTCCACCATAATAATCTTGACTGTCCTGTTGCGCACCGTAATATTGCCCATTATTCTGTCCATATCCATAAAAGTCTTGACAGCCTTGGCTAACCCCATTTTCTTCCTGGTTGTCCGATCTAACACCATACTCTAGGCTCACTTGTCTACGCCACTCGTTCACAAGTCTATTTTCACCTCTTCCTACACTATCTTCCTCGTAGTAATCGAGGCATTGTTCATCAGGCGGGGGGTCGGGGTCGGGGTCGGCGGCAGCATTGCCAACAGGCAAGGACGACGACCTCGGCCTTGGGGGTGGTTGCCTGGGATCACTCTCTGCTTCCAGGGGAACGACAAACCTGGACCCAGCTGGCGAACACATCTTAGAAGAACCGGCTCGTCCAGGTTTATGAGAGCGGCTTCTCTCACCCCTTTCGCCTCTCCGTCTTTCTTTGCTCGCGCGGATAACTTCACGGTACAGAACTGCAGCCGCCGCCTCAAGCCTCTCCGCTGGCACTCCTAGAGAATCAGACGCGCCGAAAAAAATGCTCGTAGGTTGGAGGGATCCATGACCGACCGCCTTATCTCGGCCTTTGCCCGCAACAACTGCTGTCGTGGGTGGGAGACAGGCCGGTCGACCGTCCAGAAGAACGTGGCACAGGAACGGGTTTTCGGCGATAGCCACGCCCAAGTGCTGCTCCAAGCCCGGAAGACGCGATAGAAAGGCGGTGTCGCCGGAAGCCTTAACTAGGTAGTTCGACGATCCCCAGATGAAGGGGATATCGCTCCTGCCAGCCCCCCTCCACCTCTCGACCGCCTCGACGATCTCCACCGTGATGCGCCGCAGCAACGATAAGAGCTCTGTCAAAAGGCCGAAGAGTTTCGGCCGTCGTTTCGCGTTGTTCTGGTCGCTCGAAGCTGGACCGTGTGCCGACGCGGTCTTCGCACGCTTCCGGCCGGCCGTCACGACTCCGTGGAGCTTGGTGAGGTACGTTTCTCGAAGAACCACCCACTTCATAATGCGCAACTCGTCCGGCGTTTTGTAGAGTCCGTCGGATACCTGGGAGAGAACCTTCAACACTCCTCCGCCCCGGGCATTTTTTTCGCCTTTCTCCTTTATGGCGCTTCGGCGAGATGGGGCACTCTTAGGTCTGGTGGGTTGCGGTGGCAGATTCGAGAAAAACACGCGCAAAATACGACTTGTCGACTGGGATGTGCAGGATACCAGATACAGAAGAAGATGGTATGAGTTTTATTTACTCTCTGGGACGAACGATCTACGACGCGCGACAATCTTGCTCGATAAGTACACATTACGTACTGCAGTAATAGCAAGTAAATGTGGTACGTTCAGTGATGGCAACGCTGGGCAGTCTTCGCCGGAAAGGCCGCCGAAGCATACAACATGCTGTGCTCGGAAGCTAACATGGCGTATAGTACAGGGTATTGATAGGAGGGGCGTGACCATGCGACTCCCGGCACACAACACACCTCGTTTTCTTGCCGCCACCAACAATACGACCTCCGTGAGGAAGCGATGTCGCTCCAGGCAGCTCCGCATTATTAGTAGCAGTACGCTTCATTCTGGACGAAGAAAACTGACCTCCCCTCTCCCTTTTAGCATTAAGAAGACCTGTCACTGTCGGAGGAGGTGCAGCGGGTCGACCGAATTCAGCCCGAGAGGGAGCCAGAACCGCCGATCTCGGCCTCTTGCGACGCTTTCTGGCGACCCCAGAGCTCCCAACTGGCATCCCCAGAGGCTCTCGATCTGCGTGGTGGCCAGCTCTAACAACGTGCTCATCCGACTGCGATTTCAATTTTGCGCGTTGATGCGGCGTTCTTTTTGCGGCAGGTACATCTCGGGCCGGCCGACCCCGTCCAACCCCTGGGTACGGCATGGGAAAGCGAGATGTGACGTCGTTCGACACGGGTCCACGACGACCGCCGCCACTAACACCGTCGAGGGTAGTCCTTAACGCCCTCGAGCGCTTTGCGGCTGGACCTCTGGGAATGCGTTTAGGCTTCTTTGTCATTGCAGCTGTTGTTGTTGTCGTTGCTGTTGCTCGCGAAAAAGTAGTATTCATAGTTGACGCAACACAATCTGCGGGCAGTGGCCTCGAAACCCTAACCTTTCTCCCCGGCATGGTGGTGACGACATCCTTCTCCGGAGTAATGGGTTTTGTTCTTCTGAAAGCTACTAGAAGATCGTCGACGCCGGTGCTGCGCGCCGCACGAGCAGCGCGCATCTGACCATCTATTGCGGTCTCTACGCGCTACGTACGGTAGTACGCGAAGGCATCACCAACAAACAGACGACACCTTCAGTCACATGGCGACTATCAAACAGCGCATTGATAGTATTCGTATGCGTTCACGGAAAAGTTACCAGTATCTTTAATGATAATCTCTCGGCATGATATTTTCACGAACTTGATGCTGTATTTTGGGTTTATTGTATGATATGTTCGATACGACCATACCGGAAGATATGTACGGCGGTTGTCGACTTGTCGTCGACCCGGCGGAACCCGAAACGGCACAAACAAACAACGGTTTCACAGTATGCGGGGCAATTATAGACGGGCTGTGTTTGGTAGACCGAGCAGCAAACACAGCAGCAGCAGCAGGGGAGAAGCCAGCAGAGACGCGTCCTAATACGTGACACATCGAGAAGAACCATGACGATGAGGACAGTCAAAGGCTCGGTTAAGATCAGGGAAAAGCAAAAGATCTTCAAGGAGACCGGCTCCCCCTTTGACGCGACCTCGATCAATTCTATCAAGGTGAAAAATGGGCACGTAAAGCAGTAGCAGGATAGTGCAAACCGCGATGGCCATGCATCATGACCCCGTTAGTTCAGACCTCCGGACACGACGGGAAAGCTCCCGCGCGCAGAGCGGGCGAGCCCGGATGTAGTGCATGAGATCCTTGGGAGCTATATGCTTCTTGCTGCTGGAGGAAAACCTCGAGCGTCGTGGAACAAGTTTTGCCGGAAGCGATTTTTCGTCGAGAAAAACACTCCGACTCGGAAAGAATCGAGTCGGAGTTCTTGGCCATCGCCTCGCTCCGCCAACAGCGACGACGCGAGGCGAAGGACACTCACTGCTGTGCTTAAACCGAGGCAAACCACGTAAAGCTGGTAGTTTGCCACTGCTGTCGGGGGTTTGAGTGACATGTTGGTTCCGAATCGGTCGCTGCCCTGCCCCCCGCATCGAACATACTGTTGTACAGCAGCAGTAGACACCGAGTCGGACTGCTCGCTCCAACAACTATTAATACTGCTGCTGTACTCTTTTCACCCACGTTCTTCACCCACGTTCTTGGGGACAAACTTGTACTTGGAATTACTGCACAAACAGTACGAGTACCTGTACTCGTAGTTTTTTTTTTTGCTTTGCCGTACTACAGCGAGCGGTAGTAGTACTGGTGTATGCGAGTGGACGTGCTCGTGCAGTATTGAATATAGTATTAGTACAACAATACGTCCTGCAGTGGTGGCACGACGATCCCCGTTAATATTTACAGTACAGTACGGACGCACACTACTGTCGTACGGCGTACCAGGTACGTAGTTTGCCGTCTTGGCCTCCATACCAAGACGTCTGCGCATTCAAAACATCGATTGTAGCACATCCTACAGCAACAGCAGTGGAAAACCTGAACCAACCTGCCTGTTTTATGTTGCCCGCGCGCTTATTCGATATTTGCCGTGTGTCACAGCTTCGTCCTGGAGGGCACGATACCTTGCAGGCCAAGCCGATCGACGTGTCGGCCTTTTCCTACTCGCGGAGGACGTTACACCAGGACCCCCAGTCCTTCCTGAAGCGTGGGACGGGGAACGGCGGCACCGTTATCCCTGTATCTGCCGAGTCCTCCTCGAACAAGAGCGAGCCCACGCGAGCCGTTACAAGGGCGACCGCACCAAGGAAAACTAAACTGCGAGACTTTCAGGTAAAAGCGTCGTATCATGCGCATCATATGATATGCTAACAAGTTGGCTCATACAATAATTCAGATTTTGTCTTCCTGATCTACGGACTGTATACCCTTCATGAGGCCAAATAAAACCCGTAGTACGGGCGATCGCAGTACCACACGCAGCTTGCACATATGAGTGTCGATGAAGTCATTGGTCTCTTTTAAATTTAAAAAGCATACACTCGTATCTGTGTGGAAAAAATGTATGGCATGTGTATTGACAAGTTGGCGCAGAGCACTCCAGTACGTGCATATACTTCTCGAGGGTATAAGCCCGGACGTCGTCGTTCTTCCTTTCCTCTTCCACCCCCAAGAGCTTGGGGTTCCTACGTAGATTTTGTCCGCTCGCCTTCAAAGATGTACATCCGACGAACGGCTGTACGCGCTACGTCCAGAGGCGGCGATACGTACTCGTATATTTCGGTACTTATTAGTAGTGTAGTACCTCATATTCGCTGTTGTACAGCAGTGTAGGCCCACGATTAAGAAAGAGCCTAATAAGAACAAAAGGTTCACTTTTAGGAGAACGCAAAGCAATTGGGTTAATAAAACGGCTCAGGGGTGCACTATGCATTAAATGCTATAATGTCCTATGCTCAAGGTTGTTTGAAGATGGCTCCCCAAGAAGATGCTCAGGCTTGCCCAGATTAGGTGTTTCTAGTTGGCGGGCCCATACTGTACGCTTACACGTAGTGGTGACGAACATCCGGAAGCAGCGATGCCTTACGCCTTATACATGAGAGCACAAAACCTGTTCCTGTGCCGTGGTGATTGATAAAACATCGGGACGCAGCGACACTGCTGCTTCTGTGAACTGGTACACCTTACGACGAGTACAGCAGTACTTGACACCACTCGCATACTGCTTTGCCATGCTGCGTTGACATGTTGCCTTGCCTGCCTGGCAGGCGTTTGCCGAGCGTCCAAACCCGCCGAACACGGAGTTCCGGAGATTCTACGAGCGCGGGGACTTACCGGTGCAGATCGACCACGGGGGAGTGCACAACCGCATAGCATGGAAGGTCGACATCCAAAAGGTCAGCTGCCGCTTTGTCTTAGGGCATGCGTACAAGTCGCTGTTGTAGCAGTATACACGCTCGTCTTTTTTTTTTTTTTTTAGTCATCACTTTTACTTTCCAGCCTAACTCGTAGGAGGTTTTACTTTACCCTCAGCGATCTTCTGGACAACCCATGGTCACAGGTGTCGTCCCTTCTCCCCCCCGGGCACGTGCCTTTATTTTTTGTCGCGCATAGGGTTCAGCATTCCCACTGCTCGTCGATTTCCATCGAATGTAGCTAACTCACGCTCTCGCGCTTTCCGCCAATCATTTTTTTTTTGTAAGAAAAAAGCCCCTACGAGCATGCACTCGGTGAGACTTGAACCCACGAAATTGATTTTGATAGGCACGCGGACCACCTACCAAGCCACCGGAGACGCCGGTATACTTGTGTGGTAATATTTATTTTGTTTTCATTCATCCCATGCATTATCTTCGCCCTTCTTGTTCCTGCTCCCTCCCAGCCGTAACTAAGATCCGGAGTCACACAGTAGGCTCTTCTCCCCGCTCCCCACTACGACACGTATACGCCAGTCCAATCATCGTCTGATGTCACTACCGGAATATATAATAGGTTGCATCTGTTGGTCACGGAGCAAGGGTTTCAGGGCACCAGCGATGGAAAGTATGTAGTTTACATTAGAGTAGACATGTCCTCATCCGAAGTGCAGCTGTTTCGGTACGTCACCAGATCGATAGATGCAAAGGTTTCACACATACATGCTGACCACGGAGCAAGGAGGAAGTACTGAACGGTGGAGTTACTGCAGTATATACAAGGAGGGATTGATAGACGATGGAGTTACTACAGTATGTATAGTGACTAAAACACTTAGCAACAACAATAACGACAGCAACGGCCGTCGACTCAAATGAAGTTTTACGTCGCAGATTGGTGGGAATGTGATTCTCATTCCTTCGTCGTCATGGACGCTGCGCTGACGGTCGTCGGCTGCTATCTGTGCTCACGCCGTCAACAACGTCCGCACCCCAAGAGCAAACCACGCCCGCTCACAAAGCCCAACTCAACACTCACTGCAAGCGCTCAGACGCGGCGAGCTTCACTTGCACACTTACTTGCAGTCGTCGGCCCACTCGCATTCCGATGCTTCTCCCCAACCTCCAAAATGAGTACCTTTTACCTCGTACATACTGGTGGTACCGTCCAACCACCAATTTTTGTAACTGTTCGATAGCAACAACAAACACCACCACGTTGCCTTTAAATTGCAATGGCCTTTTGGCGTTTGAGGTATTCATACGAGTATAGCCTAAATGATCCTTACTTTCCGGATAAGATGGTATGAGGTACGGGTATGTATGCATGATAATTGTTAACGTTTATCGCTCAATATGGATGCCCAAACACTCCTTACATTTCCGGATAGAATGGATGGTACCAGGTACCAGGTACCGGTACGTGATGACTCGACAACGCTCATCGCCTTTCCGACTACTGTCCCCCCCCCCCCCCCTGTGTGTGCGCGTGTGTGTGCGCGCGAACACGCTCCACACGACCAATGCTGCTGCTGCAGCTGGACTTTCACCACTACCTGCCGATTTTCTTCGACGGGCTGCGCGAGTTGGAGATGCCGTACGCTTTCTTGGCGGAACAGGGGGTGTACGACATGCTTAGCGCGGGGTCGAACAAGGTCCTCCCGGTCATCCCGCAGCTTATCATCCCCATCAAGAGTGAGCGGACGCCTTCAAGTTTGTTTTTTGTCGAACTGCTGCTGCTGATCCTGCTGCAACTGCGTGCTGAACTTTGCTTTTGCGCGTGTTTTACCCCGATTGTACTCTTATAGATGCAAATGACACCCCGCACTACCGTAAATAACAGTAGTTTGTCCCCAAAAATGTGGGTATTGTGCTGCTACGGTGAATTCACCCTTCTAGACCCCCCCCCGGGTACTCAGGGCGACAAAAACTAAAAGTGGCACGTGTGCGTTCTTCTGTCGATGCTCAGTGATGTACCCTTTAAAAGCGAGCGCTGACTGAGTGGCTCAGTGGTTGGTACATACCATTCGTGCTTTGGTAAAACTGAGCGTGCGGCAGAACGAGTAGTATCATGCTGCGCGTGCCTGCATCCCCGCTATCTTGTTGGGATACACCCGCCTACTACCCAGCGGCCCGGTCTTCTTTCGTGTAGCCTGGGCTGTGATCGTTTTCTAGTTTCTACGAGCTTTTCCCGTCTCGAATCCTGCGAGAGAAGGACACCGTAGCTGCCGGTGGGGCGGGACGTCAGGGCAGGGTTAGAGCTGACAACGAGGCTAGCGCGATATCTACTATAATTGCTGGGGCCGTGGGAGTAAGGCACCACGAGAAAGTATTAGACGGGAGAATGTACTTCGGCCTTAAAGACGGTATTTAAAGTGCGCCATCGATCGTGCCATGCGCGATAAGTCTTGACGTTACAATATGTTTCGACCTGGAAGATGGTGTTCCAAGTCCTCGAGTAAGCGTACGCACCGCAAGCCGCAGTTCTCGTGACTACGAGACCTGCAGAGTACTGTCTGTAGCCCCTCGGCCTACCCGATAGCGTGAAAAGCTTTGCCTAGTCGGCCGCACATGCCACAGAAGTCGCTCACCCCTCCGGTTCAACAACAAACAAATGCCGGCCGTTACAGCATTCCGCTATTTTCTTCTCGCTACAGCACCTAACCTATGCCTCGCTGTGAATCATATCACTCTAGCTATTTCTTCGTCTTCTTATTTCCCCCGCCTCGACTGTCTTTTCTTCTTCTGTCTATTTTAACTTCTTAACGGCGGGTGCGGGCGCGGTCGCGAGTGCGCAGCTGCGCTGAACACGAGACAGAAGGCGGTGATCGTGAAGGTGCTGAAGGTGCTGCAAGCGCTAGTCACGTGTGACCAGGGGCCGGACGGGCAGGGCCTCATCGGGCAAGCGCTGGTGCCCTACTACCGCCAGATTCTGCCGGTGCTCAACATATTCATCCGGCAAAATGGTGCGAGGGTGGCGCCTCCGGTGACTAGTACATGACACTCATCGCCTCCAAAAACAATAAGTGAACTCATTTATTTCACACACACACACCCTCTGTGCACACACCATCCACTCTGGCCGGTATTGTAGTGACCATTTGGACTCTGATGTGAATTCTGAACGAGGATTGCATTTATACCACTTATAGTACAGGCTTTATATCTACTGTGCATCTGTCTGGTCTTGAATATATTAATGTCTAAACGTTCCTTATCTTTGCGCCCAGAGTGGTATCAATAGATATCAATAGATATACCTGGTATATATATACGAAGTATATATTATATTATATATACGGCGCGTTACTTTTAATATCACATACTAGCAGGGAAGAATTCGTGCCTTTTTCGAGTACCACAGGCAGTAGAATTAACTCGGCCACAGCAGGTTGTTAGCCCTTTTCCTACTGCAAACATAATCCTGGTCTAGAACCAGGTAGTCAGCCCCCCAAAAACGTAGGTGGTGCAGCTCTCACTGGGTTATAATATACACAAAATAAAATTCATAGTTTTGTTTCGTTTTGTTTCGTTTCGTGACAAGAGGGGAAAAAACGAAACGTGGCAGGGGCGTTGGCGAGACGTTCTATCACGAATCGTGGCCTTTTCGCCGTCCCGAACCGTGAAAATCAATTAAAATTCTGATCGGTAGCATATTCACCATTTCAAATCTGATGTGAATACTTCTGGGGTAATATATTCACGGCCATAAATGGTACTACTTTTTTTACCAGTCAATATTAATAGTACAACTCACCTTCTTGTGTTTTGTTTTTTAAACTCTTTTCCTGTGCAATATTTGTCACGTTTCGCGAACATGTCACTACATTTTCTGCTCGTGTGAAATCACTCTTTTGTGTTCGTGAAATACGGTCGGTCGTGTTGTTGGATTAGACAGCCTCTTATCCTCACGCACCCGGTCGGAGCTAAATCCTACCAGGTACCAGATAGAGCGCTAAAAGTGACGGTGCTATCTTGACATATCGTTTGAGGGGCTGATGCTCGTGGCGGGTTCAACCTCTGGCCAAAAATAGCGCCTGGACGATTCAATACGGAGACACGAGTGAACGAGTGAGTGAGTTGACAGCCCCAAACTTCCGCTCTGCCTTTTTCTCCGCTCCCAGACAACCTCGGAGACGGAATAGACTACGGCCAGCAGAGACGGGAAAACCTCGGGGAGCTGATAATGGAAACCCTGGAGGCGTTTGAGGTGAACGGAGGCGAGGACGCCTTCATCAACATCAAGTATCTCGTGCCCGTATTCCAAAGCGTCGTCGTCAGCTAATCGCGAAATGCCGTGACTAACTGGCTGCTGTTCTTCGACTTTAAGCGCATATTTACATGTATCACACACCAGCACGAGGCAGATACGATGCCAGCGGGTACGTACTCGTACGTAAAAAATCTGCTGGCACTCGTAAATGCCGTTAGGTGTATGTTTTCTATCATACAATATTGGCGTGCGCCTTCGGCGCTAAGGGGCCAGATTGGAAAATCGTGCATTCGTTGGCCGGCCTGGGCATATCTGTGCCTTTTTTACGCGGCGGTGGCGGGGGGGGGGCTGCGGACTGATCAGATGTAATGACCTATCTGTCTACAGATATGGACTAGAGAGAGTGCTGAGCTCAGTACCGACAGAGCTGTTTCTGCTGCTTAGTGATATAAGGGTGAGGGGGGGGGGCTACCGAGGAATCGGGCGCATCAATCTCTATTCGGAGAGAGACTTGAGCAAGTACTGGGCTTGCTGTAGTTCAACGAAGCAGTTTCTGCTGTTTTTTTTGCTGTTGAACGCCCCTCCTGAACGTGTACTTGGCGTTGCCATGGCTACCGCTGTGTGACGCTGTATATAGCGTCCTCCTTAAATGCGCCCCCTCGCCGTCGCCGCGGCCTGTACGTGACATCGGAGCGCTCTTTTGGACGGCACGGCGTTGCGCAAGCATACTTTCATATTTAAGTGGATTTCATAAGTGGACTTCATAAGTAGTAGTGGTGGTTGTAGCGGCCTTTTTTTCGTCGCGGTTCAAACTTGGGCGACCAAACAGTCTAGATCAGCAAAATATGTTGACGAGTGAAGCATTTGCCGGATCGGGAGCGAGAGCCGATGTAAATAAACTTCCAACAACCAGAGATGGTTTTCACGAGAGACCGCAGCGGGGGCCGTAAAGCGTTGGGTGTATGCATTCTCAGATATTTTGAAGTGTATTTATCATCATGGTTTTCATCTTCAAAGCTGCATCAAAGGTGGGAGACGATCGTTCTACAAAAAACGTGTTCAAGGTCAATCACCGTCTTCCATCTAAACGTGGTGCGATGTGCACGATGGTTGATATTTTCAGGGCTGTTCACGGGTCGGGTCAAAACTCGTGGGTCAGGTCGGGTCGACCCCACCCATGTGAGAGTTTGAAACCTCCTGACCCGACCCGACCCGGTCCGTGATATTAAAAAAAACTTCTGACCCGACCCGCGGGTCGAGTCATGACCCGTGAAGGGCCCTGGATACTTTCGCTCCGTGTTTTTTTTTGGGGGGGAGGGGGGTGTGGGAGGGCGGGTGCTCCTCGGGGAGGCACATTATTCGTCACGCTTTCGGCTTACGTACGTACGATCCCTTTTTTTTGGCCTGGACTACTGGACTAACCCCCTTCTTAAAAAAGTGTGGCGAACCTCCTAGCATATGCTCAAAAGCGAAAAAATCTCCCCGTTGCCCTAAAACGATGAGCGCGTGGGCTAGACCCGTTGACGGCGCAGCTGATGGAGCCTTAACCTTTCGAGGGTGTGTGTACTGGGGTATATGCTCTGGGGATACCCGAAAACCTACCCAAGTTTGACGACAACAACGAGTTTTTGGTACCCGGGTACCCGAGAGTATACAACCTGCTAAACACCCATGGAAAATCCGTTTACGCACCCACGGTAGTGGGTGTCAAGAGAAAAACGATGTATGGACAGGCCTCTATTCTATTAATAGGCGTCTTTGCAAACTGCTTGGGGCATCATCAGCCAAAGGGCACGAAGCGCGAGTGGCTTGTCGCAGGCAGATCCACCAAAATCAGAACTTTCGGGGAACACACGCGTCGGACATTCAATCACAGCGTTTTCTTTGTATAAACAGCCATAGAGGACTGCTGGACACCGCTGTGTAGCGCGGACGCCCCCCCCCCCCGTTATCGACTCGACTCGCGCCTCGCGAACCGTGCAGATTTGAATCTGCATCAGCCCTGCTAACGGTTACATGTGAACCTCGACCATGATTATGGACTCTCTTCTGGTATTAGTGAGCATCATCGTTTTACAAACGAGATTTTTCTTCCCCCTTTCAGAAAAGCCTTCGTGAAGGAGCACCGGATCTCGGCGAAGTCGCTGCTGACTCACCGAAAACAAAAATATATTAAATTGGCAAAACAGGAGCACACTGGGTTGAACATCGACATAAGAGGCGGACACCTGCACTCGATGCTTGCTTGCTCCCCCGCCTTTCCCCGCCACTCCTTATCGCGAGCCGTCACCCAAACATGCGCTCATCTTACAGCAAATATCGTAATCGCCAGGGAGCAAAGCATTGTATTCGCCACGGACGAGTTCACATTCTCTCATCGAGACCGATGATTTTACCTCAGACACAGCGGAACCCCCCATCAACAAAAAGCAAAACGCATTATACGCGAATTCAAACGAAATGTTAACGAGATCGCTCCTTTTTCCACTTGTACACCGCCGGTCGGCCGTCCTTGGCCTCCTGCACTTTTCGCTTGGTACCCTTGGAGTTCATCACCGTGCGCTGCACGTCGAGGTGCACCTCGGCCTTCTTCATCTTCTCCGCCTGTGGCGCGATCACAAAAATGGCGTCCAAATCGAAAAAATTGGTGGCTACGTAAGCGAGTCTACCGCTAACTTTATGCCTTGGGAATGCCCGTCACGAACAAGCGAACCACCCGGAATTACTAGTGCCAGTACTTGGTTTACGCTAACGCCTCTCATCGGGTGTCTGAATGCTCGGGGGATTATGTGCCAAAGGAAATAATAAAATAAATATACAAACCGTGCAGCAGTAGTCGTGCATCGCGGGACGACTACGCTCTTCTGATTTACCTTAAGGTTGTGACGAAAAGCCAAAGGTCCTCGCAACGAACCGAAACAAAAGTTCGTCCAGCACGTAAAAAAAAAAGGAATGGAAACTAAGCACAAAAAAGCAACAAAACACACACAAAAAAAAAGCACAGCTCAGCAAGTCAGCAAACCCTGAGAAACGTAACGACCAACAACGGCAACATACACATTTTGGACCCAAGGTAAAGCGATTTTTCTCGAAAAAAAGTGGTTTTGTCCGTAGAACGACCTGAGCAAGCGAGCAACCCGGCCAGTTCAACCTGAACGGACGGCAACTGTAAATCTGACAAGTCGTGTGGACACAAAAAGCGACAGAAGCAAGTCTCCGCTAATACCCCCGGAGACGTGGAGTACTGAGGTCGGAGAATGAACGACGATTGTACGCGACAGATAAAAAAGCAGTACGGACTCGCGAACTCTGACAGGAATATATGTTACGCAATTTGAATATTGGAAAAATGTGAAAAAAAAGGCTGTAACATCTCGGTAACATCGACAATTTTCCCCACAACTCATCTATGCAAGCTAGGTGGTGTATCATACCGGGAAAAACAAGAAACTGAGTGCCATTTTTGTGCGGGCAGGAAGCGTCATAAAAAAAAAAAGAAGCGTACGTACGTAAGCCTCAAAAGCATCCCGGACAGGGTTGTACAGGGCCGCGAATAAACGAGACCCTGATGCGCACGGGTAAACATCGCCAAGGACGATCGAAACACTCCCCCGAAAAGATCGATCGCTTCTCAAAGTTCAGAACCCTCCATCGTCGAAATGATTCACAACAGGCATTAAAAACTGCAACATTTTGGTCTTTCAGTACTCGGGTATATTCTTTGGGTTCGATAATACTCGGGTAGGTAGCCGGGTAGTCTCCTCAATTTAAGCACGCCCTTGAAATATTGTATTACCAGGAATACGTTGAAACTATCAAATCTGGCGAAAACACCGGGCGTGGGCAGTTCCAGAAATACAAGGCAAACTACGAAAACACTTAGCGGGCTGCCTGCACCGCAACGCAACGCAAACCAACGCAACCTGTGTCGCGCGGCGACGCGCGCCCTTAACTCACCCTTTCCAACCGCTGCAGCAGTTCGCTGTACGACGCGTCGCGCTTCTTGAGCACTTTCTTCAGCTCCTTCCTGTTAGTCGCGCCAGTCACCTGCCCGGACGCGCACAAGAAAAAGGCGCACAAGAAAAGCGCAGATAGACAAACGGCCGGCATGAAGCATAAAAAAAAAATAACGTAGTGGGGGTGAGACCTCGATCAACCCTGGCAGAATGCGAGATCGGTTCGTTTCGCGTCGGTAGCAATCGGCGGGCGGAATACATTTCGAAGCGTCCCCAGCCCTAGCCAGTGAGGAGCCGGTCTGTACTCGTTTCCACAAAGACGACGGAACCACGCGAAGGGGTGTAACACCAACTATTTGCCGAACACTTGTTGCCGCGTACAGTCATCGCGACTCAGTAGCGATGATTGGCTCGCATCGGGTGAGCGATGGTTGGCTCACATCGAGGGCGAGCACACGGGTGCATTAGCGAGCGCGATGCTACTAGGCCGCACGCCACGCCACAAATACCACAAAGTAAAGGGTCAAGCCAAACGCAATCCTACAGCAGCCAATGGCGGGTGGCCACAAAATACCGCCAACCAAGGGCGTGCCAACTATCGTCGTTTCATACCCTTCGCACAACAAAATATGAGGAAATTCGTGCACCCAAGTTGGTTTCGGAGGAGCAGAGGTATCCATGGACATCAAAACAGCGCTCGCCGTTGTGGGCGCATCCACAGAGCTAGCTGGTGTCTATTGGTGTGTGAATATTTCTACAGAGCAGCCATATCCTGGCGTATACGTAAATAACAACACCTAGAACTATTCTCTTGTGTATACGATCTGCATAAATACGCCGCAAGGGCAAGCACATTCGAAAGTTACACCTCTATGCTGCCAATGCGCACGAAAGCACTGGAGCACCACGCGCAGACTAGACTGCTCAAAACGGCATGCACAAGTCGCTTCGGCTTCGCTCGCGGTTCCTGCACCGACGCGCCATACAGCGGTGCTATTGTACAATATTCCAACGTTTTCTTTGCTCGGAATATCACCTGCGCGGTCTCAAGCGTGGCCTTCCTGGGCCGGTTGAAAGCCCTGTCCGCAAGCTCCGGGACCGTGTCAAAGTGCTCCGCCACATCAAAACTGTCCAGCATAAAAAGGAGCCAAGGTCGTGCGAGCGTGTGGGAAACGAGACCTTGGGGAGTTTTTCGCTGCTGCTCGAGCCAACAGCCCCAGAGAAGGCTTCAGCACTAAGAACCTCCCCCCCCCCCTTCCGCCCAACGCGATCTTCTCCTGTTGCTTGTGGCTACAGTGCTGTGCGCTCGGACGTCAAAAAAACGAAGGCAACTCTCTAAAGCGGCTGTCGTTTTTTGCTGCGACCGAGTAAAACGCTACAATGTCGTATGTTAGCATAAATACAGCGAATACACCCAAACGCACCGAAAACACATTTCTACAACGCAACGAACCAGCCAGATTTGGTAGCCCGGAGTCACACACCTGGCCCCGCGGATGCACGGCAAAAAAAGCTAGAGCACACAGAAACCCGCAGCCGACGAAAAACCTGCACCCCCCCCCCCCCACCCAGACCACTACAATCCACTAACGGAACCAGTCTTATCACAGCTCGGCCAGCTGCGTTCTTTCACTCTCACTTTTTCGCCTCCTTCTCGGAGTCGAAGAAAACGGTGTGCTTGTTGCGAGGCCCCGCGTCGAGCATGTGCAAGGACTCTCGGAGCTTGGCCGCTCGTCGCTCGTCCGCGGACCGACGAGTCGAGACGTATCCCAGATCCTGCGTCTTCAACATCTGTTCATTCATGAAGTAAACATACACACCTAAATATTATACGTACCGTGACATACACAAAGTGAGCAAGCCGAGGCAAGCCAAGGTAAGTCCAGGCAAGCCGGCGAGATGTTGCATCCAGCCGTACACCAAACAAGGTGCGCCCTACATGGAGCCAAAAAAAGATAGAGCACAAACCAAAACGAACCAACAAATGGGTGTGTGCCTACTGCTGTCCTGGGAAATACGGCGGTAGTGCAGTTGAGCTTTTCCAACCTGAACGACGTCGTGGGGCAGGGACTCGGCGCCGTCGAGCAAGTGCACCCCCTCCTTTGTCTTCTTTCTGTGCATCGCAAAGTAGAACTCGTCCGGATTCTTCATGGCCGCCTTTAGCTTGAGGGCCTGCATGCGGTCCTTTTTCTTGCCATAGTTGCGAGCTCGTAGCACTATTGAACAGCAGTAGCAGAGCAGCAGCAGCAACAACGACAAGGAGTAGCCACGATCGTTGAGTGCCGTCAAGAACAAGGAGGGAACGACGGATCAAACAGGAGGGGCAGGCATGGAAAGAAACAATTAATACGATGGTGAGAGTGCAGGGTGGGCGGGTGCAATAAAAAAACGAAAAGGCGCACGCTATAGGGCGGGGAGGCGGGAGCGTGGGAGGGAGGGGGGGGGGGGGTGCGCAGCCCTTACCCCTGCGATCGCCGAGCGAGAGCTAGGACTTAAAAAACGGCGGTTGGGGCCAGTGCATGACGACCCGCTCGCGTATCACAAAACGCCGGCACAGCGTTAGTGCTGAAAATGCAAAAAAAAAAAGAGAGAAAACGCAGTTATTGCAGTTTTATGAATATCACTGTGATATAATATGTACACCAGGGTATATATACGGATAATACGTCTTTGCTTTTGTCGAATCGCCATCGCAACGAACAACTCGCAAGCGACATGGGCGGAACCCTTGGTTGTCGGCGTTTGGATGCTCACTAAAGCGCCAAAACAGGTTGACAAATAATCAGTCATCAACTTCTCCGGACGAAACGTCACCATACTCCTTGCTGTTTTCTGCCCTGTTTCAGCTTTGGATATACCCACGTATTACCTATTATTAGTACACCGGCACCCGGTACCTGTCAGGTAGGGAACGGAGACGGGAACGCGCGCACCGCGCCAAAGGTCGGCTTGCTCTTTCTGGTATACAGCAACCAGACAACACCCCATCCACACACAGCAGTCATTTATTTCGCCATTTCGAGTCTTGACGCGACGGGACACGTGGAGAAATCGCTGTGGTCGAAAGCAAGCACACTCCAGAGCGTCGGCGTCAATGCAGCGGCAACATCAGCAGCAGCAGCAACCTTCCCGCGGTACTTTCATGGCACCGCCGTTCAACCTTGGTACAGCTCGAGGGCCGGAGCATGCAACAGCACTACCTACATGTAGTGGTACATACCTGGTCGCAGCATACAGTTAAAAATCGAAATAACAGTGCCCCCGTTCTCGTAAGCGTCTCAGGGAAATGCTGCCGCTGCTGTCGTAGGCTCGAAGACGTGACAGGTACCTGGTTTACCGGTAAAACTTTCGTAAAAGCGGCATGTACACCAGGCACGTTTGACAGCAGTATACAGGGAGACGAGACTCTGCGGCCGTCGGCCGTCAAAACCCGGCACGCACACCCGAATCTCGACGCAATTAGGACGAGTGGTCCGTGCTTATATAACGGCCCAACGGTACTACTGAATGGCTGAATATTGACCGAGACTCCAGGGTATGCCAATGTGTCAACAATCAAAAGTTCTGATGTACTGATGTACCGGTTCTGTACGCGTAATAACGCTGTACGCGTAGCACTGGTTACCTCGTACCAGGTACCTGGTAGAGTATACGGTTCCTTTTTGTGTCTCTGTTAGTGTAGTACCCTGGTATGGTCGTTTTGTCTTTTTTGCGTTTTACTACCTGCTTCTGTTTTTTTTTTGCTTCGCTTCATCTTCTTTTTTAGGTTTTTGTTTCCTCTTTGCTTCCCTGGTGTCCGCAGTGGTGGAGTGCGTATGCTTGTTTTTTGTTTTTGCCTCTGTTTTACTACCGAGGCATTTCTTCCACTCCAGAGTTATTGGAGCCTGTCCTGCGACCACGGACTGCATTGTTTTGTGAGTTAATGTGAGAACAACAACACCAACAACGGTTCAACAGCCGCTGTACCGCCGAGCAACACAAGGTAACTGCTTGCTGGCTGCTCTATGGTATCAACGGTACATGGCGAAAGTACGCGCGTTGGGTCCCGCTCTACGGAGGCACCACTACCACCACCACCTCGGGAGCACACCCGCTTATCTGTGGTTGATCTGCCCCGACCCGATCACCAAGACGTACGGAGACGCACACGGCCCCGCGGGTTGATGATCGATCAACTTGGATATTAGACCAAGAGACACTACTTTTCCGCCCGACGGTGGCCACTAGCGCCACTCACCATAGTCCTTGTGCTTCTCCAGCAGCCCGAGTTTTTTTCGCGAAGCCGGCTGAGCCCGCTCTTTGTGCTCGACGCGTTTGACGGCATTGCGAAGAGACGACATGTTCCTCCAGGCAGCCTGTGACGAGACGGGTGCTTTCGCGCCCACCGCACACCTAAGTTAGCGCCAAAAAGGGTTTCATATTCGTTCTTGAAGCTTTCTGGTTCTACGATCCACTTTGATGCTGGGTGCTGGTGCTCTTGCACGTGTCGCGTTGTTCACATCGCACGGAGCTTGGTGGAGCCTACCCACACGAACACGAAAAAAGCAAAGGCGCAGACCAAGCGTACAGAGGTGCAAACTAAGCGGTCGGAGCTGAAGCAGAGTCGATTCGATTGGGAAACGAGGTCCAAGAGACAGCAACAAGCAGTCGGGAGTTAGGGGCAGGAGAGCCGCGACGCTTGTTGCAACCCAACTCGGCGCGGTCTCGGTACGCCATGACTCGGCCGGGGGGCTTGTGGCACGTTACTATGGCGAGACTAACGGCGATGCTGACCGTGGCGATTGCTTTGGCTGGGCCTGCCGCAGGAAAGGTGAAGTTTTCTTTGCAAACAGGGCGCGTGCAACAGCAAGCAGGTAGAGCCGATCATGTCGGCAACATCAGCAGCAACAGCAGAACTGGGCGCATGTTCCCAGGCAACGTTTAGTTACGCACGGCACATGCTCGTACTCGTGCATCTACATTCGCCTGGGTGATGGTGGCGTTGTCATCTCGACGATAGTCAAGCGTGCCCATTTACGCCCTAATTCGTGGTTGTTCGCACTCTTTCCTGATGTTTTCTCAGTGCCATATTTATACGTAGCTGCTCCTCTAAACCTAGACCAGGTACTTCGGCAAGTAGTGCTACGTACAGAGTTCGCAATCGCTGCCCCCACCGCCCACCGCCCAACGCTGTCAGACCAAGTTCTGCAGTACTCGTACATACATACCAGGTGCCTGGTACTCGTACGAGGTAGTAGTTAGTTTCGGTCAAGAATCTTGCCCGTTTTGCTATGCGAACACGAGAACCGCCGCAACATGCTGCGGCGTCCCTTGCGTCTTCATTGCTTATCACACGAACGGTCCACCTGCACTTCGTGTGCCCCTCGATCACTATTGGACAGACTACCGCGAGTTCCGCCCCCCAAGCTCACCGATGGTCGCAATGCCCCAAAGAGCTCATCGATCGATCGATCAAGCCATGCATCCCATTCAGCGCAGCAATCGATCACTGCAACCAATCGAACACGACCGTACTGCCATTTTTCTCGTGCATGGATCGCAGGCAACAATATCCACAGCTCAGCTCGGCAAGTCGGCGGCTGGACTCGCCAAGCCGTCGCCGCTGAAGACTCTGGAGGAGGGAGTGCCACGGGCGGTGGCGTTGGCCAAACTTGAGCAGGCAAGACATACGAATCCATCATCTAGGAGGGGTCGGGGCGGCGGGGCGAGGGCGGGGAGCGCGCCTACGTAATCAAGCTCGCAGGTTACGGTTGTCGTTTGTAACAACATTCGAATTTCTGTACACGATTTCCTGCGCGTGTCGACCACGGTTTGATGTTGACAGTACTAATAATGATATTATAGCCTCTGTTATAACAGTTGTCACCGTGTTTGGCATTTCTGCTTCCCTAGTGTATACCACGTGCGGTGCTTGTGACCGTTTGCCGTGCATCGTGCATCGTGTTGAGCCACGTTCCTCGCAATGCGTTGAGATGTCTGCAACTTCCGCGAGGGACGTCTTGTCTTGAGACGCGCCGCATCCTCTGGCGTGTTCTCGTTGTTGTTAGGAAGTTTGATCCGAGGCCCGGGGGGGGGGGGGGGGGTCATCACCGTCTGACTTTCCACGACCTTTGTCTGACTTTCCACGACCTTCGTCTGCAGGAGATCGAGGACTTGAACGTGATGCACAAGTTCGACCGACGGTTAGAGCGGCTGGCGATGGTGATGCCGCTCACTGACCATTTCGACCCTGGCGTGACACACTTCGCGCACGAACACCTCCAGGTCTGCGCGCTACATGCCGATAACTGCTTTTCGTACGGCTACTTATGGCTACCGTGTCTGATTACGTACTGTATATGGCTACTATTTATGGCTACTTCGTATGGTAATAGCGCTATGGTTGACATCCTTGGAGATTCCTCCCACGAGTACAGTACCTGGTATGAGTCTAATGCTGGGGAGGCATATTTTGAGTGTTGCTGCAGCAGTAGACTTACGTATAACCTAAATACCGCCTATATCTGTGTTGCATGTTTATTCGCTCGCCGTCAGGGTCGGCAAGGCCGAGGCGATGTTAATGTCATTTTCTCGACGACCGTGACCCTATCTAGGTTGCCGTCCTAGCGTTCGTTTCGTATCAGAAGCCATCAACCGTGCCTGTAACTTTTGAGCACCCTCTGATTTTTCAGGCCTCGGTTGGAAAGTGCGATCGTTGAACGAATACCCCGGGCTCACTCTCCCACCCATCCGCGCACGAGCAGAGGTGTTGAGGGTGCCGCTCCGACAAAAAAACGCGTCTGCAGCGGTCGGTATACACAGGACGATATCGTGTGGCTGGGAGGTGGAAACCATTTATTTATCACCATAGTATCTCGAAGTCATCCCTTTATCAATATTACCCACCCCTGATTCTTCCACTCCAGTTTTATTAGCCTGTTCTGTCACCACGGATTCAACACTTTTTTAACATGAGGTAATGTGATAATAACAAGAACCGTCTACAATTTGTATCTGTATATAGTGTACCCGAACTCTGTCCCAAAATATGCCGGACACGTAGATGCGTATCGTATGGCCACGGTGGGCTAAGTGAAACCCAGCGCCGCCACCGCCTGTCGAGATAAGATAACTCTAACCGAATGCCTTAGCTGGGGGCATGCTACCCCTCTTGTTCATGCGCTTGAATTCGCGGCCCGTGTGTGAATCCCCTCGTTACTCTGACGTCTGGCGCAGGAAGGGGATAAGGTGTCGCTGCCGGCGTCTATTCTGTCGGAGCTGATGCGCAAGCAGTCGGAAATCCCGTGGCAGTTCGAGCTCAAGCTTGTGCGAAGAAGGGCGCCCGGAAAGTTCGAGCCGGTGGACGTGCCGACGCCTCCCAGAGAGGTATGTAGGTAGTTCTGCGGGGGGGGACAGGGGGGGGGGTCCATGCTCAGCGCTACCGTGGCATTCGTGTCCTGTAACGTTTTTCATCGGGGATGGGTGGGTGAAGGAGGTGCTGTGGAGGTGTTCAAGTTGTAGGTGACGACGGTGCAACTAGATCCAGGAGAAGCAATATCGAGACGGGCAGGCTGGTGAAGAGAGAGAACACGGACGTTCAGGTCTGATTTCGTTGCTGCTGGCGTTAGGAGAACAATCGCGAAGAGGGAGCAGCGGTTGGGTCAACTATCACCTTTATATCTGATACTCGAGGCCTTTCTCTGCCCATCATGCGTTCGTTCGCTCGCTCATCCCTCGACAACCCGCCGGCCCGTGACTCCAGCAGATATTTTGTTCGCAATTTCCGATCCTAACAACACATTTCTTTTGCATGTGAGTGAAACCGAGTTTTCAGGTATTTGATTCGTCTGCTTGTTTCGCGAACCTGCCTTGCCGTGACAGGCGTTGACGGGCAAGACGGAGATGCCGCAGCTGTCAAGCGTCGCGTGCAGCATACTGGACGCCCGCTCCCCCGAGCAGTTCATTTTCATCCCAGACTGGATGATGAAGGCGTTGCGCCTGCAGCCCAGGTATGTAAAATAGCACCCCATGTGCAGCGGCATCATGCGGCGAACCGTTTGGTGGTTCCATTATTTATTGGTTGCGCCTAGTGCCCGATTCTGGAGCCAACGGGTATTGACGTGGCGATACAAAAAGGGACGCCGCGGTAGAGTCTTGGAGAAATATCGCGTCGCATTGTGGACAACCTTGCGGTGCTGGAGGTTCGAACGCTACAGCTCTCGTGCGTATGACAATATAGCAGCGACAGGACTTTTTCTTCTTTTTGATTTTCCGTGTGCTGGGGAATAGGATGCTCAAGAGGCGATGGTATGCGACGGCTAAATGGTAGCTCCTAAGAGCCGCTCTTAATAAGGGGTGTGAGCAAAGACACTGTAGCACAGCGTCGACGGGGAGCCGGATAGAGGACACAAACCGTTTCCCTTCTTCTCCGCTTACATCGGTCCTCACATGTACTGCTGTTTGGTGCGCCCGCCCCCCGGCTCGGGCCCGTCAGGGACATAGTCCTGTACCGGCATAAGGATCTGACCAAGGCCAGCAAAATCGTCCTACAGCCACACTCTAGCGCTTTCCTGAAGATGTCGAACCACCAAGCCGTTATGGAGACGGAGCTGCGTCACTACTCGGCAATATCACGCGGTGAGAGCCCGACGCCTCGTGTTCGTTCGGAGTAAATACAACATACCCGGTAATATGCATGTCGGGCTGCATATCCCTTTTGGCGTTTTAGTGGGAAAAAATGACGAGAACAAAAAAATGTAAATTGCAGGCACCATCGACCACTGCTTGGTTAGGGGGGTGATAGTTTCGGTGTCCGAAACTGCAAGGCAAGGAGCAGCGTGACACGGGCACGGCCTGATCCTACCTAGACTGCTGCGCGCTCACTCTCGTATTCGAAGTCGGTTGAGAGGACTGACGTGTTATTGTCTTGGTCGCTTTCATGGGGTCCCAAGCGGATTAGGTATGCTCCTTTCAACAGTAGCACTTCGTGTAGTTTGTCGAGGTTCCCCCCAAAACCACAAGAGCTCGGCTTGGAGTGCTTGTTTGCAAGCGTGGGTCTTCGTGGTTTCCCGCTCGGTAGCTGTCTTGCTATTTGTATCCTGCTGCACATCAAGGGATTTTGTTCGGTATCATGTATACAATATGTTAATGTTGTTTTCGGAATTTCGAAAGTTTAGTCGGTATTTCAGAATTTTTATCCGGTTACAGCAGCCCATCTCGGTACACAGTATTTGCTATTTGTGACCCCTTGGACACATAAGGATCCGTCGAACTTTTATTCGACAGGAAGGAAACCCTTTTGAGCGTTCTTGTCGGTACTGCGCTGGTGGTGGTGCTTGTGAGAGTATCGTCGTCGCTGTAAGGCCAAGTACGTGTTGGGGATTCCACGTAGACTACAGGCGTGTCTAGCGCCCAGCGTCAGGAGCCAGCTTATTTTGGACGCGAAGGCATGGGGTGGGTTCAGAGGTTGCGGCTGTGTCGCGTCGCCTCCTTAGGGTGCTGCCACTCGCGCTTTATGCCCATGGCGTAGTTGCGTGTTGCACCCCGCCCCCTTCCGTGCTTGCTTGCCGTTCCCGCGTTTCTGAAATGCCAATTTGTTAAACCTGCGTGCGAGGAAGCTTCTCCCGCCGACATTAAGTCAACGACCTGAATATATACATTTTCAGTCGCTCACCCGCAATAAAATAAAACGTACGAGAGAGTGCTGATACTGGTGATACATTAGCTGCAATCCGGCGCCAATGAATGACATTGCCGTGCTATTTCCCGGTGTCCTCTTCATTGTTTTTAGGCTAGACGGTCGTATGTACGACTTCCCATGCTCTGAGCCACAAGCAGGCGCAGCCCATGCCTGAGGTGTGAAATCGTCGGACGAATAAAATAAAAGAGTCCGTTTCGGCGACCCCAGCTGGCACGGGGGAACGTATTCCTGGTATTCGATACAGTCAGTAGTACCACCATATAGCAAGCTACTCCCCGACTGCACGCACGTCCTTCTTGGTAGCGTTGCGAGCACAAACACAGCTGACAAAACCACACCCGCGCCGGCTCACAGGCACGACGGTCGCCTTCCGCTACCGGAAGACGCTGTACAAGTTCAACGTGCTGGAGTGCATCGACACCGATGGGAAGTCGCAAGAAGCTGTTTGCGTCCAGGTGATGGATAGGGTCGCGCTGGGGAGAGCGTGTTAAGTCTCGTAACGCAAAGTTACTTCGACGTGCTCTTATCTACTGGTGTACGGGGCTGGCGCCTTGTGTTTTTCTTCGTTTCCCCCCGTCAAGCCCCAGTCCATTTTTCGTTCGTTGTCATAGTGTGTGAACCCTCGAGACGCGGTAAGGCTCTTGGGTACGACCGTTGATTCCAGAGCTCAACTAGAGTGTACCATAGACGCCGTGTGATTGCCCCCCACTTGGGACTGCTATTTGCCGCGGGGCCATCTAGCTGCTGTGGCGTGAGTAGCGCAGCCCAAGCAAGTAAAATGCATGCCGATCTCATGCAGTGACTTATTTTTCCCGTCTGCTGCTGGTGCCGCCGTTGATGGTGCTGCATTTATTTAGTTTGTTCTCTGACTCCCCCCATCTCATTGCATCGTGGTTTCTAATTGTTCGACTTTGCGCCTCTTAATCGTTGCACTTCGCGTTTCTTAGGATTCCGACGTAGCGACAGACTTCCAGGCGGCGCTCGACACCCCCGCCGGAAGACGGAAGGGGAAGACGCCGTCGCAGCTAAAGGCGGAGGCGGCCCGGAGGGTCGAAGAAGATGGAGGCGGTAGTGGTGATGATAGTGGCGGGAGCGAAAGCGAGAGCGATGACGGCGAGGGGGGCTGGGGTAGCGATGAGTTTTGAGGGGGCGTGAAAATTTGGAAAACTTTAAAATATCGACGGCTTTGTTTGCAGTTGGCGTGTGTGGTTCGGTCGCATATTTTTTTTTCTTAAAATATTCGTTTCGTATCATCAGTTGATTTATTGACGTATATACCCCAAGGGAGTTGGCACGAGGCAGCAAGCGATCGCCACCCTTGACGACAGACCATGATCAAGTGCGTGTCTGTTACTCACGGTAGTGCATTCCTCAAGCCGCGTAACATGGCGACATCATCGGGCATTATTGCAGCGTCGCGGAACATACACACACGTCCAGGAACCAGCATGGCACTAGATGCCTTCCGATAATTCTTTAGTTGACTCTGGACCACAACTGCCAGCGTTAGTTACAACCCCCCCCCCCCCCCCCCCTGATTACCAGTGGTACACTGCTGTGATCCCTAGCAGCAAAAATGTATCGTAGTCCGTCTGTCCTAAGCAAACATATTTTTTGGCTGCCTACCGAAGCAAAACAATGTTGTCCGTCCTCACGAATCGTTGATGCCAAGCATGGTTCCGCCCACTTTCATTTATTTTCAGGCGTCTTCCGATTCCGGACGGCTGACCCCCGTACGGCAGCGAGTACCGATAGCCCCCACGCAGACGCTCGGCCTCGGCAAATCCCGTCTCCTGGGGTGTCGTGTTTGGGGGGGTCTCAGATTTGACTGAAGAACCCCATTCGAAGCATTTTTGGTCGCTGATCTCTTGCATATCACACACACATAAATGAAGAAGAGTACGCCGATCGAGTACTACTGCTACTCCGCTTCTTCAGTACCCCCTTTGATCACAACGGTGTCAGAAGAGGAGTCCACTGGACAGTAGGCTGAAGCTCGAGACAGTACTGTATACCTGGTATGCTGGATGGAGCTTGTGGGGCAGTATGCTGGTCGGAGAGCTAAGGTCCTGCGCGTAGTACATACCAGTGCGTACGAAGCGAGAATACCCTATATTAAACCTCTCTTGCATATCAACCACAAACCATCAGTGAAAATATCCCAGTACGTCGATCGAGTACTCGTACTACTGCCCTTGCACTCGAGCGAAAGCCTCTCGTCTTCTCCACAAGCCTTGAGTGTCGGCGAGCCGTGCCAGCGAGCGAGCGCCTTCTATGAGCCTGGGTTGCAGCATCATTCCCACTCGCCCACAGTACACACAAAATGAGACCGCACTGGGGGACAGCACCCGAATGCATTTCGTCGGGGGCAATGTCAGCTAGACTCATCAGGCAATCTTATTCTTTGTAGAGGTCAAAGGTCGAAGAATGAACAAGCGTTCATATAATATTTATTTTGGAGACCGAATCTGCCGCATTATACGTATCCCACACAGCAAACATGTGCGCAAGACCCGTGAGATACAGACGCCACCCGGCCTACATAATCTAGGTCGTGCAAATCCTATATAGGAGTCAGGGGTCTAACTGCCCCGACATATTTAGACTTGATGAAAACTGGGACTCTGATCCGTCCTAATCTGTGTAAATTGGATATATATATATACACAGACGTCGTCACAAGTCGCCGGCTTCACCAGAGCGAACCTTGACCTTTCTGAACGTGAGCGACACCCTCAGCTGTCGCCGGACAACCGTACCCTCCGGCGCGCCGGCTGCATCGGCATTGACGACGGGGGCTCCGCGTGCGCCGACCGTCTCCTCCGTCACCGCGTCTATGCCGTGCAACAAACACGAGTATGCTTCGTCGGCGAACACTACGAGGCATCGTCTCTTGAGCACTAGAGATGACAGCGGTTTGGCGTCTACCCCGTGTCGACCGATATCCGCGGCCGCGACGCGCGGGGAGAAGTGCATGACCGCGTCGCTGCCAACGCTGAGGGTGGCGGTGCGCGGCGCGTAGAACGGCCCGTCCGTGTGCGGCATTATGCCTTGGCCGGGTTCGTATTCTGGAGTAAATATGATTGGGGGGGGGGTGGGGGGGGGGGGGGGTGGGGCGTAGTCATTTGTTGCTTGCCTTAGTCATTTTACCATTGACCACGCATCCCTTTCGAGACGGAGCATCGGGGGGGGGGGGGTGGGCAAGGCGGGGGCGGCACCGGCAGGAGGAATGGGGTGGTAGCGTTGGCTGTTTGAATTAAATTAAGGCGGCAAGTTGAATAGTACTGCACACAAGTATGATGCTCCAGGTGCAGAGGGACATTATGCGCTCATGTATAGCACGCTTTGTGCATACGATGCCTTCATCATTGTGAGAGGTCCACCATCACTTCCATGGTAAACAAAATTGTTCGGCTTCGGCGGGCTCGAGTCAGGTGAAGGGTTTTCCCATCCTTCCGCGGCGTTGGCGGAGCTGAGTTCTTCCTGTCAAATCGCTATTCAAGCTTCCAATAGTCTGTACTACTGAACCCAACACACTACCACCACCTCTCCGGCACAGAAACACCCGGCGGGGAGCTTACAGGAGCACGCTTGCCAAGTCGACCACATGAACGATAAATGATAGCGTACCAGGTATTCAATTGTCGACGAAATCTATGCAGGATGATGCCCTGTGGTCAGAGCACAGCTCTTCACCCTCACCATAGCTATGCACGTATGTATACCTTCTCTTTACCTTCACTGGTTTTACAAATGTTTGGCCTACTGCTCGTTCCTTACCGTTGAGCAAAACGTGGTTGGGCCTGCCCTCCGGAGAGAACACTTTTCTCCGCACCAGGGCGTCGCACAACGCTTCCAACCACCCCGGCAGCGGCTCGGGTTCGAACCCTTCTCCGGGCTGACCGCCCCAGCACTTCAACCTCCTCGAACTCAGCGTTACCCACGTATCAACGCCCGCGCCTGACTGCTGTTTCTGCTGTATCTGTGTCGCTGTCTGTGTTGCCGCCGCCGTCGACACCGACGCTGTGTTTGAGTAAGTTCTTGCCAAGAGCTCTTCCTCTTCCGCCTCCGAGATGAAGTCCGGGACATACAATATTGTGGGGGTGGTGCCAACTCGCATCTGCGGGGGGTTATTCGAACACATTAGATTGGCGTTGGGCGGCGGGACGGCGTGGAGGGCGGGGAACTTTGATGAAAAAAAAAAAAAAACGGCAGCTGTTTGGTAAAGTTGATCACTTCTAAAGCTGCGAGTGATGCTTCGGTCTCGCGTGAGGCTATAGTAGATGCATCAAAGGATGTACAGGTCGGCGACTCTCCAGGGTGATAGTACGCGAGGGTCAACAGGGCGATATTATACGTAGTGTGGCACCTCGACCGACTCCATGCACAGGACGTCCTCTCTTCTTGTTTCCACTCCTGGTGGAAGGCAAGCGGCACCGTTTAGAACAGAAACTTCTCGTATGACATTCTATTGGAGGCGGTAATAAAAACATCGCGTGTGCAAGCTCGGAACAGCCTGTTATGGGGTGTTTTCTTCCCCTTCAAGCGGCGACGCGTGCCTTCCACACGGAGCGCAACACGATAGAAACATATCTTGAGCAAGTACGCCAACTACGCGTGAAGACAGCGTTCAGTTCAGCGAGGACATACTCGCATTTGATTCGCTTTTTTGTCCCTTCTTTCTTTTTTTTTCATTTTTCTTTCATTCCCGTTTGTACCTCTTTGTGTCTTTGTTAGTATGGTCCGTTTTGCTTTTTTTTTTGCGTTTTGCTATCTGCTTCTGTTTTTGTTTTGTTTTGTTTTTTTGCTTCGCTTCGGCTTCTTTTTTAGGTTTTTGTCTGCTATTAATAGTCTCCTTTTTGCTTCCCTGGTGTCCGCAGTGGTGGAGTGCGTATGCTTGTTTTTTGTTTTTGCCTCTGTTTCACTTGAGGTATTTCTTCCACTCCAGAGTTATTGGAGCCTGTCCTGCGACCACGGACTGCATTGTATTGTGAGTTAATGTGAGAACAACAACAACAACAACAACAACAACAACATACTGGTACCAGGTACGTACTCGTACCAGGTAGCAAATAACTGTGTACCTGGATTTGTGCGTGGCCGGATGGACTCCGGGGCAGAAGTTCCGTAACTTTGCCAGCACATCTGATGCGAGACACAGCACACCGTACACCTTGGTCGGCTACCAGCAGGATGAGGAGCGTGTACCGGTACGGCCCGAGTGCACGGGTGGCTACAGCAGCGGCAGTCTACTAAGTTTACGAGTACAGAGTACGGTGCTTAACCCCTTTAGAACCGCAGTCCCGTTTAGGGGGCAATCCACTTAAATTTATACCAGGTACCTGGTAAGTAATTTGTAATTTGCCCCCAAAACGGGACTGCGGTCCAAAAAGGGTCAAAATGCCTGAGCGCTGCTGCCACGACGATACTACCACTGGCAGTTGCTGTGACAGATGTACGTACAGCAGTACTTCAGTACGTTCGAGTGCTGTTTTACCTTCCGTGGGTCGAGCGACTGCCGGCCCGCTAGCTCTTCGAAGCTAGGCGACGGCTCCCTTCGCAGTGGACACCCCTCGGAATTCATCGGCTCCTCCGATGATGTGCGATTCTCGGCGGGGCTGCCCTTCGTCGACGACAATGGATGATGATCGCTGTTCACGACTCCGTTGGAGACAGAACCATCGCCATTTTGGTCGTTTGGGTGTCTGATTTCCAAGCTTGCTTCAGGTTGCGCCGCATTATCAGCCCTCGTACTTGTAGCACTCGTGACACTCGTAGCACTTGTGGCAGTTTGTTTTGCTCGCTGGGCCTGACGCAGCAGTGCTTTTTCTTGCTTCAGCAAGCTTTGAAAGTCGAGGCTGGTCATGATATATCCTGGCGAAGAACCGCCTCCCAATCACACTCTTAGGTCTGGCCTGGATGTTCATTGGTTCGATGTTTGGCTTGTTTGAGTGATATTGGGTTTCAGTACAATTTAATGGCGGTATAGAGTCGGGATTAGGGGACGAATCAGCCTCCATGAAGCCGGACATGTGGTGATGACACCGTTGTGTTGCCCTGTTGTTGTTATCTTCACATTAAATCGTCCTTTCTACCCAGCTTCATCAGCACACCCAGTGTCCGTCCTGATTCCCTATCCTAGAGAGATACGAGTACTGATTCTGTGGTCACAGACTGTGAGGCAGAGGAAGACCGAAAATAAAAACTAAATCGCAAAAAAACAAAAATCTGAAATGAAAAAAAGGAGAAAAAGAAAAAACAGGATGCAAACTAAACGACGAAATAAAAGGAAAGGCTGCTATTAATAAACGGACAGCATACGTGCTCAGGAAGGGCAGGTATCTGCTGCACGGACGAAGCAACACGAAAGAGAGGGAGATACAGGCAAAAGTCTGTAAAGAGCTAGTCGAACCGATACCTAGCGACCCGATCTATCATTTCGTTTCTGCATTCGTCGACAGCTGTTTAGTTGTATCAGAACAGCTGCCCCTCCCCCCCCCCCCCCCCTCCCCTTGTCGCCGTTCTTGGCGTCCTCTGCTACGTGGCGCAGCCGGCTCTTCGTTGCTTCGTCCCTGTGCCACCTCGCCATGAAGCAGTCCGCCGCTTCGACGACCCCCCGGTACCACTTCCCGCTCTTCTTAGCCGCCCTCGGCCATAACAACGTCTCTACTCCGAACAACAGGGGGGAGCTTTCCGTGGACCCCTCGGTGGCTTGAAAAACCCTGAGGTCGTCTGCTAGGCATTGGGCCCAGTTCTTTTCCGGTCGGCCTCGTCCCGGGTTCTCCCCACCAGCCATCGTCCCAAACATCACCCGGTGGGTCAGCCGCTCATTGGTCGTCCGCTGTACGGCCCCCGGAAATAGGAGGCGTCGTTTGCGGATGGTCGCCTCAACGCTCTCGCATTGTGCCTTTTTGAGGGCCTTGGCGTACGACATAAGGTGGTCAGTGCGTTGCCGGCGCTGGAAGCCAATGATCCGTAGGAGGAGTTTGTGGTGTGCCGTTCTGAGCTCAGCGAAGTGCTCCTGACCAAGAGTCCACGTCACGCACCCGTACAGCAGGGTCTCCATCACCTCGGCCTTTAGCATGCGCACCTTTAGGGTAAGCGGGGCATCCTCCATATCGTACAGCTCCCGTTTAAACCGACTGTAGCATGCCCATGCGAGTCGGATCCGTCGCATGATCTCTGGCATAATGTCAGCGCTTGCGACGACAAGGCCGCCCAGGTACAGAAACTGCATCGTCTGCCTATACCTCTGTCCCGCTGCTTCGATGACGAGCGGTGAGGTCCGGGGCGCCTGATTCGGTGTCCGCAGCAGCATGGTCTCCGTCTTCTTTTCGGATACGGTGAGACCTGCTGCTTCGAAAACGGTCACAATCACGGTCATCATCTTCGCAAGGCCTTCCGCCGACTTGGACACAATGCTGCATCGTCCGCGTACAGCATACCCCACACTGTGCCCTCCGTACGTAAGTTAGTGGGTCAACCTTCACCCCGTCCTCGCCGAGGTCCTACTCGAGTTGAACCAAGTCCCTCAAAATATCTGGGTCTTCACTGAAGCGTATCAGCACGGCGTGTATCACAGCAGCGAAGAAGATATTGAACAGAAGTGGTGACAAGACACATCCTTGCCGCAGCCCCTGAGTGACGTCGAACCATTCCGAGTGCTCGCCATCATCCGTACGCACGCGGGCTCGCATGCCTTCGTGGAACTGGCGGATAACGGTAAGCATCTTCTCTGGTACGCCGAAGCGTGCGAGCACCACCCACAGTAGCTCACGGTCGACGGAGTCGTACATGCTTTCTGCAGATCGATGAAGCACATGTACAGGGGGATTTTTCTAGCTCGTCCCAGTTCTTGCAGTCGGCGCACAACGAACAACATGTCGACCGTTGATCGAGCTGGGCGAAAGCCGCACTCTGTTCCTCGGGGAGTATCCCTTTGGCCTCGCAGTAGTTACTGAGGCGGGACGCGACCATTTTCAGAGAAACTTTGCCTGAATGGGCAACAAGCGAAATCCCTCGGTAATTGTTGCAATCAGAGCGATCCTTCTTTTTATGAAGGACCTTAATGGTCGCATCTTTCCATTGCTGGGGGACGTCACCCGTTCTCCACACGTTGGCAAGTAGGGTGTTTATTTTCTTATTTTCATATGCTGCTTGTACGAAGGGAAAGCACAGCACGGCACAGCAGCACCGCAAAAAAAATGAAAATGAAACCGAAAAAATCGGAAAGAAGAAAAAATCCCCGTCCCCTCTCTTGTACGAGTAATAATTTTCTGCCTGATTGGAACACTTTGCACCGGTCAAGAAAAAAAAACGAACAGCAGAGCTTCTCTATCAGCCTCGTACGCCGCCCGCCCCTCTCGCGACCACCTCACCACCGATTGGATCCGGGTAAAGCTTTCCTTACTCTCTGCCATAGTGAGCCCCGCCAACCGTTTCGCGTTAAGCCCGGTGCTCACCGTGGCCGTCGTTCGCCAGCTCGACAATGTTGTTGCTCAGACTGCGTAGCTCCCAATGTGAACTTCAGCCCGGTCCCATAGATAAGCACCGCTTGAATATTACCTTACAATCCCGAACGAACCTTACATACTCGCACATAATCACTCGAATTTTGCAGATGGAGGTCAGACAGAGCCCATTCATGCTTCCCTCGTGTCTCGAGACACACGTGACGCCTAGCCACGAAAGCGGCGACGGCGCTCCTTTCACCCCCCCTCTACCCGCCAGCACCCGCTGACACCCGCGACGGCGCTTGGCTCGCCGGCGGTGCCGTGCTCCGAGTTAACGCAAGCACACGAAACGAAATGAGAAAAAAATAACCGAACGTGCCGAGAGAAATGGAGAAAACAGAGAACTGCTGGAAATGTCCGGCAAGTATTTCCAAGTGGGAGTCCTGAGAGGCCAGGGATGTGCCAACCGAGCACACTCAGAGAGGCAGATATCTGTAAGTAGTTCTCTATGTTGTCACCGAATCGTGTGCAAGAGCAGGATGCTTGCCTTCGATAACTTTCGAGAACATAAATAGTGCACTGCAACAACTTCTTCTCCCTTGGGCTGGTTGGGCATTACAGTAAACCGGAACGATTGACATTGACGATTGCCGCTTTCGTCCTTTCCAGGTATTCCGTACGTAAACCGCAGCGAATCCTTCTCAGCGCCCTGATGCCTTGGGCGTCTCCAGCGCCGTCCTGAGGAATGCGGAGGGACAGGCGTAGGGGCAAAGGCGGCGCGAAGGGCACCTCTTATACAATGGAACTGCCAGATGAAACCTGAAGGAAAATGTCACATCAAGGTAAATAAAAAAAAACATGATTGCACGAACAGTAGTCTCTCGTGATCTGAAAGTATGTGATGCTGCACCCGTTTTATTTTAAGAATGCATACTGGCGTATGCAAATCACTTTCTTGAGCCAGCAAGCAGTGTAGCGTGGCCATCCCGGCCCAGAACCTCGCCCCTCCGACAGCCCATGGCATCCTATGACCCGCCAGTCCGACGAACCTGTTGTGCGTTCCTCCCCAAAGAGCGGAGAACTGGTCCTCTTCGATGCGCCGTGCATGCGCCGGCACGGCATCTGCGGCTGATACCACAGACTTGACGGCCCTCACGGCCCCTTCCGGTGTTTTCACGCCCCGCGAAATGGGCCAAACGAGTCACCACCACGGAGCAGAATTCAGTACGTGGTTAGTACGCATTCAAACCGAGGCTGCATGGTCTGCATGTATTCAAGGCAAGCATCGCATCCAAAAGTAGAAAGGTGCTGTCTGGACGCGAGCAGTTCGTTCCGACGCACACGTGGGGTGGTGTTCCCGGCGGACACAATCGAGCCTTGACCATCAGCCACTACTGCGCGTGTCGCTTTTTTCAGTGGATGGAGGATACATAGGCTGCTCCAGTTACTGCCGGCGCCAGGCTCAGCCCATCGGCGATATCAACTACAACACGCGTCCGCACATCGAGGCATTTCGTGTACAGACCCCGCGCGTAGTTTTCCACCCGTAGGATCCATGCGCGATTATGTGGCTCAACAATGAGCAACACCTTGTTCCAACATGAAAGGGGATGTGCTCTTGTAAGGCGCAACACACAGCGAATTACGTTGGCAAAGAGCAAGCACCATGAGAGGAAGCTTCTCAGCATTTGACGCCGTGGCAGGGGAATCACTCCCCTCCCATCGCCTCAGGCTGAGCGCTGAACTACTAGTGTATTGCTGTGCACTACCAACGTCACGCGTAAAATCGTTTTCAGATTGAACAATAATTATTTTTCGCAATAACTTACCGTAGGCCTCGTGCTTCAAAACCCCTCTCAAGAATTCCTCTGCTTCTTCTCGCGCCCCTCCCTCCTCTGCCGCCACCGCGTCCAACAGGCCAATAGCCAGACCGTCGGTTGCGGTCATTGGCGGGCTCCACGCCAGCAGCCGCAGCGCGGCTCTTCGCCCCACGATTCCAACCAGCCTAGCACCCCCCCCCCACCCCGGGCTGACCCCCATCTGATGGTAAAAAAATAAAACGGGGCACGGGGGATCGAGAACGTCTTGAGAAAATTCAACACGAAACACCAAACATCGCGGCAGCAAGAATTGAAGGGTAACGGTTTTGTAGCGACCAAGAAAATAATCCAAAATAAAATAGGGCTACGTAGTACCTGGGTGGCGATCGCAGTCTTTTGGGGGAAATGAAAATAATGCAGCGGGCGAAAACATGGTTGAAAAGGGGGTCGAAAACACAAATGCATGGGGTTGGAATCCCAATGATTTCCGGGTGCTTCAGTAGACAACAATTAAGGGCCTAGACGGCGGGCGGGGGGGGGGGTGAGTGGAAGAGCGGTTCGGGATTTACGGACCTTGACCTGGACGAAGCGGATTGTCGATTCGGGTCCGGCTGTGCGGAAATCGCAACAGGTGGAAAGCTCTGCCCCGCCGCCGATTGCCGCACCGTCGACTGCTGCGACACTGACGAGGGGCAAGCTGGGTGTGTTTGGCGGCCGAACATGCAAACACATACAATTGTAGGTACGGAGGGGGGCGGGCGGGGGGGGGAAATGTGGTGAATCAGGATGAACGTTTCGTATTGACAGGAATACGACTTAATCACGTGCATTTACTATAGTACGTACCAGTGTGTTTTTTTTCCATTTTTCTCCTGCTGCACTCAGCGTTACCCTGTTACGTCGGTAGGGAGACGTGATCATTCCGTCGGTCACGATGAAAAAACAGAAGTTCCTCTTCTACGGTACGTATATAAATATAGATGGCGAATTCTATACTTTCACCTCCTCAATCGTGATAGGGTGTCCGTCATGAGTGCACACATGAGACGACCGTCCGTGCCGGTGACCAGATGCTCTCGCGCGAGCGAAAGATCCGCGCCCGCGCAGAAGTTTCCCCCCGCCCCGTGAACGATCAGCGCGACCCCCCTCTCCCACTTCTCCAAGCTGTCCATGGCATCCGATAGTTGCACCATCATTCTTCCGGAAAGAGCTGCGGAATGAAGTGTTTAGTTCAAGACAGCAGAACATCGCCGCAGCTTTCGTGACTAGTGCTCCGGATGAGAGTAGATATGGTGTACGGCTGGGTTTTATTTGGAGCTCTGAAGCAAAATACTCAAGAGGTCACCGCGGCGAATGATGCCCAAGGGCGGGTTCTGGGTGCACGAGAGCAGGGCGTGCTGGTCTACGAGGTGATGGCCGTACTGTACTACGTACAAGGCGCTTCGCTCCGCGGGCGGCCTACGCCGCCCGCAATGCTCGCTCTGGAAGAAAAGGTACATCGAATTACGCGAAGGGGGACAGAAGGTCGATGATTGAACATATATTTTTTATGATTGTTGTAGTTGCAAATTGGCGACTTGACAATGCCAAGAGTCACATGCCGTACGCACGTACGTACGTACATACCCCAGGTAGGGTACTGTTTCGATATGCTGTATGTTATGTACCTGATATGTACGCACGTGCGAGAAAGCACAGCATGGCACAGCAGCAGCACCGCAAAAACAATGAAAATGAAACCGAAAAAATCGGAAAGAGAAAAAAATCCCCGTCCCCTCTCATGTAATAAGTGTCTGCCCCTGGAACACCTTGCACCAGTCAAAGAAGAAAACAAAAAAAAATGAACAGCAGAGAGAGCTTCTCTCTCAGCCTCGTACGCCGCCCGCCCCTCTCTCGACCACCTCGCCACCGATTCGGTCCGCGTAAAGCTTTCCTCCCTTTCTGTCACAGTGATCCCCGTTGCCCGCCCCGCGTGAAGCCCGGTGCTCACTATGACCCTCGTTCGCCAGCTCGACGATGTCGATGGTCAGACGGGCTTTCGTCTCTGTCTATAGTTCAGCGTGGTCGCAAAAATAAGCACCGCTTGAATGTTAGCTTGCAATCCCGAACGACCCTTATGGATTCGTACATACTCAGTCTAATTTTCACATGGTTGGCAAAACAGAGCCCATTCATGCTTCCCTTGTGTCTCGAGGCACGCACGACGCCTGGCCACGAAAACCGCGACCGCACTCCTTGCAACCCCCCCTCTACCCGCCAGCATCCGCCGACACCCGCGACGGCGCCGGGCTCGCCCGCGTCGCCGTGCTCCGACTACACACACGCACACGAAACGGAAGAAGAAAAAAGGAAAAAAGAACTGAAAGTGCAAAAGAAATTTCAACCAGCCGGTGAAAAAAAGCGAAAGAGAGCCTCCCAAACCGCTGAAATAACAAAATCGTTTTTTTTTTTTTCCGAGTTTTTTTTTTCTATTTTTGTTCCGGGAAAAAAAGTGTGGCACGAGAAGCAAGCACGCAAAGAAAGCAAAGAACGCGAAGAAAGCAAAGATCGTAGACGCGACAAAAAACCGTGGGGGACTCGCTGAGCGTGAGGCGGGTGCTTATGATCGAGTGATTTCAGGAAAAGGGTAAACGGAATAATGTTTACCTGGTACAAGGCGCTTCGCTCCGCGGGCAGCCTACGCCGCCCGCTACGCTCGCTCTGGAAGAAAAGGTACATCGAATTACGCGAAGCGGACAGAAGGTCGATGATTGAACATATCTTTTTATGATTGTTGTGGTTGCAAATTGGCGACTTGATAGTGCCAAGAGCCACATGCCGTACGTACTTACATACCCCAGGTAGGGTACTGATTTTCTTCTTTCGATATGTTGTATGTCATGTACCTGGTATGTACGCACGTGCGAGAAAGCACAGCATGGCACAGCAGCAGCACCGCAAAAACAATGAAAACGAAACCGAAAAAATGGGAAAGAGAAAAAAATCCCCGTCCCCTCTCATGTAATAAGTGTCTGCCCCTGGAACACCTTGCACCAGTCAAAGAAGAAAACAAAAAAAAATGAACAGCAGAGAGAGCTTCTCTCTCAGCCTCGTACGCCGCCCGCCCCTCTCTCGACCACCTCGCCACCGATTCGGTCCGGGTAAAGCTTTCCTCCCTTTCTGTCACAGTGACCCCCGTTGCCCGCCCCGCGTGAAGCCCGGTGCTCACTATGACCCTCGTTCGCCAGCTCGACGATGTCGATGGTCAGACGGGCCTTCGTCTCTGTCTATAGTTCAGCGTGGTCGCAAAAATAAGCACCGCTTGAATGTTAGCTTGCAATCCCGAACGACCCTAATTTTTCAGATGGAGGCAAAAGAGAGCCCATTCATGCTTCCCTTGTGTCTAGAGGCACACACGACGCCTAGCCACGAAAACCGCGACCGCACTCCTTGCAACCCCCCCTCTACCCGCCAGCATCCGCCGACACCCGCGACGGCGCCGGGCTCGCCCGCGTCGCCGTGCTCCGACTACACACACGCACACGAAGCGGAAGAAGAAAAAAGGAAAAAATAACTGAAAGTGCAAAAGAAATTTCAACCAGCCGGTGAAAAAAGCGAAAGAGAGCCTCCCAAACCGCTGAAAAAACAAAATCGTTTTTTTTTTTTTCCGAGTTTTTTTTTTCTATTTTTGTTCCGGGACAAAAAGTGTGGCACAAGAACCAACCACGCAAAGAAAGCAAAGAACGGGAAGGAAGCAAATAACGTAGAAGCGACAAAAAATCGTGGGAGACTCGCTGAGCGTGAGGCAGGTTCTCATCTCAAGCAAAGAACGGGAAGGAAGCAAAGAACGTAGAAGCGACAAAAAATCGAGGGAGACTCGCTGAGCGTGAGGCAGGTTCTCATAATCAAGCGATTTTAGGAAAAGGGTAACTTTAAGTAGTGTGTATAATAGCGATGCTGTCAGATATTACACACTGTTGCACCAGGAAATGACATGTCGGCATTCGGCAAGAGCTTCGAGGGCTTCGCCGACCCCCCAGCATACTGCAACTACGAGTTGCTGCAACGTTGGCAGTACGAGTAGCGCTGCTCGCTGCGGTGTACCATACACTGCTGTACCTGGTGCTGCGCACGCTGTGACATTACCACAGGGGTAAGCTGTGGAAACTACGAGCAATAACATCAAATCATCGCATTGAACAGTTCTGACACCGGGATGCGCTCCGTCTGACCCATGCTGCTGTAGTCCCGGAGTCCAATCGTTCGTTCCTTTCGTCAAGTTTCCCCTGTCTTGTCCCATAGGAAAGAAGCATGCACACCAAATACACGTGGCAAGGTCATCGTCGGGTTGATACCAAACACGCCGACACGCTGGTGTCAACAGGTCAGCAGCAGCAGCAGCAGCAACAGCAACACCGGCAGATGCAACACTCTCTGTTTCTCACCGTTACGTCTCTCGTGGTTATCGAGAACCAACGTCGCCAGCCCGCTATCGTTGTTGAGAGAGAGACCGACCCGACCCGGGCCGAGAGGCCGCAACCGATCCTTGAACTCGCGCAATTCTGCGGCAGATCCACTCCGCCAAGAGGAGGCTGGTGATGAAGGCGATGTCGCACAGAACATTCGACTCGTGGTTGCAGTTGTATTTTTGTTCCAAAAAAAGCCGCAGTGGTTGCCCACGGTGCCCGCTCGCACGGCAGTACTCGGTGATGCTGTGACCCGCTTAGACTTGATTAGGGTGCAGCCGCAGCGGCGGGTGAGGTGAGCCCCGTGTCGAACCATCTTCAGCACATTTAGTTGAACCTCCCAACTGCTACCTGGAAAAACAGCTTAAAAGTGGGGGTTGTTTTGTGGACGTGTCCCCGTTTAGAATATCCAAAGCACTTTCTGCAAACCCTCTGGTTGTGAAAAAAATGAAAAATGCACTCGTGTGTCGTGTGTGCCAATAGCCCCTTTGGTGTGTGCTGCTGCTGCGTAGTTGGTGGCCATCGCAATCATAGGGACCATAGACAGTAGATTATTTGGGAGGCGAGGGACATCACTTTTGCCGTTCTTCGATCCCGCTAACGCGTTTGGGTTCTTGCAGGCAGACGTAAGGCTTAGCATCCGCGGAAGTCGAGCTGCGTCTGCTGTTGTGTGGAGTGGAGTTCAAACGGCGAGATCAATTTGGGCAAGGCGAGAGAGAACCCACATCATTAGTCTGGCATTGCTTCAGCGCGATGGACAGCCAGGATGCTGTGCGTATGGACCATGATGTCGCCTTCACGGATCTCGAGGTGTGTCTTTGCTGTGTTCCTGGCTACGCGTGTCGTTGGAGCGGTTGTTCAGAGCTCTGGTGCTGGCTGTTTGTCCTGTTTCGAAACACGCGCTCGTATTTTATTTCGCGTACCAATTGTCTTTGTACGTCGTATATTATCCGAGTACGAGTATATACAGAAGGCTTTGCTGCCGTCTGTGGTACAGGAGGAGTTCGCGGTGGTGCATCGCTTGACGCGTGCCTGATATGAGCTCTTTCGTCGCAGCATGCAGCGTGCGTATCGTTCGCCCCTTGTTGATACCGTCAGCTCTGTCGAAGATTAGCGTAGGTTGGACCCTCTGGCCGGCATATTTCCTCGCACAATTTGGCACGTATATACAGCTGCGGCGCCCTTTGAACTGCACAAGGTACAGAGAAGTAGAGGAGCAGCAGGCTGCTGCACCGTTCCTCTTGAAATTCAATTTTGATTTTTTGTTTTGAACGGACGCATAACCGGTCTATGCTTGGTCGTGGCTGGAGAGCTGAGAGTGCGCTCGATACGTATTTCTCTCCGAAAACAGCTGCAGTAGTATTACCCGCGGCTATTCTGTACCAGGGTGCATCGTATTTGTCACAGCAGAGCTGCAGCAGTAGTATTAATAGTACAGCCAGTACAGCAGTAGCCAGTACAGTATTAGCTTCTTTGGACCTGGCACGAGATTGCTGTGCTCTGCCTTATTTGTTGGCCGGCTTGAAACGAAGGCGGCAAAGCCCACCACGGCCGATTTTGGCCTTGCGCAGAAAAACGAAAGTTTACTTCAGTTTTGATTTCTAACCTGGGTGCCCATGTACCCACATCAAAATACAAACTGCTATTCTACGAGTATGATATCACGTTATGTCATAACGACTACTGTTGTATTTTAGAGGGTGTACAATACCGTAAGATACGCAGCGACACAGCAGCAGTACAGCATACAGCTGCACCGTCCGGATGCTCTGCCATGCTTGGGCCTTGGGCGTCCAGCAGGCACCTTCGGCCGTCCCCATGCCCCTCCTCATGTAACGCTGACGCTTGTCTTTGCTAGCTTTTGATTCAACCGCCCCAAGCAGTGGGTGCTACGTACGTATTTTGTCGTTGTTAATGTGTTCGAGTTCGGCACAAACTCGAGGTACGCAAGTATGACAATCTTGTTGTCTGAGATAGAGAGTACGGTATGTATAGCAAAATACCAGGTAGGACACAAGACATCAACGGACTATTTCCCACGCTTATTTCCTGGACAACGCGGAGGGTGCAAACGCCAAGCGGTTTATACAGTATGTCTATTGAAATGTCTCCACGAGATCTTCCCAACGCGCCCATTTTCGTTTTGTGTGCCCCCCTAGTTTTGGAGAAGCCCGTCTCGGAAATTTGTCCCAGGGGGCGTGTGATCTTGATTATATACTGGTATGTTGTATACCTGGTACGGCGGTATATAACTACATACTTAGATCACAACCCCTGAGCGTGCTCGGTTGGTACATCCCTGGCCTCTCAGAGCTCACACTTCCAAACCGCCTCCTTTCATTACTTGCCGGACCTTGCCAGCAGTTCTTTGTTTTCTCCATTTCTCTTGGCACTCTCGGTCCTTTCTTCCTTTTTTCTTCTTTCGTTTCGTGTGCGTGCGTGTACTCCGAGTACGGCACCGCGGGAGAGCCCGGCACCGTCGCGGGTGTCAGCGGGTGCTGGCGGGTAGAGGGGGGGTTGCAAGGAGCGCGGTCGCCGCTTTCGTGCCTAGGCGTCGCGTGTGCCTCGAGACACGAGGGATGCATGAACGGGCTTTGTCTGGCTTCCATTCATGATTTTTCATAGAGTATGTACGAGTTATAAGGGTCGTTCGGGACGGCAAGATAATATTCAACCGGTGCTTATTTTTGCGACCACGCTGAAGTTGAAAGAGGGAGGTGTGTAGTTTGAACACCAACGTCAACGAGCTGGCGAACGACGGCCACGGTGAGCACCGGGCTTCACGCGAGGCGGGCGACGGGGCTGACTGTGGCAGAGAGTGATGAAAGCTTTACCCGGACCGAATCGGTGGCGAGGTGGTCGCGAGAGGGGCGGGCGGCGTACGAGGCTAAGAGAGAAGCTCTGTTCGATTTTTTTCTGTTCTTCTTTTTGACCGGGTGTAATGTGTTCCAATCAGGCAGCTTTCATTACTTGCCGGACCTTTCCAGCAGTTCTTTGTTTCCTCCAATTCTCTTGGCACGTCCTTTCTTCTTTTTTTCGTCTTTCGTTTCGTGTGCGTGCGTGTACTCCGAGTACGGCACCGCGGGAGAGCCCGGCGCCGTCGCGGGTGTCAGCGGGTGCTGGCGGGTAGAGGAGGGGTTGCAAGGAGCGCGGTCGCCGCTTTCGTGCCTAGGCGTCGCGTGTGCCTCGAGACACGAGGGATGCATGAACGGGCTATGTCTGGCCCTCCATTTATGACTTTTGATAGAGTATGTACGAGTTATAAGGGTCGCTCGGGACGGCAAGATAATATTCAACCGGTGCTTATTTTTGCGACCACGCTGAAGTTGAAAGAGGGAGATGTGTAGTTTGAACACCAACGTTATCGAGCTGGCGAACGACGGCCACGGTGAGCACCGGGCTTCACGCGAGGCGGGCGACGGGGCTGACTGTGGCAGAGAGTGATGAAAGCTTTACCCGGACCGAATCGGTGGCGAGGTGGTCGCGAGAGGGGCGGGCGGCGTACGAGGCTGAGAGAGAAGCTCTGTTCGATTTTTTTCTGTTCTTCTTTTTGACCGGGTGTAATGTGCTCCAATCAGGCAGCTTTCATTACTTGCCGGACCTTTCCAGCAGTTCTTTGTTTCCTCCAATTCTCTTGGCACGTCCTTTCTTCTTTTTTTCGTCTTTCGTTTCGTGTGCGTGCGTGTACTCCGAGTACGGCACCGCGGGAGAGCCCGGCGCCGTCGCGGGTGTCAGCGGGTGCTGGCGGGTAGAGGAGGGGTTGCAAGGAGCGCGGTCGCCGCTTTCGTGCCTAGGCGTCGCGTGTGCCTCGAGACACGAGGGATGCATGAACGGGCTATGTCTGGCCCTCCATTTATGACTTTTGATAGAGTATGTACGAGTTATAAGGGTCGTTCGGGACGGCAAGATAATATTCAACCGGTGCTTATTTTTGCGACCACGCTGAAGTTGAAAGAGGGAGATGTGTAGTTTGAACACCAACGTTATCGAGCTGGCGAACGACGGCCACGGTGAGCACCGGGCTTCACGCGAGGCGGGCGACGGGGCTGACTGTGGCAGAGAGTGATGAAAGCTTTACCCGGACCGCATCGGTAGCGCGGAGGTCGCGAGAGGGGCGGGCGGCGTACGAGGCTAAGAGAGAAGCTCTTCTGTGCGATTTTTTTCTGTTCTTCTTTTTGACCGGGTGTAAGGTGTTCCAATCAGGCAGAAAATTATTACACGAGAGGGGACGGGGATTTTTTTTCCTTTCCAAGTTTTCGGTTTCATCTTTATTGTTTTTATTGATGTGCCGTGCTGTGCTTTCGCTTTCTTCGTACATACGAGTACAGACATAGAGCATATCGACAGAAGAAAATAAGTACAGACTTTGTATCCTAGCTGGGGTATGTACGTACGTACGACATCCGCGACGCGAAGCGTATGTGGCATCCGAGCTGGCGTCGGAGCTGTTTTTTCCTGAAGCATGGCTGCGGGACTCTTGGCAATATCAAGTCGCCGGTTTGCAATTACGAACTACACTCAATCGTGGACCTCTGTCACTTCGCATACTTTGATGTACTTATTTCCTTCCTGAGCGAGCGTAGCGGGCGGCGTAGGCCGCCCGCGGAGCGAAGCGCCTTGTATGATTTATTATTACAGTAGTTATGTTTGTGATTATTTTTGTAATTTTTGGAACACATGTCTTCGTACCAGCACTTTTTGGCGAAACGCCAAGGAGTCGACACGGGAAGCCCGGCCGGCACATTGGTCGAGGTCCGGGCGCGATCCGTGTACTCTGGAGCACGTGGCAAGCCCTCAACAGTTTTATCGGCGGGAGTGGATGATACTCTTTCCCTGGTTTCAGTACGAGGGGCCTTATTTTGTACGAACGCACCGGTAAAATGTTGCCTGTTTTTTCCCCTCGCTAGGCTTTCATGAGCACACAGCACGGACATATACCATGTAGCCAACAGACAAAAGACAACCTGCACAGAGCACAACGGTTCAACGCTGCCGCCCATACGCCGTGCGTGCGCGACACACCCACATGCGCTGTACTGCTGTGGCTGGTTGTTTTTATCGGAGCCTGCGATCCGTAATCCACCATCTAGATCTCTTTTTGCTGCTGCACTATCTTTGACAAATCCACGCACACTCTGGACGGAAATGTATGGACCGTTTGGATTTGAATATGAGTACCTCAACTGTCCTTATTTTTCCGACGTTTTGTGTTTCTTACCCGAGGCACACCCAAGAAATGTAGACCTCAAACAACATGCAAATAACACAACCAACGTTACAACCCCGCCTAGCCGCACAAGCAGTAGCGGGCCACGCCACGCGCGCGTCGCAGATCTGTGGTGTACTGCTATGGCTACAGTAGTTGCTTTTTCGGAGGCTGCGGTCCGCCGTCTGTCATCACCACCTCTCTCTCTTTTACTGTGGTGGTGTGCACGTGTGTGCGGTGTGTCGTGCGCTCCGCGAAAAATAATACCAGCTCCAGGTATCATGGATCTTTGTTGATACAATAAAATGGTCACGATTCCCGATTTGGGGAATGAAGGCGCGAGTTCGATCCTCGCAGAGATCATGTCTATTTTTTTTCCAGTTTTTTTTTGTTGTATCGTGTACGTAGCTCCAGACACCACTGACAACACAACCAGCGCATGAGCAGTGCAGGGCGCGTGCTACAACCAGCTGGTTCTAACGCTATACACACCTGCCGCCCGCCAGCAGAGCAGGAAGCAACATCATGTTTGTGCGTTAGTTTGCCCGCGCTGTACTCTTCCTGTTTATACTTTAGTTGTTTTTTTATCGGACCCTGCGATCTGTGGAGCTGTGGTTGTTTGCTGTTGTGTGATACTTGCATGCTGCCACGAGCACAACAACGCTGCTTCTGCTGCTGCAGTGCGGTTTTCGTGGGCAGCGGAGTGTCGGCGAGAGTTCCGGCCTCTTCTTAGGTGCATCTTTTTATATTTTTGTGAATATGATCCCACTTCTGTACTGCTGTGTTCCGTGTGTCACACGCCTTATGCGTGCGGTGTGTGCCGTGTGTAACGCGTGGAGTGCTTTCAAACCTTTTTTGTTTTGTCGGCAGTCCTCAGTTTTGTGCAAGAGAGACATTTTTCGCCGTGAGCGCCACAACAAAGACATGCATTAACGTACTGACAAATAGAATACAGTGTTTGACGGAACCATCAAGAAAAAATATAAAAAAAGCGATTCAACAGATAGCAACAGTTCCACACTATTTCCATTCCGTGTGCCCGAAGACGGAAAATAAATAATCACCTCTATTTCCAGTACGAAATGATTAAATTGAAACCGAGGTCAATTTATTTAATTGTTTTGGTCAGATAGTATTTCCAAACCGGAAAATATGTATTACGATGATTATGTTGCGGCTCACCACAGGCGACTATTTCTTTTCCCAGTCTTACTTCCAGTGATTCGCCAATAGCCACAGGCGAGTATCGTATACGAAATTCCGGTCAAGCGTGTCGTTCCGTGTCGTTGCGTGTCGTTGCGTGTCGTTGCGTGTCATACGTGCTGCTGTTCTCGTCGTGGTCTTCTCGGAGTGGTGCGTCGTCTTCTCGGTGTAATGTTTGTTGCCGTCACCTCGATCGAGTGCAAGTCTCCTGTGCCAAAACATCGTCGCGTGCCTCGTTGGATCGGTGCATATATATACCCGTGTGCTGCTGTGCGTACGCACTGCTCCGTAGTATGTGCGTGGCGTCCCAGTGATGCCTCTGCGCCTTAGTTTTGGGGGGGGGATTTATGTTTCGTCCCCAAATGAGCAAGTACAGTTCGAAAAAGGGTCTTACGCTGTACATGTCTATGTGCATGTCTTTGTGTACAGCAGTAATATGCAGCTATTTCATAACGTCGTAGTATTGTATCTCGCGCCACCCCCCTGGTAGGCACGTCCCGGCGGGGAACCTTGTACCAGGTATACCTCGCTGTATCATAGTGTACTGTTAATAACCCTCTCGAGACTTGCAGTGGGAAAAAGTCTTGGTAAAAAGTGACGATCTTAGCGACGCCACCTGCGTGATTGGGGAGTGATACAGATTGGTGCCCGAGCTACACTGCGAGGGGTCGTACGACACGGACGCAACATGACCCTACCCGAAATACTGCTGGGGCGCTCACACTGCTCGTGAACGGTTGATAATACCAAATTTGGCAATGCTTCGGTCGCTATCCGGGGGTCCCGGAGGCGACCGGGTGCATGGAGCTCTGCGATAGGCCGTATCGGCGGGGTACACCTGAATTCCAGGCGCCTTGGAATATAATCACGAGTGTCACACGTGTATAGATAGCTGCCGCCATTCATGGCGCCCTTCGTCCCATCAGCCTCGCGGGCGTGGCTTTGCCGATTGGTACTGTGCGGCTGTGAGAGGCATCACGTCTTGGCACACATGTCGTAGGCGTGACGTGCAACATCGCCCTTGTCCCTATTTGTATCATATTTATGTACGTGTCCGAATTTTCTTGTTCTTCCTGCATGAGTACATCGATCACGATCGATGCATGCGGCCATGATCTTCGAATGTACGATATTTTATACCAGGTACTGCTGTACCCCCACAGAAGTTGCGACAACCACTACTGCTTGCTGTGTGATACCGGTCGGGTCAATGCGCGGGGTGAGTGCGCGTGCACTGTCTGGGCTTCGGAACTCGTTCCATACATGGCGTACTTCTAGAGTTCATTGCTGTTGCAGTGGCTGGATGGCTACTGATGGTGCTTGTGCAATCGATTGGAGTTTTTTGTAGTCATACTGCTGCAGTTGGCCTTCGCCGTCGCATATATGTATATATATATACCTCACATTTTCATAACACCAGTACGACATGAGTGCTCACAGTCAGTAGTGTTAGAACTTTCGGTTATACAGGCTTGGTCAAGTCTACTGTCGCGATATTGACACTGCCGTTACCGATGTACCAATCCGAAACGCCTCCTCGCAGGCAATGCTGGAGGACTTCCTCCGATCGACGGATGGCAACGAGGTCATGGGAGACCTGTCCGAGGGCCTCGAAGCGCGCAGAGAGGACCTGGTCTGCCCCGACCCCTCGCGATGCTTCCCCAAGACGGCGGAGGATCGAGCCGCCTTGCAGAGCGGCAGCGTGGTGGTGAAGGGGTTCCGCGCGAAGGTGGCCATAGGATGGTCGGGGGAAGGGGGATGGGGGGGTATCGGAGGTGTGGGGCTGGGTGGTGGGAGGGCTTCGGGCGGTTTTCTATTTTCCGCCGCAGTATATTCATGTGTGGATATATATTTATATGTACGTGAGCGCGGCAAGGTTACGTTTCAGTGTTGATCGAGCGTTTGGTTTCAATGTTGAATCGAACGTTTCGCTTCAGTGCCGATTGAGACGTGAAAAATAGTGGCCAAGTGGCATGTTGTTGGTGTTTCTGACTCCAGCGGGCGAGGTGATCTGGCTGAGCTGCTAGAGGACACGATCGCCTTAGTATCTGCTGCTGCTGCTGCTCTCTTGCAATGAGCGCCAAGTAACCGGAGAATATTGATAGCATTCCCATTTTGGAATGAGGAGAGGTGGGGGATCCGATACCACGCAGCAGTTAGCTACATGGATGAGTGTGCATGTATTGATGATCGCTCACCATTTTTTTCGTGTCCTATCGTTGCATTTCGGTTAGAGAGGTTGGACCCAAAATATTCGCCCGTTTTCGCCTGGGTGCTGCCCGGCGCTGTGCTTTGCGGTCGTTTTGTCGGCCAACCGACCAACGTCTTGTATACGGCTGTACCGTCCAAATGGCTGAGCGTGTTACGTAAGTGTGTCTCGTCGAAAATGAAGCCAGGAGTGCATACCCGTTTTTGATATCGTATGGGAGCGGTATAATTTAATCTATGCCTGGTACCAGGTATATATTACTGTTTGTGACAATGCCGAGCACACTCTTGCCGCCATCCACCTCTTTCGACGGCTTTTGTTTGCTTCGTGAGTTTTCACGAGCATGTCTTGTCTTGCCCCCCCTCTGTGTGTTTGGTGCGCTTGTGGGTGTATGTGTGCACGTGCAGCTGCCGCCCCAAGCGGTGACGGAGCTTGTGGTCCTTTCTGACGAGCTCAACATCAACGAGGTGGTGTGCGTGGAGCTGTGGTCGCAGGTGACAACCCTCTTTTGCTGTGTTTAGAAATGCCAGTACCTGGCAGGCGTTTCGCTCTGTTGAAAGAGTGGTGGGTCACCGTTTTGAACATACCTGGTAGGTCATTCAGCTGTGTTGTAAACGAGATGTTTTACTGTGTTAAAATGCGTTTCGCTGCGTATGCTACAATGTTAAACTGCGTCTCTGTATTGAAAGGCGTTTCTCTGTGCCACAAGGCGTTCCTTTGTGTTGAAAGGCGCTTCGCGTACGGTGCCGCACGGTATCCTAAATGTGCAGTACACCGCACTGTGGATCGTTCGCCTCGCCGCGCGGCAGGACCGTCGCGAGAGGTCTAACGAGAGACATGAGCTCCGACGCTTTGCGTTTTTTGCCGACAGTTCCCTGCCTGAACATTGAATTTTCTACTTTTCACAGTCACTACCACGCAAAGATCAATCGCCTGCCGAGTTATTCCACATGTCGGGAACCCGCTCGTTCCCTCGACGGGTACAATCGTACCCCGCAGTACCAACGCAAGCAGCTACCCCACTTCTCGCACCCCTCCCCCCACACGCCAAACCCTACATGCGGGGGCTTCGCGCGCCCCGACCCTGATATGGTATTTCACGCTCCCTACGGCTGCTATGAACCCTTTCATGGTAGGGCTCCTGTGCAGTGACACCCACTGAAAACCACCATTTATATTGTGTACGCATTTTTTTATGTTCATGTGTTTGTAGACACTTGTTTATAGACACTTGTTGGTAGTCGGCGAGGCCAATACGTTCTACTTTTTCTATTTTTCCCGATGTATTGACGAGCTCAACGCGCCATCCATATTTCGATCGCTACCAGCCTGACAGCTACTACCGGAGTGAGTGCCTTGTGCTCGTGCAACCTGCTACCTCTGGCCCGACGTGGGCTAGGCTCGCTCTTCTAGACAGTACACGATTATTGCTCTCAAGCCCTGCCTACCGGGGGCTGCGATCACGTTTTGTCCTAGAGTAGTGGAACATGCAGTTCTCTCTGCGCTCTGCGATCGCTTGTGTTTTTTGGCTTGTATACAACTAAACATGCCCTTCTCTCTTGGTGTCATACCAACACAACACAAGCTTGTGTTCTGCCAGGTGTTAAACCCTGTACGATATCTCACATTCGTATTTTTCAGGTGAACGAGCCTTGGCAGCGGCGGGCGCTAGAGAAAAGGCTCGCGGATCCGGCGGGGAGCCTGAGCGACGATCTGCCGCTCGCCGCCCGGAAGCTATTTTACCTCGAGCGCCACAGCCTGCTGCTCTTCGAGGCAGGGCTTTTCAAGGTACGCTTTTTTTTCGCTTTTTTGTCACCCTCGTGCACACCCCCCCTCCGACCCCTTTTCACCCCGGGGGCCCCCATTCATCCCCTCCTTTAATCATTTCCCACCCGGGCGATCCCCTTCGTTCAACCCACCCTTCTGATCCCTATCCACCCCGGGGATGGCCCTCATTCATCCCCTGTCTCACCGCCCGGGGATCGCCTCGGTACATCCCCGTCGTCCCAGTCCCACTCCTACCAACCCAGGGACCGGTCTCATTTAGCCCACCCCCCTACTCCGTCTTGAAAGGGATGCGTGGTCAATGGTCAACGACTAAGGCAAGCAACAAATGAGTACCCGCCCTCCTCCGGCCATCTGCCCCCCCCCCCCCGTGTGTGGCCCTCGTTTTGTCCTTGACTCCTTGCGTTTGTTGTTGTTGTTGTGTTGTTGTATATTTTGAAGGCGGCGCTGATGGGGGGCTTGTCCACCGCTAAGAGGGCGGTGGTCGATCGAGAGATTTTCTGCCTCCTGGAGAAGGGCCTTGCCCCAAACCTCATGAGCTTCGTGGCCGAGATCCTGGGCCCCGAGGGGCTGCGGCGAGCGTCCCCTGCCACGGCGTCGGGCGGCCAGGTGAGCGGTTTAGGGGAGTGGGAGAGGGGTGAGGGGTGAGATGGGGTGGGGTGCGATGGGGTGCGGTGAGTGGGGTGGAGAAAGGGAGGGGGGGCTAAGGGAGGGGAGGAGAGGGGAGGGGAAACTTGCCGAGTAAAATTATGCAATGAGGCTGTTGAAGATATGTGTGCATGATCTCATGTGAGCGGATCTATACTTTTTCGTTGTGTATGCTCATCGGGTGGAAGCGGCGGGGGAAACGGGCAGGAGGGGTGGCAGTTGAAAATGTTTCGGCGCACACACCTGAAGAGCTGTCTGCGGCTGTTCACCTTGCCAGTCAGCGGGTGCGACGGCGGTGAGCATGTATTGATCCGGGGTACGACCCACTGGAGCTGCCGACGCTCGTTCATATATGGAAGTTGCTTTACAGTAGTTCCGGGAATGAGAGCGTGGCGCTGTCTCGAAAGCGATGCAAGGAAGACATGAGACGATACGTCCCGGCTGCTACTACTCTTGTTGCCGCTGCTGTTGCTGCTGATGTTGCCCCTGCTCTTGATGTTTCCGTTATTGTTGCTGCCGTCGTCGCTGACGTTGCTGCTACCATCGATGCTGCCGCCGCCGCTGTTGTTCCTGCTGCTGTTGTTGCTGCTTGCCGCGTTTGTTGGCGCTGTTGCTGTGGCTGTTGCGGCTGCTGTTGCTGCTACCGCTGTTACCGCTGGTGCTGGTGCTGCCGCCGCCACTGGTGTTGCTGGTGCTGGGGCGCCGCTGCTGCTGGTGTTGATGGTGCTGCTGGTCCTGCTGGTGATGGTGTTACTATTGGTGTTACTACTGGTGTTACTACTGGCGCTCTTTTTCTCCCGGTGGCAGGCGGTTGCGCCCGGGGGTTTCGGCGCGGCGGCACCCACCCCCGCGGCGCCGGCAGCGGGCGGCTTGACGGAGGGGGCGGTGGCGCGGCGGGAAGATTTCATGCTGGACTCTCTCGTCTGTTCGGTGGAGGTCCTGTTTTTCATCTATTACTCGTACCAGGTGAGGAGAGTGATGAGGTGGACGGTGAGCGGGGGGTGCTTGAGGGAGATGAGGAGGGGGGGGGAGGGGGGGGTGTACTCGATGAGAGAGATGTACTCAGAGTTCTTGCATGGCCGTAGTCGTATGACCATTGACCCTCGCATGAGGAGGGGGGGGGGGGGGGGGGGGTGCTCGATGAGAGATATGTACTCGATCTCATGCATGGCCGTAGTCGTATGACCATATACCCTCGCACCCCTACAATGCCGGGACGGAGCATGTCGGGTTGGGGGGGTGGGGTGGGGGGCGATCCTGCTGCTGGTCGGTCCCGGAGGTCACCGTAGATGTATCAAATGACCGCCTTTTTCTGTAAGTCTGGTGCTTTTTTTTCGTCGCTGTTGTGGTCCTTTTCGTGGGCGATGCTTTGCTGGGAGGTATTTGGTGCCTGGCTAGTGAGCGGTACATGATTTTCTGCCAGCGCGCGTTGTGAATTGCCGCGCTGCCGCCGTGCGGGTTCGAGTGCGAATACCGCCCGTGGGCGCGTTGTTTTTTTTTTTTTTCGCTTGACGGTAGCGAGATCGCCTCGCGCGTACCTCGAGACTGAACGATGACTGTCCACTGCTGCACATAGTTATACGTCGTCTAAGGTACCGCTCGCGGCGGAAAGGCTCCTTTTTTGTTTTACACGCCACGCCACGCCGAGTGGTTTTCGCTGAACGCTTGGCTTGTAGGGAGGGGGGGCGCACGGTGTGAAGGGGCGCATTTACGTGATCGACATGGTTCTTTCCGCCCACAGCTTTTCACTCGGTTTCCTGCAACCGAACACTCGTAGAGGGTGTCTCTCCCCCCCATCCCACCCCCTTCGTCCCTGCCCCTACTATCCTTCTGGCCCGTGAAACCCCAGATCAAGCCCGCGGAAGCGATGCAGTTGGTGAATCTGCTGGAGACCGCGGGCCGAGAGCTTCTGGCTCTTCAGAAGATTGTCGGCGACAGCAACCCCGTTGATCCTACCGGGAAAAGCCTCCACACCGGCTTTGGCGTCGGCACTGGCGTGGGGCCTTTCGGGAGCTTTGGCGGGGGAGCGGCGGCGGCAGCGGTGGCATCAGCTCCAGCGGTGGCAGGAGGAGGCGGTGTTGGGGTGGGAGGGGTCGGGGGTCGGGATGGGGAAAACGGGGCGCAGCGGCAGCGCGACGTGGTTCGGTTGTGCGCCGTGATGGAGATCACGTCCGTGCTTCTGTGCACCCTGTCGATGGCGCTCAGTCAGGTGCGGTTTTTGATAGCGTGTCTATTTATCTAACGTCCTCCGAGGGCATTGTGGCCTTCCTTTCATTCTGTCTTTTTTTTCTTTCTGTGTGTCTGCTTTGCTCTGGGTTCGCGTTTTCGCGTATCGTGTGTTTTGTCGCGGCGAGTTGTGGTGCGACGAGAGTTGGGTGGTGGGGTTGGGAGTCGAGCGAGTGACTGGTGTCGTAGCGCGAGTGCCGCCGGGGTAGTGAAAAACACCCGCTTCGTTTTCTCTGCTGGGTTGGCCGGTGTGGGTGGGCAGTGAGTGGTGAGTTGCCGGATGGGCTGGTGGGTGCGTGGGTGGGCGGCGTGGATAGGTGGGTAGCTGGATGGGTGCGAAGTGAGTGGATTGGGATGTCGGTGGTCAGGTGGGAGTGTTGCGGGGGGTAGGTGGCGGTGACGCGCAATCAACGAATACCCCGCGTGCGTTTGGCCGGTAAGAACGTAGAAAAAGGGAGATAGCGTGCTGACCTATTTCGTACCGAAGGATAGGGGGTGGGGGTGTACTCACGTCATGCGTGGTCGTAGTCGTATGGGCATGGGTCCTCGCATCCCTACAATGATGGAACGGAGTACGTCGGGTTTGCACCGATCTAGCAGGGACGAGGGGGGGAATTAAGGGGGGGTTGGGGGCGAAGGGGAGGGGGGTCTCGGGTCGTCTGATCCCACCAACTCCGCCGTCTTGACCGGTGTCATCTGTGGTGTCGTTTCGTTGTGTCGCTTCGCCACGGACTACCACTCGTGCTTACATTGCGTTCTGTTGCGCGTCGCGCGTTCCGCAGAACTGCGAACTGTACGGACGGGGAGCACCGGGGGAGAAGCCCAAGAGCGGGAATGCGCTCGCGGTCATGGCGAGCGGCGGTGGAGGCGGCCAGTCTTGGGGAGGTGGAAACACGGAGGACATCACGTCTCTCAATCAACTCATTTGCCGTCATCAGTGGGACCATGAGGAGGTGCGTCGTATAACAGTAGTAGTAGTAGTACTAATATTCCTCCGTGGTCACTGTGGAAGGCGTAAGGAGCTGGTGACCCGCCGGCGGGGAAGCACCTCAAGCGTCCCCCCCACCCCTCCACAGCGACATGATGACGTGCCGCATTTGTGTCCTCATCATACGTAGCCCATGGTACATTCTCGTGCTCCCTCCTTATGTTGACCTCGTACGTGTACGAACATTTTTCACCTTCTCCAGGTTGCCACAATCGGCGCAGCAGCGCATCGGCAGCAGGTAGCATGTACACACTCTGTAAACAAGAGCCACAAGAGTAGTTGGGTGCCGTTTTTTGCAGGGTGAGAATCATACCCAGTGTGTTTAGTTTATGGTGTCGCTCGGATATTGAGGCGCACAAGAGGCGGGGCCTTATTGTTTCGGAGTCAAGGGAAGGAGGGATTTCAAGCGGGAAGGGAGAAGCGAGTCACAATACATTATTCGGAAATAGGGGACGACAAATATTTTGGCAGCACCCTTAAAAAACTTGTTTTCTGTGTGTGCACATATGCGCGCTTGCCGGAGTCAGGTGCAAGCAGTCGTGATAATGGTGTGGGCAACCTTCGTGGCGCCCTTCGCGGCGGGACAGCAGGCGTTTGCGGAGACCAACGCGGACAAGCACCTCCGCGACATCGTCAGCGCCGCCGGCTCGCACGGAGCGGTCGGGTTTCTCAGGGGCCCCGTTCTGTCCACGCTGCGCCGTCCACCCTTCCCGGCCAGGGACATGGTAGGTCGTGTTGGGGTGGAGGGTGGGGTGGGGTGGGGTGGGTGGGGTGGAGTTTAGTGGGTTTGTGGGGCCGATTTTTTTGTCTCGAAGGCTGCATACGATGTAAATCTAAAAACACACTTGAAGTTGTTTCTTGAACCGCCGCTGTCGCATTCCGAACGACCAGTCGCCTGCCCGCACGCCCGCCTGTCCGGTCGCGACTTGGCCATTTAACATTATCGCGCGTCCTGGCTAATCGTATTGCACCTCCTTTCCGCCTGCGCGTTCGGGGTACACGGCGCGCGCGATGGCGCATTCGCACGGCTGCTGCGGCACAATAGACTCCGCGACCGTTTTACCTGGAAGCTCTGTCGGGGCTGGCGGCGGCCTACCTTGCGATCGTGCTGGACGAGTCGAAGGCCTGCTCGCTGCCGCCGAGAGTGGAGCAACAGCTCGAGGAGATGGAGGCGGAGTGGTACGCCGGAGGAGGCGGTGGAGGGGAGGGGGTGGGGATGGGGGTGGTTGGGGGCGGGGCGGGTTTTGGGCAACAGCAGCAACATCAGCTTAAGCAGCAGCAGCTACAGCAGCAGCAGGAGCGGCAGCAGAGGCAACAGGAGCTGCTGAAGGCGGCCCTAAAGGAAGACACGCTGGAGGATGTCATGTACTGGGCCGGGCAACTCGCGGAGGCGTACCCCGACTTCGCAGACAAAGTGTGTTGGGGACCCCGGAATATACGGGGAGGGAGATGCACGAACGGGGAGGGGCGGAGGAGTGGGGAGGCCGGGGGTGGGGGGGTGGGGTGAAGGGGAGTGGGAGGGGGAGAAGGCGGTTGGGTGGGTGGTGTGTACGTAGGCGTTGCGTACCAGGGGGTCGTCGTGTTTTGTAGTATTTTGTTGTCTCTCACATGCGTTTGATCAGGAGGGAAAGAGGGTGACGTGGGGTTGGTGTACGTGTGCGGTGTGTCTTGGGGGGTTGTCCGCTACAGATTAGGTCATTTGTGTTCGTAGTTTGTTGTCTCTCGCATGCAGCAGGGGTGACGGAGGGGGTGGGAGTGGTGACTGTGTCTTCGCCACCACACACAACAAGGATCAACCTTTCCTTGCGCTGAATATGTGCTCGCTTGTTTTAATTCGTTCCGATGCCTTCCCTCAAAGACACTGTCATCGACGAATCGGCGAGCGGAGAGCTGAGAAATAAGCAGTCCTTGTGTTTTGGTGTATTTGTTCGTATGTCTGTTTTTTTGTTTCGGATTTAGTTTCGCCCTGTGGCGTTTTCTAACATTTTTTTTTCTTCTTGGATTTCCTCGTGTTTTCTTTTTTGTTATATTCGTTGTCGTTTGCGTCATTGGTTTTACGCTTCGACGTTTCTGACGCTATCGCTCGCGTTTTCGTCCGCTCTCTCTTTGCTGTTGATGTTAACGTTGAATGTGAAACGGCAGAAATTGTGGGAGGGAGATGGCGACTCTTTGCCGGCCTACCTATCGACGGTATCGAGCGACTGCCGGGATGTGTTGGCCCCGTTCCTCTGCTTCCTCGTGAGTCAGTGGTCAAGGGGTGGTACTCTCCAAAAATCTTAACATGAGGGAGATAGTCAGATATACCGGTAGAAGATAGGGGATATGAACACGCGAGTACCTAGTGTGTATGTTTATGTGTATTTACAGAGCAGGCTTGACCCCCCACCCTCCCTATTTAGTTCCGTTAAGGTGTTCTATGCTGCCGTATCGATGGGCAACGTGTGGGTGCTCTGCCGGGCAGGGGATACGTGCACGATACCTACTGTAGCACGTGTATTGATAGGGGGCTCGGCATAAAGTCGGCGCACAGAGCAATTGTATAGTGTTAATAGTATATCTTTCCGTAGTGCTGATGGTTTGTACTGCTGTAGAAGGATAGTACTACTATTGCAACTGCTACTGCTACTTCTGCTATTACAACGCACTACTGTACATACGTCTGCTACGTGACCGCGCATGCCTGGATCTATCCCGCTATCCTCGTTTGATTCTGATGCAGTTTTTGTTCGTCTGTTTGTTTTTCGCCGTTGCTTACAGGGTGGAGCGGCCTTGGCAACGCCTGCGCACGTGCACAGCCTCATGGAGGGAGCAGAGTGCGGCTGGGAGTTCTTCATCCGCAACCTGGAGGTGAGGGCAGGGCTGCTGTTCAATGCGGCTGGTGCTGATGCTGATGCCGTTGGTTTTGGTATTTTGGTGTTGGTTTTGGTTTTTGTTGTTTTCGTGTTAGTGGTTTGGTGTTGGTGTTTCAGTGTTGGAGTTGGTGTCGATGCTTTTGTGTGAAACTTCGTCAGTGAAGCTTTCATGCGCCTCCGCCTTTTGCTGGTGGTGTTGCCTAGTGCTAATGTTGTGGTGTTTTTGATTTTTATGCTGGTGCTGAATGCTGATGCTGATACCTTTGGAGCGTGCGGTTTTTTCACGCGCTGACTCCTTTTGTTGATGCTGTTGGTGTGGGTGGAAGAGTTGGTGCGGGTGTTGGCGTTGGTTTTGTTTGCACCAAGTTGTATGCGTTGTTGTATTTGTTGGTGTTGGCGCTGTCACACACCGGCCCCTTGGCCTCTTTTGGTTTGAACTCAAGTTGCTCGGACTCGTTCGTTCTGAGACCAGTGTCATGTGCTGCCTTTTTGCACCGTCCTGTTCGTCCCATCTTCACTTCTCGCCAAGTCCAGCGTGCACTGAAAGCCCAGAGTAGCGGTTTTACTCTTCTCGCGTCATTCGCTTGCTTCCCTCGGTAGGGCCGGGCGGGCGGGCGGTCGGGCGAAACGTTTACTCCAGCTTCTGCGACTCACTTCGTCGTGGTCCTCCGCCGCCCCCCCCCCCGCCACCCCCGGCAACCCTTGCCTGTCGGGATGGTAGCGTCTCTATGCTTTAGTCTGTGCTGTGTGTGTTGCCTCTGCTGGCAGCATTCGTATCGCCCCGCTCAAGCGGTGCTGTCAAGCTGCCATGTGCTATCTAGCAGAAAGTTGTGCGTGTACATGTTCGCACATTCTTCGCCGGCTTTTCTTCCCCCCCCCCAACCCCTCCCCCACTATATTATTTACCTGGTGTATACCTCGGTTGGGTTGTCGTCGGTTGGCGACGACGCTGTAAAACACTCCTCTGACTGCGTGAGCTAGACATCCAGGGTACCGTTTTGTTTCTCTTAGGCGGTCACCACGGCTGGCGGTCGACTTAGTTAATTTTTGTGCGGAGAGAACCTTTAACTCCGCACATGGGAGATTATCGTATCACGTACCAGGTAGGGTGTACCAGATATATGGTATGACACCCACGAGGCAGTTACATAGTAAACCCATTGCTGTCTCTGGTAGTCGCTACACCAGAAATAAATCAGTTATTTGACGCTATCATCCATACGCAAGAAAATCCGCCTCAAAGGCGGTTCTTAGTAGGATGCAGCTTACCCTTCATGCGACTCGTCCAACACCTCACGGCGCTTCGTGCTTGGTGCAAGTAATGTTTGCCTGGTATTGAGAATGAATACATCCCACCCGGTACCCGCCCCCCTCTCGCCTCCTCCCGCGCCCCCCCTATGTTCGCCCCCGTGATGTGTATGGATGGGCAGGACATGACGAACTCTCTTCACCCCTCGACGGCTGCCATCCTCCCCTCCAATGTTTCTGCCGCTGCCACCACCGGAGGAACGGGCATGGCGACCTATACGGGTTCTGCCCCGCGCGTGAAGCTCAGGTTAGGAGTGGGTGGTGTGTGTGGTGGTGTGGAGTGGTGTGGGGTGGTGTGGGGTGAGCTCGTGGAAGCGAGTTGTTTGTCTTGCCAGCTGTTTTTATACGTAATTGTTTGTTTTTGTTTACTGATTCGAAAGAGGAAGGAGAAGCGACAACTTGAAAAAAACCGCCAAAAGAGGATGGGGAGGAAGGGGGGGTGCGGGAGACGGAGGGTCGGGAGCGGGTGGAGGGAGGAGGGGGTAGCGGTCCGGGTGCGCGTGGCATCGGGACGTGGTGGTTAAGGCCGTTTGTGCCGTTCATGCCGTTTAGGTTGCTGTTGATCTCGCATCGCTGGCTCCGATTGTTTCTTTGTGTCCCTCCACTCCGCCTGAGCGGCTTCGTTTTTTTCGTGTTTGGTGTCAGACGTGCCGGCTGGCCGCTCCCTGCGTTTTTTTCGGTATCTATTTCTGTGTCTCCACTCTCCTCCGGCGTTATTGTAACCCCGTGGACGTGCTCCGTCCCGGCATTGTGGGGATGCGAGGGTCTATTCATACGACTACGGCAATGCATGATGTCGAGAACCCCCCCCCCCACAACCCCTCCCCCCGCCCTCCCTTCTTTTCGCCCACCGCGACTTCTACCACAATGACCACCACCACTGTCAACCGCCCGTCCGCAACCTCCATCTGCAGCGATCGAGCGTACGTCGTTCTGGAGCCCTTGTGCAGACTGTTGCAGAGGGTAATGCTGAACGAACGCGTTAGAAGACCCCTTGTCCGCGGCGACGACAACTTCCGCGTGTTGACGGCCTTGACAAACGTGAGTACGCCTGCCGCTCGCGGCGGGGGCGGGGGGGGCGCTTCCTTGCTATTTTCTTTCCCGTCGGCGTTTGACGTGACGGCGAGTGCAACGGTGTGTGGTGCGATGGTGGCGTGACGCGACGATGTGTGCTGCGGCGGTGTCTTTGTCCTTCCTCCTCCTCTTCCCCCCGGTTGGAGCTTGGGCTGTTGTTAGGGCTGTTGATAGGCTTTTGTTGCTTCCCTCTCTTTCTCTCTTATTCTCTACCAAATATATAAATATATATATATATATATGTTACATATATATTGTAGGCAGATAATTGTTTCTTTTTGTTTTATCTCTTTCCGGCGTTGTTGCTCGTGCTTCTCTTTGTTGGTGCACCCCGCCCCTCTTTCTCTTTCCCCCCCTCTTTTTCTCTTCCTCGTGCTTTATTCATTCCCCCGTTCCGTGTTTTCTGCTATTTCGGCGCTTTTCGCTTTCCCGATCGATGGAGCGCTGGTTTCGCTAGTCTTCCAGCTCCGATGGTCGCCTTACCGTCGTCTACGCTACGCTACCCTACGCTACCCTGCCCTGCCCTGCCCTGCCCTACGCTGCTTTACCCCTACCCGTGACCTGCCGCCCCGGGTTTGCATGCACTGCGTCCCACTACCTTGTTTTGCATGTGCCCCTCCCTACGCCTCCTTTTCATCGGCCGTGCTTGCGTCGCTACTTGTTCCGCTCTCATTTGTTGGTTCGGCGGTTTGTTTGTTCGGCAGCTGGTGCGGTGCGGCGTGCGCCCGTCGCTGAAGGGCGCCATATTTAAGGCGCTCGCTGCGTGCGCGCAAGACCCCGAGCTTGTGCCGCACATCTGGACCTTCATCGAGGACGCCCAGGCGAGATTATGCACCCTCTCCCTTGTAAACTCTTGTCAGTTGTCGCTCGCTCTGGTGCGCCCCCCACGCGATTAACGTGTTGTGATGGTGGCTATTGCTATTGGTAGGGCTAGGCACTGGCTAACCCAGTCAGTGGCGATGAAACTGGTGTCAAAATCAACCAGTGTACTGGATTGCAGCAATAAACCGTCTCTACTCCCCCCCCGAAACGCGTTTGGTGGGTTTCCGTAGTACAATATGGCGTGTTTATTGAGCGCACGAGCGATAAAATCTACTGGCGAATATGCTGGTCAGGTCAATCAGTAGAGTACTGCTGCCAGTACTGCTGTGCCGGTGCGCAGCCCTAGTTGCTGTTGTTGTTATTGTTGTTGTTGTGATGGTAGCTACAGTAGTTGCAGTTGGGGTTGGGGGGTTGTTTGTCGTGCCTGTTGTTGGCACTGAAGTGTTCACTGCTGCTGTGGTGATAGTTTGACGTTTGAGGGTGGGGCGTCGACCCGATGCAATGGAATGCTAAAAAGGAGTCCCTCTCGTGCGTGTGTTATGTACAGCCGGGTTAGTTTCGCTATGTTCATTCGGGTGTTTTGTTTGTTAGTTGTTGTTTTGCGTTGGTTCGTTCGTTTTCTGCTTTGTCTTTTGTGCCTGGCCTTTTCTGCGAGGTTGATTGACTCTTGCGAATGGTGCCGTGGAGTTTTCTGTTGCCCATTTTGTCTGTTATAAAGTGTATGGGTGGGTCGCCTGGGAATACCTTCCTATCGCGTGTAGCCCAATCTCGTGTGTACCCTATACCCGATTGTACCTTAACCCTGGGTAGTTTTCTCTCTCCTCCCCGCGCTTGGTGCAAACAATGTCTGCCTGGTCGGTGAAAACCCGACGTGCCCCACCCCAGCATTGTAAGAATGCGAGGGTCTACAGTCATACGACTACGGCCATGCATGATATCGGCGACCCCCCGCTCCCCCCTCCGTCCGACCACACCGACCCACCTCCTTTCTTCCCATTGCTGGTGTTCGATTTTTATGGTTTTTTATTGTTGTTTTTTTATATATGACCCTTCTCCCCGTTCCCCCTCTCCTACTTGTTCCTGTACTGTTAATATTATCTTTTGCCGAACAGCTCGTACCCACCGGCAGCGGGGGGCAAGGCCAGGGTCGGGGTCAGGGTCAAGGTCAGGGGCAACAAGGCAGCCGGAACGGGGCGTTGGCGTGGGGGCACGGGAGTCTGTTCACGGAGCTGGACCAGGTGGAGTCGAGGAACGGGACCTACCCGTCGACGGAGGGGTTCTGCTGCCTCATTCAGGTGATGCTTTGCTGCCCCGAGTTACGCACCTGGGCATGCCGACCAGGTTTTACTTTTCATTTCGTCGTGCCGTTTCGTCAGTCTAGTCCAGTCTACTGTAGCCCACCTGTTAAGTTTTTCTTTTTTGAAAGCACTTTTGTTTTTCTTGGTTGGTCATTTATTTTGTCCTTCGTGTTTTCCTGTTTTTTTTCTTGATTTAGTTTTTTCTTGGTACGTACACTACAGTATTAAAATATTAATAGTACTGTGTTTACAAGTTGTTTTATTGCTTCGGTTGTTGGTTGAATCTCCCCCCCCCCCCCCACGCCCGCTCTCCCGACCCTCGCCCTCGTCCCGACCCTCGCCCCCGCCCCCGCCGTTTTGAGCAGGAGCTTGTTCAGCACGACCTCCCTTACGACCTTGGCGAGAGGACCCGGTTAAGCGGTGTGGGCGGCATCCAGCCCTACGTGGCCTATCTCCAGAACTACGTCCTCATGCCCGACCTGAGGTTTGCCGACCCCGGAGAGCGGTGGAGGGTGGTGGCTAGGGTGCTTCAGGTGAGGCATTTGGTGTTGGTGTTGGTGTTGATGTTGTGTTGACGTTGGTGTTGGTGCTAGCTAGCGTTTCCGTTTCACGGGCGATGCCGCTCCTGCACCTCACCTACGTAGCCTGGTCTGTGTGTTTGCTTGCTTGTTTCGTTCTATGTATTCAAGTATGTGTTTGTTTCTTGTGCGCCGTGCCTTCGGCACGAGCATGTGCAAATCTCGCGTCTGCTCCTACCCAACGTCATCTCTCTCTCTCTCTCTATCTATCTCTCTCTCCCCCCTACCCCCCCCTCCGTCTCGATAGGGATGCGTAGTCAATGGTAAAATCGCTAAAACAAGCAGCAAATGAGTACGCCGCTTCCCCCCCCCCCTCCCCTGCTCGGCCTGCATGTCTACTGGTTGCTTGTCTTGTTTTCTCGCCTTCGCACCTCCGTGCGCTTCGTCTGTTAGACCATGCTTACCTTGCTGAGGAGGTACCCGCTGACGAGGAGCGGGGGAGGCCAGCAGTCGATGGCCACGGCCGATGACGAGGAAAGCTGTCGGATGGACTTCGACCCCAAAGCCTCCTCGCAGGTCACTACTGCTTTTTTGTTTTTGTTTTTTGTAGAACCGATCTCGCACTGATTAAAAAAGTCTTGCGAGCATCGAAGAGATCGCGATCTGCTTGCAGATCATCTATATGTAAATAAGAGCTGCCGGTAGGAGCTGTTGCGCAACGTATTCATGTATAGTACGTATCTGACGCAGGTAACATGTGCTACTACTGTAGATCATGCAGGTTTAATGTGTACGGCTGTCCTCATCCGGCAACATGAGCTATACATAGATCAGACGGATTCGGAGTCTACCTGCTCTGAAATATGTAGATCGTCAAGTGGGTTTGCCTGTGTACCTGTCGTCTACAGCAGCTGTCCGATACTGCTCTGAAATATGTAGATCGTCAAGTGGGTTGCCTGTGTACCTATGTACCTGTCGTCTACAGCAGCTGTCCGAGATGCGGAGTATTGTGTCCCCCAAAACGTCGGGTGCAGTTGCGAAGGGGGCCGGGACTAAATCCTGCTTTTCTGCTGCTGCTGCTGCTGCTGCTGCTGCTGACTCTGCTGCTGCTGACGCTGCTGCCGACGCTGCTGCTGACGCTGCTTCTGACGCTGCTGCTGGCACTGCTACTTGGGTTTTCGTTTGGTCGCGCTTGGCTTTGTGTTGTGTTGTGATGTGCCGTGCTGGCTAACGGCGAGGGGTACCGGTTGGAGGGAGAGTGGGGGTGAGTGTGGGAGGCGCAGAGGCTTGCCGTCCCACAAGAGCTCACCGTGTTGGAGCCGTGGTGCTTGCCACTAGGCGTACACGCGCAGGGCAGGAGTTTACTGTTGTGAGGTCACGCGGCTGCTGCTCCTCCTGTGTGCCCCGCCCCCCCCCCCTCCCCCTCCCTCCCCCGTGTGACTTCTTGTCGTTGCTATGCGCACCGTTGCCTCTGCTCTGCTCTGCGTTGCTCTGCTGTGTTCTGCTCTACCCCTCCTCTGTTTTCCGTTTTGCCGCTGACGTGTTATCGTTTGTTTGCGTCGCTGCTCGGCCTCCTTCGCCTTTCGTTGCCTCGGTCTTGTGCCTACCATGTGCGTGTGTAACTGGGCGCATTCGTCACAATTCCACTGACCCGGGGTTTCGACGCTTACAGAGGCGGTACAAGTCTCCCGGGTACTACATCCTAAGACAGGTGGGGGCGCTGGCGCTGATAGACGATTTCCTAGATATTGAGTGGTTGGTTGGTTAAGTGGTTGGTTGGTGTTGACAGATGTTGGTCGGTGGGTTGGTTTTCGGTGGGTTGCCTGGTTGATTTGGTGGTTCGGGTCGATCGGTGCGCTGCTGAGCTGCCGTTGCAGCCGCTTGTTCTTGTTACTCTTCTGCTGCTGCTGCTGCTGCCATTGCTGCTGCTGCGGCTGCCGTCGTGGTTTACTTGCAAGGGAGAACGAACCCATCTCCCCTTGGACACTAACTCATCGTTCGCTGTGGTATTTACTGTACCAGATATGCATTTGTTGTATACTTGTGCGAAGGGTATACTTGGTATATACTCAGAGCAGTACGAGTATGTACTTGCTGTAGTATATGCCGCCCTGGCCGGAAGTATATTACTCGTTTGCGCTATAATACTAACATTTTGGTGCAAACGGGTATGATTATATTATCATTTTAGAGTGGTACCGATTTGAACACCTGCGTTATGTTGGATGATGTTGGTGGGAGCGGTAACAGTGCCGGACGCAACCTATGTTCTACTCTTCTCCATTGCTTTTCTGACTAATACACGTTGGCTTGTGCTTTGGTTCCGGGCGTGTGCATACCTGAATGTGTGAATATCTACCTGGTATTGATATAACATACCAGGGTACCTTACTGCAGTACCAGATACCAGGGTATATAACACCTGGTAATACTTGGGAAGTAAACTTTTGAAGTACTCTTCTTGAACAAATCCGGGCATTTATCCAACGGTACTCTGAACATGGAAAATTGTGTCCACGTTCAAGGTTTTCCTTCGGAGGCATTTTTCGGACGTGGTGGGTAAAGCGCAACGTTGTTCCGATGACGATTTTTGCGGCTGAACCAAACGAAATAAAAACATCAGCCGTGAAAATCTTGAAATATCTATAATTAGTGATAGGGCCCAAAAACCGAACGGCGACCGATTGTGTGACCAGCGAAAGGAAATCGGTACAAACCTGGTACGTATGTATATCTACGAAGGCTTTACGAAAATCAGTTTATATGCATACATGCATGGTACGAGTATTTGTTGTTGCTGATATTCGTATCAGGCCTTAAGGAAGCCTTGAGGACTTCACTCCTGTTGTGGCGACGTAAAAACACTCGGAAAGGTTGGTACATTTAGGTTTCTCCACATGCAGTGCAGTACTAGAAGGCATAATATGTACCTGATACCTGGTATAACTTGATTCGTTGTGCCCGCAGATCCTGGGGCAGGGCGGCGTGTTCCGGCAGATGGTACAGCTCCTGAGGGGCAAGGGCGGGGTGGTCGGGCTGAAGGCGGAGAGGGCGGAGGCGGCCACGGCGAATGCTCTGAAGCACCTGCTTCCGGCCAAGACCGCTGTGGCGGGTGGAGCGCTGCAACCGGACAGGCACGGGAGAAGTGGTTTTTATTTTTGTTGTATACCTGTCGTTGTTTTTGTTGTCAGGGTGTTGGGACAAGGTTTCTTTTTTCGTATTATGGATATTTTCGAGACAGATACCTGTATAGATCCCTAATTTGTGCCCACTCTTGTTACCGATAGATGGGGGCCGTTTTTGAAATTGATATTTCGTCTAAATATTTCTCAGATTCGGGGGAGAATGATACAACTCTGAATGGAAATACATGGAGCGTCCATACATTAACTATAATAACAAGCGGTTTCCGCCCAGAGAGGCATGTTTTTTAGAAACCCCGTTTTACAGTCTCACGTATTTCGGGACACACATTAAAACTCCCTGATTCTAGCTCCCTGATTCATGATTTATGCCTGGTATTATGTACCGGTATGTTGTTTCGGGGCATGGGTAGTACTCGTAGGTCCTTGATTTTAATGATCCGCTCGTGCGCGATCTGGATCATGTTTTGTGCCGCTGCCGTGAGATCCGCATGACACGGGGCTCTTGCTGCACACGTTTGTTGCCGAATGGGATCGTGTACGTATGGTACGGCTCTTCTGCACAGCATGTTTCGTAAAAAAATATTTCGGCGAACATTTAGACGGATCCATACAGAGCGGGTGATTTGTTCAACAGATGCCACTCTAGGGGGGAATATAAGGGCCACGTTTTCTTTTTTATTATTATTATTTCATTCGGATATGCCCGATCAGGAGGTTCAACCATAGCTATTCCCCCGCTTTTTGTTGTTGCATTATACATGCAGTACAACCCGATCACCGAGCCAGACGCACACACGCCCTCGACCCGTAAGCATCGGGGTTAAGGATACAGATGACTACCCGTCTCTGCACATAGTACCGGTCGATGCGAGGCACTGTGCCCATGCTTCCGCGCTCGCTCGCTGCCTGTGCCACGCATGAAGCGCTCTACCTCCGCTCCACAGCCGATGTTGAATCAGAATTCACGAAATACCTGATCAAGAAATCACGAATACCTGGCCCAGCGAGCGACCGCTGTCCAGGTGCAAGCCACGATCCCTGTCTGTTCGCGTGTCCTACCAGTCTGCCAGCACCGTTCCGTTCGGTACCCGCTTGGTAGTCCCACAAGCGCGATCAACCAAACAGTGCCCGCTGCTGCTGTCGAAGTAATCTACGTACTACTGATAGGTACTCAGCCAAAGAATGTGAACCATAACGCCTAATTCTCTCTACAACAACAAACTCCAGATTATTGCAATATCGGTTCCCGATTTCTAATAATATTTTCTTTACTGCAGTCATCAATGTAGATATGAAACCGTTCTTCTGTTTTCGTTCAGATTGGCATTTGATCTGTTCACGATGTGTGAATTTACGGCAAAGCTCGTCACGTTTCCCAAGTTATACGGCCAGTAGTTCCGAGTCCCTCGCCAGTAGTGCTTTACTTTTTACTTACCAACGTATTCCTTTTAAGAATACACCGCACCCCAGCCGTGGCATCTATGAGACCGATGATTTCGTCGAAATATCATACTGTATATATTTGCAAGCTGCGTTAGAGTGTTCGAGTAGGCCTCAGTAATTCGGAGTAGTCAGGAGGCGTCGTAGCCGCCTTCGATGGTGTAGAGGTAATTGCAGTGTTTTATTCACTCCGTGTAGTTATGCTTGCATCAAGCATAGTTTCGTATTTGCAGTCGGTGACCGACGTGCTCTGTCTCGGCATTGCACGGGTGCGAGGGTCTATGGTCATACGACTACGGCCATGCATGGCATGAGTACCCCCCCCCCCCCCCCCCCCGCTCTTATATCCCTCCCTCCTTCCTTGCCCCCCCCCCCCCCCCCCCCCCCCGCGAATGCTTCATCCACGTGTGCGTCACTATATATCACCCTGGTTCCACCTGGCTACGTGCCGTGCGGACCCTTTTTCTATCTTCCGCAGCTCTGGCGCGGGAACCTTAGGACACGCTCCCGCCGCTGCTACTGCCGCCTCTGCTGCGGCGGCTGCGGCTGATGCTACTGCTGCTACTGCTGCTGCTGCTGCTGCTGCTGCTGCTGCCTCGCCGGACCTAGCCCCCGTCGAGCAAGCGGGGACAGGCTCGGACTGGTCCTGGTGGCGTGAGCGCTGCGTTCTGCTGGCTTTGAGCCTGTTGGACGCGTCCTCAGAGCGGGAAAAGATCTTCGTCGATCAGTGGCGGGCGAGGGTGACGGCGGGGGCTCTGGACGACGATGATGATGTGGCCCCGGGCAGCATTGGTGGTGGTGGTGGTGGTGGTGGTGGTATTGGCGGGGGCGGGGGTGGGGGAGGAGGCGGTGGAGGGAGGAGGGGGGGCGGGGGCGGGGGGTCGATAGCGGCGCCTGCGTATCTGGGCCAGCTGTTGTCGGAGGGGAATACTCTTGCTGCAGTTGCCAGGTGTGTCTGCTTTTGTTGTTGTTGTTTTTTCTCTGTCGGACGGTTCGTCTGTCTGTTTGTCAGGAGATCTGTCTTTTTGTCTGTTTGTCTGTCTGTCTGTCTGTCTATCTGACTGCCTGTTGATGGATTTTTTGGTATCTGTACAAGGTCTGTTCAGATCGATGTGGTGTATTGGGGGCGGGGGTGGGGGGGCGGGGGCGAACACACACAGACCATGTGGGTTTCCAGGCGCTGCCACTGCCTATCTTAGAGGCAAGGAACGGCGTTACACTATATTCCGAGGTGTCTGCTACTCTCAGCCTCACATGGGCAGTACGAGCTGCAAGCCCCCTTGCGCCAACTTCCCCTTCCCTCCCCTCCCCCCCCCTCCCTCCCATTCCTCCCGTCCTCCTTGCATTCTGCACCGGAACAAATCGTCTCTTGGTTGTTCTGGCTGGCTTCAGGTACATCGAGTACGATGGAAACATGGCGATCCCGCTGCTGTCGGCATCCGTCCTGCTGTCGTGCAGCCGCAATCTCCCGGCTGGAAAGATGATGGGGACGCTCTTGGCCTCGGGTGAGAGACGTGGGAGTGATGGAAAATAAAAAAACGCCTACGATGGGGTATTATGTCGCACCAGATACCGTTTATATTGTGTTTGCTGGTGTCTGTATGATTTTGGGTGCTTTATATTTTGGTGGTGTTTTGGTTCTTGGCGTTTGCTTGCCGCTTTGCTGTTTGTTTGGTTGACGAAGTGTGTTGGTCGTTTGTTTTTTGTGTATTAGGTGTATGCGTGCTTGGTACGTATTTCGCTTAATTATTGTTTCGTCGCCCACCGTATGCAACTCATCGTATGTGAGAACATTTGTTTTTACTCGGACCTCTGATCCTTGGGCGTATTTCGTTGTTTCTGTGGCTGTACTGTAGAGCAATCCAACCTTAAAAGATGAAAAGAAAGCACGGCGAAGAAAGGCAAATGAGAGGAAGCGAAGGGAAAGGTGGCAGAATAGACGTATCCTCGTGGCTCTCTTGCCTCCGTGCCTTGCGTCTTTCGTGCTTTGCATCTTTCATCATGCTTTCATGCTTCAGCTTTCCCCTTTTTTCCCATCCTCTTTTTTTCCCATCTTGTTTTGATTTTCTGCCAGATCCCTTGGAGTGCGACGCCCTTGCGGAGGCGTACACGTCTTGCCTGGCCGCCGATGGCTTCGGCCCCGGGAAGAACCTGCCCTCCTTGAACACCATGCTCTGCCCCCCCAACGGGGAGGCCGACTCGGACTTCATGACCCTGGAACCCGGCCTCATCGGAGCCGGGACGAGCGAGAGGGATTGGGAGGGCGAGGAAGGAGCGGTGCGTGCGTGGTGTTGGAAGCGAGGGGGAGGAGGGAGGTGGGGGGGGGTGGGGGGGGTGGCGAAGTTGGGTTTGGGGGGTGGGGTTGGGAGTGGGGGTGGAGACTAGGAGGGTGAGGGGAGCGTAGGGCAGTTGGGGGGGGCGAGAGGGTCGGGGGAGGGTGAGAGGGTTGGGATGGGGTGGGAGGTTTGAGAGGATTGAGGGCATGGGGGTGGGGGGGTGGGGTTGTTTTTTTGGGGGGCGAGGTTGAGCGTGTTGGGGAGTGTCTGTGGCTTTGTACTTTCGAGGGGGCGGAGTGCGGGGGGAAGGGGGGGGGTCAGAAGTGTTGAGGTGTGTTTTCGGTGTTGAGGGTGTTTCGGGGGTTGTTGGGGGGTATTGAACGCGTTTGTTAAGGAGAGGTGTTGGGGTGTTGTCGCAGGGGATTTTGGAGGTATGGGAGGTGTTGAGTGTTTCGGGTGTCTGGGGGTATTGCAGTAGGAATTGCTTGAAGGGTGTTGTATTAGGGGGAGTATCGCAGTGGTCGGTTGCTGTTGGTTGCTGTTGATTGATTTTGCGGGTATTAGGGGTGGTTGAGTGCCGGTGGAGGAAGGAAGGTCTACGGTAAAGTGTGCTTGTCTTGATTTGTTTCTGGGTGCACGTGTTGTGTTGTTGCTGTTGTTGTTGGTGTTGTTGGTGTTCCTGCATCCATCGTACCTATAGTCCGGTTGCGGGAATATGAGTACATCGAAAGGTGCTGGTACTGCTTGTGTGTCAGCGCTTGCGGGGTGCGGGCTCTTTTGCCACCTTCCACTGGGAAGAGGAGGCGGGAGGGAGAGAGGGAGGGAGTTGGGCTTTGGAGACAAGTCGTGATATAACCACCTGCACATAATACAGTATCCAGTCCTGCGACTGATATTCCAGACATCCGTGCGGGCACAAGACACACCAGATAGGGAGAACAACGGGGAGAGAGAACGATCACCCTCCTTCCTACCTCTATTTTAGACTAAGGGTTGCTTCTCCACGGCGTGCTAACTGTTGGCCACCTTCCCCATTCCCCCCCTGACCTCCCACCCCCACATCGCCGCTTCGGCATCCGCTCCGTTAGCAGGGTGAACCGTACCATACCACCCCCACCTTCCTCACTCTTTGCGCTCGTCTATTCGCCCTCCGGCATCGTGCTTCTTATCTCCCTTCGCCCTTCGCCCCCCGCCCCCTCCAACCTAACCCACGCCCCCCCCTCTTCCCCCCCCCTATCCCTTTCCCCTTTCTCCCACCCCCATTGCAGCTGCGAACAGTGAGGCTGTGCATCCTCGACCTCCTCCTGGACAACGTGGAACAGAGAGGGCCCAACCTGGCCCACCTCCTGCTCGGCCTCTCTCCGGGTTCCTCGCCGTCCTCTTACTTTTCGGCGTCGGAGGCGGCGGCAGCGGCTGCGGTGCCTGGAGGACGGGGTGGAGCGCGGAGCCGGGGACGGGGCAGGGCGGTGGCGCCGACGGCGTGTTTGGAGGCCTTGGTGGGGTTGCTACAGAGTCGGACCATCGTGGAGCAGGAGCCGCGGCTGGTGGAGAAGTGGTGCGTTTTTTGTAAATTTATTTTTCTTACATTTCTCTTGACCTTTGTTTTTGTGTTCCTGATTTTTTTTTGTCTCTTTCTCTCGTGTCTTTGAGCTGTCTGTTGTGGTTGCTTGATGTAGGTGATTGGTCGGTTGGGTGGTTGGTTGGTTGGTTGGTTGGTTGGTTGGTTGGTTGACGGTGGTCCCTGCTCCTGTTTCGTTTTCACGATGTTTTTTTTTCTCTCCTACGTTTGTTAATGTGTCACCGTGGCGCCAGGTTTGTCTTTGCCGCTGTTGGCGTTTTTTTTTCGTTAGGGCCTACAGTAGCGTCGTTATTTTTAGTTGTTGACGTTTCGCGTGTTTGACCATTGGCTGATGCCAATCTCCATGTTCTGCGATGCGTCTATTGATAGTTGTCGGTTGTAGGTCAATGGATTGGTCGATGGCTTGGTGGACAGATGGGTGGGTAGATGGATGGATGGATAGATGGGTGGTTGCATGGATTCTCGACCGACAAACGCTGGTGGACTGGGGGAAGTTTACGTGCTCTGTTATCGCTTCGTGCTCGCGTTTGTTTTTATGGTGTTGTTTTCACTCCACGGCCGAAAAGAACGCCGTGGGTCACTTTTCGTCTTCTGACCTCGTGTCCTTTCCCCCCCCCCCGCTCGGCCGCTTGTCTTCTCCCCCGTTTCACCACTACCACTACCACCGCCGCCGCCGCCGCCCACCTCCTTGGAAATGGGTTCTGAAACTGACTTGGATTCGGGAAACGGTCAATTTTGGTTGGTCCTCAGCTCCCACCTGCTGTACAAGCTGTGCTCGTCGAAGGACACCCGCGTCCCCGTCCTGACCAGACTCAGGCACGCCTCCGCGGGGCGGTCAAGCGGGCCCTTCTTCCCACAGGTTAGTTGTGGATACAGATACACTCCGTTAGTTGTGGATACAGGTACATCTGGTCCTTACTTGATGGTAAATAATCCGATCAGGATACGTTATTCAGATCTAGACTATGAACCGACACGCCTCACTATCTCTCTCACTCTGCCAACCACGGGTTGTTCTTGGTCGACGTCGATGTTAACGCGTTTTTTCTTCATCATACAGCGTCGCAATGATCAACATCAGTGTATCGCCATCGGCACTCACAGCATCTAAAGTCAACATTCAATTTTTTCGTCAGCCATCAGTCGCCAATCACCAAACCATCAATCAATCAATCACATCTAATCAATCTATCAAGCACTCAATGAATCAATCATCAACAAGTAAGCACCATCATGCATACCTTGTGGTGGGAATACTCCCCCTTCTCCGTCGTGAAGTTGGTACTGTGACCCAGCCGGGCTGAGGTCAGGTGGAGTTGCGTATAGATCCCTCTACGCTTCTCTATCACAGTGGACGGTGACACTTGAGCATGTCCCGATTCCTTTCTCGCTAAGGAGGCGATAAAGGGTAAGTCCGCCTCCTCCCTCTCGATCGGAAAGGGGATCAGCGGGGTCTCTTCCTCGTATCCCGCTGGAGTATCGTCAGTGACCTCGACCCTGTTGTAGTATTCAAGACCCTTCGGGTCGACGTACTCATCTCCTCTCCCCGTACCCTCTTCACACTGAACCGTGTGGCACCGCTGTGTCTGTGCTATGTGTTAGCGTCGACTGCGCGATACAGCGTTTGATCTCGAGGAAGCTTGTGAGGAAAGATACCGCCTTGCAAGAGAAGGCAATGGTGATACTTGAATCAGCGGATGCGCGGAGTTTAGGGTAGCTATGAGATCTACGTGTAGTCGGTCGGTTAGGTATGTGGTATAGAGTCTGTCTAGTCTGATGGCTATGATGATGCCATGTACCCCTTACTACACCCTCAACCATGGCACAGTCACCAACACCTCGAGGCGGTCGTTTGGGACGCTATGGAATCGCATCTCCTCATGTTCGGTACACTTCGGCAATAAGCACGATTGAATAGTATCCTACAGAGATACAGCAGGTTACGAGGAACTCACTGAAGTGCACGACTAAACCTCGTCCATGTGTACCTCCAGAGACTATGCACAAAGTGGATGCTAGGCGGGGCATGGTGGGCATGATGTACGGTGTGAGACTGGTCGATGCGATGCCCGATATGTTCACCGATGAGTCGGCGTCATCATACACCTCAGTGTCGGGAACCAGGGCTCCATACGTGTGGAGCACGCTCTCCAAGATAACCACAACGTCATACACAATTGTAGGCGTGCCGACTGGGTGTGGCACATGCGGTGCAGGAAATACGAGGATGTTCACGCCGGTACCGACTACTACAATGCTTAACTTGTGGTATAGGCGACCCTAAGATGACACATGGGACTTACATAGTGGTGGTGCAGGGGATCTACCTTCTTCACCTCACCGGGTATCACCGATCGTATCGTCTCAACATTGTCCGGCGCTATTTCCATCAATATGGGGTACGCAACCATGTCCGCTGACTGATTCAAAACTGTCCACACTAGTAGCTTCAACGCGCTTCGCGTAGACGTACTTCCACGATTCTCGCGTTATCATGCCCTTTTCACTGGGGCTCAGCCCCATGCTACCCCCTACTGAATTCCCTGCCCTTAATCCCAGCATGAGGTCCGTACGGGATATTGACTCCTTGGCGGAATCGACGCTGATGGTAAAGGGGTCGCAACGGAGGCAATCATGGTACTTCAATCGTCAATCACCAACATTTAATAGTCATCTGTCAGTAATCAACCATCTATCATCATACGTATGGACAAACACTAAATCCAATTTTCATCAATCCCCAACCCTCGGAAACCTCAATTGCCAATCATCAGGTAATCCAATCGTCATTCATTAACCATCGACCACCAAACCATCCACCATCAATCACGAATCATCGTTCATCGATAATCACTCACCAATGAGCATTCACCTTAGTCGTACCTGTAAACAATCAAACCTCAATCGGCAATCACCAACCCTCAAACCTCACTCGTCAATCATCAAACATTGAGATCCTAAGTCCTCCTCTATCACCTATCATTAAACAATCAAATCATCAATCGTTAACCGTCACTCATCCTCACTCACCAAACATTCAGACTCTATGTCCTCATCTATCATCATCAATCATTGAAGATTGAAATCATCAATAATCAACCGTCACTCAACAATCGTCAATCACCGCCAATCGTCGACAGGCCCTGCGAGCCGCCCTCGGAGAGAACGACCTGCTGCAACCGGCGGACCCGAAAGGTGACGGGTCGTACAGAAGGCATTGTCTGGCGTGGCTGCTCAAGGCGGCCGCTATCGACATGCGATCGTCTTGCGAAGGTATGCATATACGTAGAATAGCGCTCGAACGAAATGCTAAGTGTAAAACAAAATACGTACCAGGTACGTATCATACGCAGCCTCCGCCGGCTCGGGAACCTCGCTGCCCGCCTACGGGCAAACGAAAGGCGCGCCTACAGTACCTGGAGAGCTGGCGGAGCCCCTGACCCAGCTCAACGCTTTCAAAACGGCTGGTCTGGCAAGAGCCGTTTCCGCCAGCACTTGATCCGCTCACAGGTAGACCCGTAGGCGGTGTTGCCACGGGCATCGAGGTTGCCGAGCCGGCGGAGGCTGCGATAGCGAGAGCGATGCGAGCACAGCAACTTCACGAGCAATCACAGAGGCGTCTTTCTGGGCAGAAAAATCTTCAATGTTGAAGATCATGCAGCACAGTGTCGGATGGTAATACGTAGCAGTGGCGTCTTTCTCCGCATAGCGCCAGAGGACGACAGAACCAGCAGCAGCAGCAGCAGCACCACCACCACCACCAGGGGACGACGTGCGGCCAGCAGCTGCACCACGGTTGTCGCTGTTGCGGGTATCCACTACGATAATCCGCGTGGTGCCTTGGAGTGTTGCGTTGTTGCGGACGTGCCTCGCAGGGTTGTTGTTGTTGTTGTTGTTGTTGTTGTTGTTGTTGTTGTTGTTGTTGTTGTTGTTGTTGTTGTTGTTGTTGTCGTTGTTGTTGTTGTTGTTGTTGTGCCGAGTCAGGCTCAGTAGTGGATGAAAAAGTAGGAGGTACGTACGGGTGATGCTTGGTTTGTGCAGGTGGCCGGTGACGTGGAAATAACGAAAGGCCCACCAGCTGTGTCAATTCTGGAGTCTACAGCCCAACACGAAAACGAAAGGCCCGTCAGCAGTTGCGGTTGTGATCTCTCTGCAGCCAATGGGATAAAAGACTTGAGAACCAGCCACACTATATTGGCACATGCATGTATAAAGTACCTCATACCTGGTACCTGGTACCTGGTATGTTTTTTTCGTTACTTAGCAGGTAATGCCTGGTACGATTTTTGAAGCTAGAAGTTGCAAGATTGAAAATTTAAATGTATAAAATACTAATTCTTGTGTGTGTGTGTTGACCAGAAATTAGTATGTTGGAATTTTTTTTTTCCCGTTAGTGAAATTCGGAATTAGTAAAGATTGGCGTAAGGGAGAGAGCTGCCGCATCGACCGTGGCCAGGCGGGCGTCGGTATTGATAAAAGGCTTGTTGGCTTCTCTATTGCTAGCAGGCGTGTAGGCTCGTCGTTTAGGTGTGCCAGAGTACGGAATAGTGAAGCAGGGAAGGGCAGAGGGGGGGGGTACTCGATCTCATGCATGGCCGTAGTCGTATGACCATAGACCCTGGCACCCCTACTATACGGGGACGGAGCACGTCGGGTTTACACCGACCAGGTAGATACTGCTTGCGTCAAGCGCGAAGCGCCGTGATGTGTTCGGGGAGTCGCATGAAGGGTGAGCTGCATCCCATCAAGAACCGCTTGTGACGCGGACGTGCATATGGATGACAGCTTTAATGACTTAAATCATTTTCCGGTGTGACCACTTCCAGAGACAGCAATGGGGGTACTACTGTAGTACTACTGTTAGTATGTAACTGCCTCGTGATGCGATCATTCCCTTTGTGCGGAGTAAAGGTTCTCCAACCGGCACAAATGATCTATGACTCGATCGCCAACCGTGACCGACCGCCCAAGAAAAACAATACAAACCCAAGAGCGGCACCCTGGGTGCTCACTACAGTGAGCTTCGTGTTTACAGTGTCGTTGCCAACCGACGCCAACCCAACCTATGTATAATACAGGGGGGGGGGGGGGGGGGGGGGGGGGAGGGTGTCACCCGAGAAATGCGGTGGTTGTTTGATGAATGCCATAACTGCTTGCTATTGTGTGTTTGTGCACGTTACGCTTCGAACGTATGCACTCCTGAATCATTGCCATCCCCTTCCCCCCCCCCCCCCCCCCCCCCCCCCCGCCGTCATGCCGTTGCATTTGCATACCTTTCGCTTTTATACAGGAACGCCCTTGCACGTTTCGCACGCAACATCGCTGCTGAAGGCGCTGTTTGTGGGCGATGCTCCCTTGGGCGGACGAGGAGGCGGAGGGCGCGCGGCGGCGGCAGCCGACGGTGAATCGGGGCGGCACCAAGAAGACCACAACAGGCGATTTGGGCTGTTCGGTAACGCCTCCTCGTCGGCGTACTCCAAGTCCAATGGAAGCGGCGGCGCGCTCGACCAGACGCCTCCTCCCCTGCTGACGCTGCTCGATTCCAAGGTGTGTGTGATGGCGGGGTATTTGGAGGGGGGTGGTGGTGGGAGCAGCAGCAGTCAGGTTTCGAGCCTCTTTTTTTCCCCTTGTTTTCCTCTCGTTTATTGTTCTTTCGTACAAGGCTCTTTTTGTCTTTGCTGTTGTTAATAACAAAGTAGACCATCGGCTGTGAGATAGAGAATGTCTTCGTCGAATCTCGTATTTGCAAGCTATGTGTGCATTTTTTACCGGTATATAGTAGATAACTTGCTTTGAAAAAAGTTTTTCGTTTGGTCAAGGCTCTCTGGTTGTTTGTTTTGTCTGTCTGTTTTGTTCAGTTAGAGAAGGCTCTACTTACACACACACGCCGTAGGGAAAATAAAGCCGACTTGTCGACGTCTTCGGTGGTTGCGAAACGAGTTGAGTTTGGTTTCGCGTCTTTATTTTGCGCGTGCCTGGTAGGTGATTTGGGAAGAGCGACGTACTTCTATGTAGTATAATTTTTACCCTCGCTGGCAACTGGTGTTCGTTTTTCTTCGGTGCACAGAAAAGCAGTGCGAAAACAACCCCCCTCGCCCCCCCCACCCCAACCGCGACGACAAAACCCATACCAATGTCTTCCTTTCCCGCACCGGCGCCACGTTCTGTGTATTTGTCGTTCTCAACTCCCCTTGCTTTTGCGCGAACACCACCACCATCCACTACCACCATCAACACCACTGCCACTGCCACCAACACCTCCATCGCCAACACCACCACCCACCACCACCACCATCACCACCGCCGCCACCACCACCACCACCACCCCCACCATCACCCGCCACCCGCCACCAACCATATTACTAACAATGATAATGAACATACCAACACCAACACGGACACGAACACCAACGCTAACACCACGAAAACTACGTAAGATCGATCTTGGGGACGGTGGGCCTGCTCGCAACCCCGGAGACACTAGCGTTCGAGGCTTCTTGATCCAAGCCGCCACCCCCCTGCCCTCGCCGGGGGGCTGCGCGGAGGCGGGTGGGGAAGACTTCCGGATAATCGACGCCGCCTACCTACAGGTGAGACAATGTGCCCGTGAGTTGTGTGTGTTTGTGTTAGTGCTACAGTAGTCTGTGTTTTTGCTATGTGTGTCCATGATTTTTGTGCGTGTTTTCATGTACGTCCATGGTTTGTGTGTGTTTCTCCACGATTTTGCGTGTGGTTGTGTGTGTGCAGGCGTCTGCAGGTGCCCATGATGTGTGTATATGTCCATGGTTCGTGTGAGAGTGTCCATGGCATATGTGTTTTTTTGTGTAGGTGCCCATGATATATGTGTGTGCCCATGGTTTGTGTGTTAGTGTGTCTACCCTCCTCTCCCGATAGATGGAAACCCTTCTGTGCTTTTCAGGGAGAGGGGAGGGGGGAGAGAGATAACGCGAATGCGTGCTGCTGTTGCATGCACGCGTTTGCAAGGGATGGTGGGAGACGGTGGTGCAGAAGGAGGGGCGGAAGGAAGGGGCAAGTTTATGCGTACTATTATTGTTGGCGTCTTTATAGCGATAATGCGAGGCGGTGCTGTTGAGGAGGGGGGAGGGTGATGGGCACAGGGAGCGAGAGATGGATGGGTGGTGCCGGCTTTCAGCATGGTGAGCGCGCGAGACCTTCGCCGTCGCCAATGATGGTGGGGAATGGGGGGGGGGTGGTGTGACTCCGGGAAGAAGATCCCCCCCCCCCCAACCCCCCTCCTTATACTTCGCTGCTCGTACGTGGTGATCGAATCGACGAGTCGGGTGACAGCACTTCGTTTTTCATTTTTTTTCATTTTTTTATTCGTTTGTTTGGAATTTGATTTTATCTTGTATTTTTAGTTAGTGTGTTTTTTGTTGCTGGTACTGCTGTTTGTTTTACCCTCAATGGAGCGTGTTCCGTCAAATTTCGTTTTTTTTTTGTGGTGAACGTTGCGGGGGGCGCTGGCTTGTGTGTGGACTTTGTCTCTCTCGCCCCCTCTCTCTTTCTACTTCCACGCCCCCCCTCTCTCTCTCGCGATTTGTGGACGCACTCAGCCATGCTTTTTGCTTCCCGCTCTCCCCGCTTCCCCCCTGCCTTGTCCCGTTGGTGCACGTCGGCCTGTTTTTCGCCATTTACGTGATGTTGGTGTTGACTTTGGTTGCGCAGGAGCTTTTGAGGGCGGAGATGGCGGGACAAGGTCTAGGGGAAGGTCCCCTCAAGTAAGAGTCAAGTCGGTCGGAAGATGAATGGTAGTTTGGAGTTGTTCAGGTTCAGTGTGGGGCGCATGCGAGAGGGCAAGACGGGGGGGGGAGGCGTGCAGTGCAGAGCGCGCAGTACGAGTGTGAAATCGGCGCTGCTGGGAAAGGCACGAGTCGGCTTCGATGCATGTCGGTGATGATGGTGTAGATACGCACGGCACGCCGCTGCCGCCGACAATCTCCTTCCTTCCTTCCTTCCTTCCTTCCTTCGCTGTATCGCGATCGTGGCCATCATAGTGTTGCATTTATCTGAAGAGCAGCCTCTCGTCGTGCGGGGGGCGAAGGGCCCAAATATAGCGATGGTTGATCATTGACACTGCTGTGCTTTACGCCGACAAGGCCCGTTTCGAAAGCTCCGTATTCGGAATTTTTACCGCAACCGTACGAGAAATCGTAGCGTAATACTGTCGTCCTCTCTCGTCCTCACCCCCCCCTCCCCCTCCCCCTCCCCCTCCCCCCCCCCCCCCTCCTCTATGGTCATACGACTACGGCCATGCATGATATCGAGTACATCTCTCCTATCGAGTACACCCCCCCCCCCCCTCCTATTATTTCGCGAGACGCCCACCTGGCGACGAAGCGGTAGATGAAACATGGTTGAGAGTTAGTTTATTCCGACTACGTGCGGGTCAAATATGTTTCCTTGGCGGTTACATATCGTGGCAGTATTTGTATTGCCCTCTTGTTGTCGTCACCCCCCCCCCCCCCCCCTCTATGGTCATACGACTACGGCCATGCATGAGATCGAGTACATATCTCCTATCGAGTACCCCCCCTCCCCCCCCCCCCCCCCCGCGCCCGCCGCCGCCTGCCTCCTTTATTATTTTGTCGAAACCCCTATGTAGTGACGAGGCGAATGAGCGCTTGCGGTCGGCCCTTGTGTGGGCTACCCAATGGAATCAGCACACCGTCAACCTGGCCTCTCAGACTCATCTTTGCCAAGCCTGGCGGCAGGTGCGGGATGGAGGGGGGTGTATATGGAAGGCGGGTATTATGCTGACATTGGTGTTGGTGTTGGTGTTCAACCTAGTTTATCGCGATTGTAGTATTTATCGTAGCTGGTGTTGTAAGTTTCGTGGATGTTGAATTTGGTGTGATGTTTGAGCTGGCGATGTTGGAGTTTATGTTGGTGTCAGATGGCGTTGAATTTGGTGTCGATGTTGGGATTCGCGTTGGAGTTGTTACTGTTGCTGTTGTTTTCGTGGACACGTGGATATATATTGTCTTCGCAAACGGGTGTGGGGGGGTATATATATAGGGCGCTGCAGCTGGATGGGCCGGCCCCATCGACTCTCTTTCTCAGCATGGTGTAGCGGTGCGGTATGTACCGCCACCGCATGTCGAGCCTCGCGGCAAGGCGGCCGATCGAACGCACCGGCCATGATCGTTTCTTCTCGACTGTCTGCACCGGCAACTCACCAATTTCTAGGCAGAGCTTAACGCTGAGGTCCCCCGCCTTTCCCCCTCACCCTCTTCCTCCCCACTTCCCCCCTGTCCCCCCCCCCCTCCCCCCTCTTCCTCCCCACCTCGCCCCCCACCTCTCTCTCTCCCCCCCTACGCCCCTCCACCCCCTCTCTCCCCCCCATGCCTTCTTTCCTTTCGCCACATCACGCACGCACGCATGCGCGGCGCGCATTCAAATGCGACGCGACGGTGCTATGCGGGTTTTGTAGATATTGGAAGTGGCGTTCGTCAGCGCGGGGGTGCTGCTGTTCGGTCCTCCCCAAGACCCGTCCAAGGCCGTGGCCTCGAGGCGGCTGCTGCCGTCGCTGCTGCTGGGCATCTTGCGGAAGCTCTCGGGGAGGGGCGGGGCGGAGGAGAGGCTGCTGCAGCCGCTGGGAAGGGCGTGTCTGTCCGTGGCAGGTGAAATGGTTGGGGGTATATTGGTTGGGGGTTCGTTGTTGTGTTTTTATTTATTTATTTTGAGTCGCGCTTTCCGATCTGCTTCTGTTTCAAGAGCTACAACACCCAACACAGCGATATAAAGTAGTGCAGCACGACACGTATATTGTGTTCCAGGCCGATTTTTTTGTTCGCTCCTATCTCCCCTCCCGCGCTCAGCAATGCCGCCTTTTGTTGGAATCCCCCCCCCCCCCCCCCCCCGCCCTCCCCTCTCGGTTCGTGTTTTGGTGGGTGTATTTGGTGGGTGTATTTTTTGTTGATTTTGAATGTGTGCCTCGTGTTGGACCATATTGATTCGTGTTGGTTCATGCCGTTCACATCCGTCGTCGTGCAGAAAGCGGTTACGCCGCGAAACGTACAGTTCACCCTCATCTAGTCGAATATAACTTGGTGTGTGTTGTTTGCGTTATTATTGCATGCGCGTTTGCTTGCCTCTTTTCGTGTTTTTTTTTTGTGTTGGCGTGTTTTGATGGCGTTTTTTTTTGTCTATTCGTGTGTTGTGGTGTCGTTGGTTTGGTACGGCAGGTGTCATGCGAGATCTGGGGTCTTGGGCACCCCTACAATTGGCGGAATCGAGGCAGCTGATCTCGTCTCTCCTGCACTGCCTAGCGGGGTGAGTTGAAGCCGGAACCAGGGGGTCCTCGTGTGTGTGTGTGTGTTTTTTTGCTGTACTCGTACGAAGTATACTTGGACGGATGATACGTACTTGAAGGATGGGTATATATATATGACACCAGGTACTTGGTACGTACATACACGAATTGTACTTTGCGGTTTGCCTTGGTTTTCAAGTGCAAACAAAATGTCTCACTCTATATATGTAGTTCCGAGTTTTGTAGTTTTGTCTCCCGAGAACGCGAAATCCTTAAGAAACGAAACAAATGTTTTCGACCACCGTTTCACTCTTTACTTGTGTTTGGGACTTAGGAGAGGGGAACTGTGTCGAAAAGTGTGACGATTGTTGCACCTCCGGCCACATTGGGGTAGGGGATGTGTCCGTCCGATTGGCAACGCAAGGAAAAGTCACGTATACAGTATGTACGACGCGCGCGCAGCATGGTGGTACTCGTACCCCTGTTGCCCTGCTCCCCTTGCGTCGTGTCCCCGCCACTCCTCCACGCCCCGCATGCTTCCAACATACCGCCTGCTTCCTCCTCCCCCCCGTCCCCCCCCCCCTCTCCGCCCCCCCCCTTCCCTCCCCTTCCCTCCCCTCCCCTCCACTTCGCTCCCCTTCCCTGCGCAAATTTTGTACGCGCCTGCAGCACGAAAGGTATTGTAGCGTCTTCGAAGGCGGACACGCCGGGGGATGGGTCTAAGGCGTACCGTGCGTTTCTGTACGGCTGCCTGGTGCACCTCCTAGAGCACACGCAAGGCGACGCTAGGATGGACTGGTCAGGGCTGGGGGAGGTGGAGGGGCGGCCGACAGCGCCGGTGGTGGTGAGGCATTCTTGTATTTATTGTTTTTCCGCCCTGTCCCTTCTGCTCAGCAGCTGTAGTACGCATAGCACGTGCATTAGCATAGTAGAGTAGTAGTAGGAATAGTAGTATTAATAGTAGCAGTAGTAGTAGAAGTAGTATTAATAGTACTATACTGGTATAGAAGTACGATAGTAGTATGATGGGGTGCTGTATGTAGCTGTTTGCCTCCCACCATCGTGCGTCGGAGCTCTTGTCTTTGCTTACTATTTCATTTTCTTTGTGTGTGAACGGTACCCCGCCCCCCCCCCTCCCTCCCCCCTTTGTGAAGGGCACCCGCATTTCGGCGGCAAACCACTTACAGCAAGTGTGCCGTACATTTTTGCAGCTCGTACGTACCACTCTGGGTGTAAATGTAAGGACCGTTTCATCTTCGTAATACCTCCTAAACGTTGCTTATATTCCCGGCCGGAGTGGTACTGTAGCAAAAAGGGTAAGGGTTCCAAAGGAAGGCTCAAGGTTTCTGCCCGAAAAAATATATGTGTGAATTCGTCGTCCAGATGTTGTCCTCCAGTTGTTTTCCTTCTCTTCCCGCATGTCCACTCACTGTGTACAGCTTCACTCTTCACGCGTTCGACGACAGAGGTATTAGCACATTTTCGCTATTTTTTTTTCTGAATGACGGGGCCCCTTGGCCCAAAATCGTCGGAATGCCAATCTTGTCTCGAAAAACGGTGTTTCAGTATGCTGGGGCGAGGGGAATATTCGTCGAGAAGCATTTTCATTTTTGCTGACGTCAGTTTTGGGGTGACTTACTATTAGTATGAAGCTCCTCGAGTGAGGAGCTTCAGAAAAATTTTAGGGTGAATCTCTATCGTAGAAAGCCTCTTTACTGGACACTAATTTGAAATCTCCGTCTGGACTCTGGGCAGAGAGGCATATTTCAACCATTGAATGTATGGCCTGGACTGTAGCCGACGAAAGGGTGCGAGGCGTCAGACGCGACAGACGGCCGGCATCTTCGCGTGTTTTTGTGTTTTATGTGTTTTTTGTATTTTTTGTGTTTTTTGTGTTTCTTGTGTTTCTTGTGTTTCTTGTGTTTCTTGTGGTTTGTGTGGTTTGGTGTGACTGTGTTTTTTGTGTATTTGTTTTCGATTTTTCGTTTCGTTTAGGTTATTTTTTCCGTATGTATTGTTTTTGCCTGTCGAGCGGTTTGACAAGCATGGCCTCACATTGATTTCGGGGCGACTCCCCCCCCCCCCCCCCCCCTTCCCGCTGTCCATAACGTGCGCGTCCTGGTGGTTTGCAGAGCCACGAGGCGTTACGCGAGGGACACCGCCTGCAGAATAGGGAACTCCTGAGGGAGCAGATCGAGCCCCTGGCGCACTTGCTGAACGAAGACGCAAGCTTTGGTGAGTGATTTCTCTTGGCTGTTGAGTACATTGACTAACAGTACATCGACCAACAGCAGTGGGGGTTGTACTGGTGTTTCCAGCGGTGTTGGGTGTTGGGTGTTGTTGTTAATGGTCGTTGTTTGTGGTCGTTTTTTTCGTTGTTGACGCCAAGCGAAACGTTCTGGGCGCAAGATTGTCGATGTTTTTTTTCCCGCCTTGGCCGTTTGTGTTGCGACGTCAAACCGAACGGAACTAACCAAACCAACCCACTGTAAACCAAAATGAGCTAAACCGGACCAAACCGAACTAAACCGAACCAAACCGAACTAAACCGAATCGAACCGAATCAACCTCAACCAACCGAGCCAAACCAAACCAACCCAAGTCAAACCAAATCGAACCGAACCAAACAACGGTTTCCGCAGAGCGAACCGCAAGCCCCCCCCCCCCATCCCCAGTACCCCCCGGCCCCCCTTCTTGCGCCATGTTATGCACCCAGCCGTGCGACGAATGCAACAATGTGTCATTATCCATAGCTGCCAACTCTTTCCGACCTGTACTCACATACGAGTGTAGTGTAGTGTAGTGTAGTTGTAATAGTGCACAGATCGGACAAATAATAATATATTATGGACATGATATACACACATCATAATAGACATCATCTACACATACCAGGGCAGGTAAAGTGTTTCTCCAAACCTTATTTTTCACCTGCATGATCTGTATCATGTTGGTGTTGGTGTTATGGTTGTTGTTGTTGTTGTTGTTGTTGTTGTTGTTGTTGTTGTTGTTGTTGTTGTTGTTGTTGTTGTCGTTGTTGTTGTTGTTGTCTTCACATTAAATCGCCCTTTCTACCCAGCTTCATCAGTACACCCAGTGTCCGTCCTGATTCTTCCCCCTAGAGCATTACGAATTCTGTGCGCTCACTTTTGCACGAAATGAATAAACGCACTTGTAGCAATCAATCCGCTCTTATAGTTTACGGCTTTTATTCGCTGGTTGCTGACATTTATGTGTACCTACGTAGGTCCGAGCATGACCCAGTGCTTGGGTCTGTCGCTGCTGTCTTCCATCGTGGCAACGCTCGGGGTCGACTCTTCGAGCAGAGACGGAGGTGGAGGCGGGGGCGGGGGGAGGGCGGGGTCTTCTGACGATAAACACACGAAGGAGCTACAGGGGCTGCAGGTGATGTTGGTGGCTGTGGAACTGAGGGTGGGTGCGCCACACAGTCGAACCTACGAGCTTGTGCCCATACAGCAGAAGTAGTCGCGATTTATAATCTTTCGGGATACATATATATATATATATATATATTATTGTTTTATCATATATATTATACCACGTATGTATGTATTTTTCTGGTTTTATATTATGTGATCTGCATGATCTACATTAGAAGACGTTGCCGAAAAGTGGGATTGGGGGATCTGTCTGCACGAGAGCTGTTCTTTGCGCGACTGAATGTGTGCCGTGGGGTCATAACGACCGCAATTATTGGGATCTGGATGTTCTGCTGTAGTACTGCTGTGGTACCTATAGATGGCGATCTGTCCCCGTGTGTTGGAAGTGTGTGCACCCTGACCCTGACCCGTTTGGGGGCATGCGAGGCGAAACGGAAGGAAACGTAGAATACCTGGCCCCTGTAGGACTGCACTCCCCCGTTTGTTTTCGTTTATTTTTCTCAGCATGATGCTGCTGGGTACCTTACGATGCTCGTACTGTAGAGGGATGGGCTCACCCTATTACTATGGATATAGGCGGAGTAGGTTGCTTGGTGAGACCGCGCGCGCGCTTCGTACGTACGTACGTACGTACGTACGTACGCACGTACGTACGCACGTACTCTTCTTGTTGTTGTCTTTTAGCACACCCAAAACAAAACAACAGCACGGTAAACTCGTGTTTTTGTTCTTCCCTTTCTTTCTTTCTTTCTCTCTTTCTCTCTTTCTTTTTTCGTGCCTCTCTCTGACTTGGCACTGCCACGCTCGTCGTGGTTGCTGTTTTTGCCGTCGACGTCTTTGTTGTATCATTCAAAGACGCGCGCGGCGCTTCTGGGGTTTCTGCACAGCAAGGCGTTTTTCGTGGAGCAGTCGAAGCTGCTCTGCGGGACCAGGCCCGGATCGGGCGCCGCGGTGCCGAGCTTGGTGACGGAGGCGGTGCTGGGGCTCCTCACACAGGTAAGTCTACAGTAGGTCTAGGATACGCTAGTTGAGGGTTAGCTTGGGGTGGGGGGGGGGGGTTAGTCCAGAGTTAGCTTGTGGGGGAGGTTGGGTGGGAGGAGGGGTTGCGCGACGAGAATATTAGCTGTGGATCAGCCGGGCGCTGATAGGTGAAGCGGGTTGGTTTCTCTACCCTGGCTCTACCAATCCGCGAGGTCCCACCGTTTACACAGCAGTAGTAGGTTGATCGGTTTTTAGAGCTTGAGAAGCGCAGGTAATGCCAGCGGTTACCAAGTACCTTAGCAACCATCTCGCACCAAGCATGGTCGTAGGAGACCGCTGTTTTTTTTTAACCCCCTGACTGGCCGCCCCACGCAGTATGTCTACAGTAGTATGTTGTGGCCTCAAGCCTTGACAACACCAAAACGAAGCTGTCTCCTATTATTTATTATCGCGTATTTGATCGCCCCCCCCCCCCCCCCCCCCCCCCCCCCCTTTGACGGCCTGTTCCTACATGCCTCCTCCGTTTGTCTCGCCCGCTTCTATCGTCTAGACTACCTGGCATGTCCGTCGTACAGCGCGTCGTACAAGTACAGTACCTGGTATAATCCTCTTTCTTTTTTTTCCACGTGTCTTTTTGCCGTGTAGTACGTCGTATCTGGCACGGTATATTTTAATGTGAGTGTGTTTGATTTTTTGTTCTTGTATTGTAAGGTGGCGTCTTCGGCCGAGGGTGCGGCGTATTTACTCGAGGCGGGCGTTGCCGAAAGGCTCGCGGAGAGCGACAACATGGCGAGGGCGAGCCAGATGGCGGCGCAGGCTTCCAAGCTGGGTGCGCTCGGTGCGAACATCAGCAACGTGAGTCTTCTTGGCGGTGTTGGTGTTGGTGTTGGTGGCGGTGGTGTTGTTGGTGCTGCTTATGATGGGTGGCTTTGTTGATGTTGGTGTTATCATTGTTGATGTAGTTGAAGCAGGTCTGGTTCTTGTTGCTGCTGCTATTCCAGCTATGGTGGATCATGTGGTTACCGTTGTTCTCACATTGTTTCAACGCCTCGACAGGGAGTTTGCTGTACGCGACATTTGACGTAGACGTCGTTGATGGTGGTGCTACAACATAAAATGCGTTCTCGTTGCTTTTCTTCGCGGAGTTCGTTCTCGTGCGCAATTATCAATAGTGTGTTGTTTGTCGCCTTTTTATTTGCCGAGCTCAAGGTATCTATGTAGGTTGCGCGGTGGTTCGCCGACACCACACGCTTGCTGTGCGACTTGTCTCTATGCGTTATATGTACGTACGGCAGTTTGTTCGCTGTGTTTGTGTCCACTCCACAAACTCGCGATGGAAGGTATCGATACAAGGCCGAGTTGTTGGTTTTCCTTTTCCTTTTCCGTGTCCCACATCTTGCTATGATAAGACGGTTCTCTTATTTATTTTTGTCACCCTTTGTTTTTCTCCCCCCGCCCCCATCCCTCCCTATTTCCCACCCCGTCCGTTTCCGTGTGCCGCGTTTTCGTCCGTCGTTTTCGCCTGTCGTGTTCTACGGTACGTTCCAACCGTCGTTCTCGACGCTGGTATTCAACCGTCTCTTTCAACGGGCGTTTTCGACGGCTATTTTTCAACGGTCGTTCTCAACGGCCACTTTTTCAACGGGCCATGTTTTCGACGGTCACTTTTTTTCAACGATCATTTTTTTTTTACCGTGGTGTTGGTTGCCACACCGCGGCGGCGGCGGCGGCTTCGGCGGGCGTCTTCGGCAGACGGCGGCCGTGTTCCAGCCCGACGGTCCTGAGTCGCTGCGGCTCCTCGTGGTGCCCCCTCTGCTGCTGCTCCAGGGGATGCTGTCCTCCCTCCCCGACAACGTCCTTCTTGCCGCCCAGGCAGCCGCGTTTTTGTCCCGCCACGGCCACCTCGTGCGCCACCTGGTGCTGTTCAAGGAGTCGTCGCTAGAAGGCCTGAACGCCATGTCCGCGGTTCTCGGCGTGCTGACGCATGTCGCTAAACCTCCCTTCCAGGTATATTATACCTGGTATATATTTGATTATTCCCCAAACGTAGACACACCCACCCCTCCAAATTCTGCAGCTTGAGAGTTGGTCTTCCTCATGCACGGACTAGTGCTTCCCGCAATGAGGCCAAATAAAACCCGTATGTGGTACGCGCGATCGAAGTATCACACACACAGCTTGTAAATATGAGTTTCGACCAAATGCTCCGTCTCACAGCTGTTGTTTTTTTTAATCTGTAAGTACATGCAGTCCCGTGTTTTTTAGCGTAACAGCGGCAAGATAACACCGGTATAGATTGGAAACGGACGGACGTATCGGATGTATAGTTCATACCTGGTACCATTTCTGTCTCAAGCTGTTGTATTTCGGTATAGAGTGGTTCACATGTGGCTTTCGAGATAAATTCGTAGCTTCGCTGTCGGTTTTCTTGCGGCACGGTTGTGCTATTCGCAAGCATGCTGTTGATTGGCTTGTAGTTTGCGAACGGTGTTTTTCTTTGCGTGGTGCGTTGTTTTTTATGGTTGCAGATGCTGTTTTTTTTTTGCGTTCGAGGAATGAGGATGGACGACGCTGTTAGCCTTAGTTGGTAACGGACTGCACATGTATGCTGTGCGTTTAATTGGTTGTTAATTTTAGCCACCGAGGAATAAATCCGCCCCCCCCCCCAGATTTAATACCAGGTAGGCACCTATATATGGGTTGGGTTGGCGTCGCTTAGCGACGACGTGGCAAAACATGCCTCTCACCGCGTGGGCTATAGTAGACAACCAGGGTACCGTTTTTCTTTTTCCTTTTTTTCGGGTGGGTCACCGCGGCTGGCGGTCGACTTAGGTAATTTGTGCGGGGGTGGAAAACCTTAACTCCGCACAAGGGGAATTATTGTATCACGTAAGTAGCGTGTATAGGGAAAGGCACAACGAGGCAGATGCATAGCATATACGTAGCATACCCATTGCTGTCTCTGGAAGTGACTATTAATACACCATACAACTAATCATTCATTCGGAGGTGTCATCCATTGCAAGTCCGCTTCACAAGCGGTTCTTGTTTTTGATAGGGTGCAGCGTACCCTCCATGCGACTCGCCCAACACCACACGGTGCTTCGCGCTTGATGCAAGCAAGTGTCTGCCTGGTCGGTTGAAAACCCGGCTTGCTCCGCCCCGGCATTTTAGGGATGCGAGGCTCTACGGTCAAACAAATACGACCATGCGTAACATTGGATACCCCCCCCCCCCCCCGCCCCCCCGTCCCTCGCTAGCACTGGCCATGCCCGAAAGCTACATAATCCAACACAACGACTGACGCCCCCTCGCCTCTACCTCCTCCCCCCCCCTCCCCTCCACTCCCCCCTCCTTATTTTTCCCCCTCCCCTTCCTCCCCACCCGCTGCATGCACACAACTTCTTAATCCTACGATGCTACTCGCACTTTACCTATTTTGTATTCGATCGGTGTTGATGCGCTGGATGACCTTACCCCAGGGTGTGCTCGATAGAGCGGCAGGAGCTGAGGTTGCTCGTGGCTGGTGCGACTTGGCGGAGCGTGCGCTGATTGCGTTTGGTGGAAACCCTTTGCCTCAAGCAACGATTGGACGCGGCGGCGGGGGTGGTGGTTATGGTGGTGGTGGTTATGGTGGTGGTGGTGTTGGTGGTGGTGGCGGAGGAGGAGGAGGAGGAGGAGGTGGAGGGTGGTGGGGGGGGCTGCAGCCACTGACCCCGCGCGAGCAGTCGATGGCTAGCGTGAGTGGAAGAGAGGATAGATGGAAAAAAAGGAGGGGAGATTGACGGTTTGGTGTTCGTGGTTCAATTCTCAGCTTTGTTTCCGTTTGTTTGGTTTGGTTCGGTTCGGTTCGGTTCGGTTGGGTCGAATTCGGTTCGATTGGGTTTGGTTCGGTTTGGTTTGGTTTGGTTCGGCTGGGTTCGGTTGGGTTGGGTTGGGTTCGGTCAGGTTTGGTTTGGTTTGGTTTAGTCTGGTTTGGTGTTCGGTTTGACTTGTTTCAGTTAGTTTCGTTCGCTTGGTTTTGTTTCGTTTGTGTGTGATTTTCCCCTGCTGCCAGGCCTCTTGTTCCGGTCGAGGCATGTGTCGAGGGAGGCTGGTTGTGCTCAGACATGCGTTTTTTATTTTGTGCTTGTCGTTACGTCATATTGGTGGGTTTTGTACTTTCTTTTCTGTATTCCGAGGGTTGTGGTTCCCCCCCCCCCGCTACCCCCCATCTGTGCCCTGCCGTGTATGCTTGCTATTTTCTTCTACGGTAGCATTCCTTTCTTGCGATCCCACGTTCTTGCGATCCCATCCCATGCTTGCGGTCTCATCCCATTCCATATGCTTGCGGCCCCATCCCATCCCATGCCATACCATGTGCTTGCGATGCTATCCTATCCCATGTGGTTGCGATCCAATCATGTCCCGTATGGTTGCGCTCCCATGCTCACAACGCCCTTTCTTCTATTCGCACAACCCTGCTATGATAGGAGCGCTGCCAAGGCCCACCGGGGGGTCCCCCGGGGGAATGGACGGTCTTCGACACCGCCAAGCTCGAGGCCAGCCAGCGGGCGCTCGCGCACGCGGTGGACCTGCTGCGCTGCCGAGCCGCCTCGGCTGCCGCCGAGGCGGCCATGGCGGCGTCCGCTGCCGCCGAGGCGTCTGCTGCAGGGCGAGGGTTCGAGGCGGGACTGGAGCTGCGCGGGCCCGGCCGACGGAGACTGGCCATGAGCCCCGAGGGGTTGTGCGTGGCGCTTAGGGCTTGCGTCGATATCAGCCGTGGCACTGCTGCTGGTGCTGCGGGCGTGGCTGCCGGAGGCGGGGGAGGGCTGGGGGGGAAGTTAGGGGCGGGAGGGGGGTGGTTAGGGGGAGGTGGAGGCGGTGGCGGTGGTGGTGGTGGTAGTGGGATACCGGCGGGTTCAAACAGGTGAGTTGGAGGAGGAAGAAAGAGAGAGGGAGGGGAGGAGGGGGATGGGCGGGGTGGAGGGGAAGGGAGGGGAGGGGTAGGGAGGGAGCGGAGGGGAGGAGAGGAGAGGGGGAGAGGGACGGGGGTGGGGGTAAGGGGAGGGGGAGGGAGGAGGGGGGGGGCACTGTTGTTGTGGTCATCGTAACGGTTGAGGTGGTATTAGCGGTAGGAGTACCATGCGGGATGGAGAAGAGGGGAGGGAGGTGGAGTGGGGGAGGTACACGTGGAGACTAGTTTTCCCCTTGTCATAGTGTTTTGATTATAGTACGCTCGAACCGCGTCTGCCCGTGTCTTGTCAACAACCGGGATCCCCCCCCCCCGTCATTTGATACCTGGTATAGATTGGGTTGGCGTCAGTTGGCAACGACACTTTAAAATGCCGCTCACTACGTGAGCTAGACTACCAGGGTACCGTTTTTTTTTTTTTGGCTGTCGCCCACAGCTGGTTGTCGAGTTAGATCATTTGCACGAGGTAAAGAACCTTTACTGGCACAAGGGAATTATTCGTATCACGTAGTGCTCAAGGTAAGGCACCCAAGAGGCAGTACTCCCATTGCTGTCTCTGGAAGTGCCTACACCGGAAAATAAATTAACTCATTGAAGCTGTCATCCATATGCAAGTCCGCCTCACAAGAGGTTCTTAGTAGGATGCAGCTCACCCTTCATGCGACTCGCCGGACACCTCACGGCGCTTCGCGCTTGGTGCAAGCAATGCCTGCCTGGTCGGTGAAAACCCGACATGCTCCGTCCCGGCATTGTAGGGATGCGAGGGTCTATGGTCATACGACTACGGCCGTGCATGAGATCGTGTACATCTCTCCTATCGAGTACACCCCCCCCCTCCCTCCCTAATGGGAGGCAACCATGTCAAACCCTGGACCCTTTTCGTGTCTTGCGACTGTTTTTCTGCGCTTGCGTTGTCTGTTTTGTTGTTGTTCGGTGTCTACGCTTTGTTGGCCGGAAGGGTCGACGGGAACTCGCGGCTCCTAAGAGGGCTGCAATACGTGATGGAGGGGCTGCTAGCTGCGCTGCTGAACCTCGTGGACGCCAGTTCGGAGGAGGGGAGACGCCAGCTGCCGGCTTATAGGGTGAGTGGAGGGGCGGAGTGCAGTGGCACATATCGTTTTCGGACTTATGTAGTAGTACCACGTAGCGCGGAATGTGTGTGTGTGTGTTTTTTTTTCGCAGAATGGTCCTTCGAAGAACGTACTTTCGCTTCTTCCTTTTTCTCCTCGTCTTGTGTACCAGGTCTTACTTATCGATACGTATATAGCGCTTTGGTTTATAGTGCGGTGGCGTCCACCAGTCGAAGTTTGGGGCTTTTGATTGCAAGCGATTTGTGCGATCGACACAACATGTAGGATGCGGGTTTTAGAATAGCGTGGCGTGACGATTCTTGTTTATAATATCACGACTGACCACTTCTGTTTTGTAGCTCAGCGTTTGAGGTTGCTCGTTCTTTGCGCATGGAACGCTCGTGTCTTTGAGCATGTTTTCGTCCTCCGCGAAACTCCTGTAACACGAGCAACTCTGCGTCGCCTACATACCTGGCACCGTACCAAGAATGCCGGTATAGGAAGGCAGGTGCTGTTTTGTGGGACCCCACATGAAAAAAAAATACACCAATCTCGTTTGTTGTATTCGCCCTTCTTTCATTTCTCTCTTCTGGTCGTACATTTAGATCCGGGGTCTCATAGCAGGCTCTTTCCCCCCCTCCGCACTACGACGGTTCGTGCCTCGCATTTTTTTCTCGCGAGGATACTTCATTCAGTCCTTTCTGCCCTCCCTCGTCGACTCGCGTAGAAATTGGGATTCGCCGGGCGTCGTTTTCAGTTTCGGTTTGCTTCGATTTTTTTTTGGTGTGCGAGCAATGCTTCCCCCCCCCCCCCCCCCTGTCCACTTAGACAAGCTCCTTGCCCCCGCCTGTGACTGATCATTGCCCCGCGTTGTTTGTTTTCGCCCCTCCCGTCTGAAGCAATATGCGGCGCGTTTCTTTTTGGATAGTGTCTCGTTAGGTTTACACGTTGTACAAAGCCGGACGACATGGACGATTTACTTCCCTCAACCTCCCCCACTCTTCTCCCAGTGCCCCAACCACCAATCCCCACCCACCCCAACTCTCACCCATCCCAACGCCAACCCTCAGCTCTACCCTCCCTCCCTCCCACCCACCCTCCCACCCATCCTTTTGTGGAAAACCCTGTCTTGCTTGCTTATTCGGCTTGATGCACAATGCGTTCCTTTTTTGCCATTTGGTACTGCTGGCACTCCTGGTATGGTTCGATATGGTACAATGAGCAGAAGGGACTGGTGCCGACGTTGACGGAGCTGCTGCACGACACCAAAGAAGATCCCTTCGTGCTCCGCGCGGCTCGCACGCTCATCGAGCGCGTGTCCGACCAGGAGGGAGTCACCGCCGCCTCTGGTGCCTTCGAGGGCTACGATTCCTTGATGAATGTGGCTTAGTGCACGACGCCGCCGCTGCTGTTGCTGTGGCTGTCGCTGTGGCTGTTGCTGCTGTCGTTGGAGTTCGTGTTGCTGCTGGTATTGCTGGCGTTGCTGTGGTGTTGTTGCTACTACTGCTGCTGCTGCTGCTGTCACCGGTGCTTGGAGACAGGATAGGGCGGGGAGCAGGGTGGGATGGGGTGGGGTGGGGTGGGACCATAGGTTATCGGATATGGGGTCAGCGAAGGAGTGGGTTAGGCCGGGGGCGAGCCGAGTCGAACGCTTTGATTCGGTTGGGGACTGTTTTTTTTTTTGTTTTCAGCGGGTTTTTCTCTGTTCTTGTACGGGATGGAGCTGGAGGACAGGCGGGCGACCGGGCGCTGAGAGAGAGGGTGGCGTGATGGATAGTGAGGACGAGGAAGGGGAGGAGGAGTAGGAACAGGAGGAGGGGGAAATAGGACAGAGAGAGAGGGTGGTCGCCGCCGCGAATCCGGGGTTGAGGCTTACGTGCTAGGAATACAAGGACACGGCGCACGAGTTGGTTGGTTGGCTGGTTGGTTGATTTTTTTGGTTAGTTGTTCGGTCGTCTTTTTCTTATTCTGCGTGGTCGTTTTTCTTTCACTTTGTTGTTTTATTGGATTGAACCGCTGAGTGTTGTTTTACGCGTGACGACATTGCTCACTCGAATAGTCTGGAGAATTACCGGATGGCCTGGAGAGTCGGGACCGCAGATGATGGAACGGTGAAGAACAGTATGGGATGAGCCGGCCAGCCATGGCGACGGGCACTTTTTTGTTCTTGTTGTCTTTTGTTCCATGATACCGGTATGGTCGGAAGGAAAAATCCGGGGAGTCTGTCTCGGCATGGCGGCTATTTGTCCTGGCTGCTCTCCGCCTTTTTGTTTGTTTTTTGTTGTTTCGGATGTCTGATTGTGAAATATAACAGGCTTTTTTGCGGTAATCGGTTTCCTTACTCGCCGTAGCGGCGGGTATCGTCACAATGCGGGGGGATTACGGTGGGAGGAAAATGTGAGGTAGGGGAGGACAAGATGTTGGCACTGCTGTGTTGGAAGGGGCGACCCTCCGAAGCGTCGACGGTTTGTGGTTGCGTCGTCCATTGCGTTCATGCATTGCTTTTTTGAAATGAGTCTTGATTCTATTTCTTTCTTCGTCGGCACGGCAAGGCCTTGAGAAAGGAAGCCCCCCCAAACCCCTCTTCTAAAAGATCCTCGGAATTTTGTTATGATTGGCGGATGCTGGGGAGGGGACGATTGGAGGGGGAGGGGGAGATTAAACAGCGGAGGGGGAGGGGGGAGGTGGGGGGGGTCGGCGGCGTGGGGGCGGGGGGGGTAGAGAGGGGAGATACTGTAGTAGGGTGCAACGCGTGTGCGCGGCAAAAATCGGCCCCATGAAAGAAATTGATGGCGTGTTCTGTCCGCCAATTCAGATAACCACCTTCTGCTGGGTACTGGGTACTGGTGTGCACCTGGTACACCGGGTAGCTCTATCATTGAACTCTAGCGAGATATTGAGCCACATCGCACAAATTCTATTACCACTGTTAAGTGTGACAGCGGTAGACTATTCACCGCACCCGCGTGAACTAAACAACAATTACTCATTGGCTGATTGGTGCTGCCCCATGCGCTGGGTCCTCCCCTGCCAGCGGCATGTTGTTGGCAACCTCGTGTTTGATGCATGGGACGCATCGATCGTTACTACATTGGCTGATTGATGTTGCGCCGTTTCGCTTCGTCCCGACCTACCTGTGGCGGCGTGTTGTCGCCATTTTTTTCAACATGATGGTTGATGCATGTGACACTTCCGCCAATCCCCCAGGAAGCCCTTCGTGCATGCACGTCGGCCCATGATGGTCGTCGTTGCGATATGATGTATGTGTCGGTGGTCGAGGGCCTATCACCTCTAATAAGTTTGTCGGTCGTTCGGTCGGACGGTCGTGCTGTTATTCGTCGTTGACCTTGAGGGGCGTAACGCATGCCGTGCTACTTTTATTTTTAGAGACATTGTTGCGTGTATTGCCCTCGCGGGTGAAATGCAGTCGGGTGCTGCTGTGCGTGCCGAAAGTGTGCTGTTATTTTGTTATTGTCGTACGAGCGACTTGCTACATTTCCGCAGCAGCAGCAGCAGCAGCAGTAGTTTAAACCGTGTGTGTTCGAATTCAAGACCGAAGGGCTGTGGGAGCGACCCGCAACCGACGAAGGTGCCACCCGCCGCCGAAGCAGGTACCAGGCTCTCGTAGTACCGATCGATCGCCCGAACGATACGGCTGGCTGCTTGTGTACCTGTACGCTTGTGGATTCTGAAACTGACACTGCCGTTTCCCCAGTTCTCCCCCAGTTTCAAGTGGGGTCCCTCTTTCGGAAATTCTATTGATCTCCGTCGGTGTATGTCGGTCTGTTTGGCCCTCAATGTTCACACTGCGGGCGCCTACTACACGTATGAGATAGCGTGAAACACGCATTTCCTGTCGCCTCAAAATGATTCCCATCAAACGATTGGCGCTCATTCCGCGACGGGTATCGATATGGTAGCTCTGCCGAAATACACTACTACTAAGAATAGTTCTACGCGCCAACTATCGGCTTCTCGAGTGCCCTGTGCACTATTTTCATTATTGGAACACGCTTGACCACGATTTTGATATTGCATACGTACAGTACCTCGATTTTGAAGCCGTTTCTTTTGCCCGGGGCCAACTTTTTCTGTTCTTCTGAAAAACTTGATATTATTTCGTAACTCTCAGAAAAAAACCGTCCTACTCGCCTGTTCAGACTATTTATATAGCGCAACATCAATCGTGAGCATAACAAATACATCACAAGCAAGTCCGAAGGTTCAGTTGGTGCACGTTCAGTGCGTGTTAAGGGTACTCTACTCGGAGACTCACAGCGGACACCGAGGCTACCACCGCATCCCCAGCAAGGGGGGGAGGGGGGGGGTGTACTCGATCTCATGCATGGCCGTAGTAGTATGGCCATAGACCCTCGCATCCCTGCAATGCCGGGACGGAGCATGTCGGGTTTTCACCGACCAGGCAGATATTGCCTGCGCCAAGAGCGAAGCGCCGTGAGGTATCCGGCGAGTCGCATGAAGGTTGAGCAGCATCCTACTAAGAACCGCTTGTGAGGCTGGCTTGCATATGGATGACGGCTTCGATGAGACTTGCATATGGATGACGCATACGCGCACACACGCAGCGCCGAGGGGGGGAGGGAGGGGTACGCGATACCATGCATGGCCGTAGTCGTATGACCATAGCCCCTCGCATGCCTGCACTGCCGGGAAGAAGCATGTCGGATTTTCACCGACCAGGCAGACATTGCTCGCACCAAGCGCGAAGCGCCGTGAGGTGTCCGGCGAATCGTATGAAGGGTGAGCTGTATCCTAGTAAGAACCGCTTGTGAGGCGGGCTTGCATATATGGATGACAGCTTCATTGAGTTGATTTAATTTCCGGCGTGGCCACTTCCAGAGTGGGGGAGGGGGGGGATTTAATCGTAAAAAAAAAGACACCAAAACAAAAATCGACGATCCTATGGTTCACTTCGCCACTAGTTGAATGAGCAGTATGAGCGTCCAGATTGACCGAAATCATCAACCACTCCCAGCGGTGAACGGGGGGGGGGGGGGGGTCGGCAAGTCCAAGATACGCTGCAGAGGATAGCGTATGGATACGTAACGCCGAACGGTGGAACGCAGAGGAACAATAATTGCACAATGCGGTCAAAAGACTTGCCACACAAAAACCGAGGTAGTCGCGTTCAGTTTCGAAGTATCTTTTTCTGTGATGATAAAGCGTTAAGAGACTGAGCGGTATGGGCCTACCAGAGACCGACAATATGTAGCGCAGCTGTGCAGATCGTCTCTGGTTTTGCTCAGGTCTCCCACCCGGTTGTATGGGTGTTGCTTGGGCGTACTGCTGCATTATATTAAAGGAAATGATTGCGTCGCCCGGATGTCCTGAACCCTGTCCCCTAGATACAAACGGACCTTGCACGAACTAGTGCATCATCATTTCCGGCCCAGTATTCCGAACCCTGGACCTTTACAGGTCTCAAGCTCAAGGGCAAGGCCGTGGGTCTGAGAGCCGACCCCCCCTCCTCCCCCCCCTCCCCCCCCTCCCCCCCCATCTCACCAGAACATAAATGCATTCATTGATGTTTTATTCCGTATAAAGAACCCGCCTAGGAAGCGGTTCTTAGTAGGATGCAGCTAGCCCTTCATGCGACTTGCTCAACACCTCACGGTGCTTCGCTCTTGGTGCAAGCAATGTCTGCCCTGGTACGTGAAAACCCGACGTGCTCCGTCCCGACATTGTAGGGATGCGAGGGTCTATGGTCATACGCCTACGACCATGTATGATAATGAGTACCCCCCCCCTCCATCCCATGTAGTATCTTCGCCCTACTTGCTCCTGCTCCTTCCTCGTCGTAACTCCGACCCGGTGTCACTAGGTAAGCTCTTCCCCCCCCGCCCCACTACGGTGCGCGCCTTGCACGTTTATCGCGAGAGCAGTTCAGCACTTTTCCTCCCTCATCGACTGGCGTATTCATGCCCACCCACGCTAGAATGGGCACTCTCGACAGCCGGTGTCACTAGATAATAAAAAACTCCATACGGAGACTTGGAACCTCGATCTCAACCTTATCGGTGGTAGTACTCGAGTGCAACCACGAGACCACCCGCAGGACTGGCTAACGCAAGATCGAATTGAAACTAACCAAAATACCAGGTATGCATTTGCGCTTCATTTCCGGGGGCTGCACACGTGTTGTCAATCTTGCTCCAGAAGCAAGGGCCAAGGTGAGGGGTAAGGAATAGAAGGTACTTCGCGTGTATGGCGTGAGTCCTGCCTCACTTTTAAGCTCCAAAGGCTTGGTTCTAGGCCTCTACTTCGCTGCGCAAGAACTCCAATCAACATACTGCAGCAGAGTACTTCTAGACAACACAACAGCATCACTAAGAGTCACATCATCGTCGTGCCCGCATCAGCCGCCAGCTAATCAAAGTCGACTGCATGGGCATGACAATCAGCTTTTTAGTTGATGGTAAAAACGTACGAAAGAGGAGAAAACTCAGCAAGAGAAGATCTAACAACTGCAAAGCGTGCGTGCACTACCGGCGGTCCAGCTTGTGGAGGAAGCGTGGAAAAAAAAGCAAAGGGGAACCGATCAGGTATATTGTAAACTGCGTTGTCACAACCTGCGTGCTACACCCCCCCCGCCCAACATACAACTGCAGCCATGCATGACAATGACTGCACCCACCACCACAACTGTTCGTTTGGTCTCTTGACATGATAGTGACATACCGGTTTGTACCATTCCCTATTGTGGATTGCGTGACTCTTGACTTCTGAGGTTGTAAGTTGTGACGCATGAAGATCACTTCTTCTTCGCCTCTATCCTGTGGAGACCACTAATATACGACCTGAAACATGCATCCATAGACTGCCATGCAATCTGGGCCACCATTCCCTGAGGCCACGAACAACCCCCCTCCACCACCATCACCGCCGCCACCGCCACCCTACGATCGCAAAAAAAAAGGTTCAGCACCCGCCCACCGACCCACCCGCCCACCCCTCCTTCTCCTCGCGAACGTAGATCGAAGAGCCAAATACTGAACCTTTTCCAGGATCACCAAACGCGTGCCTTTCTCCAGCATCACTAAACAACATGCGCCGCGCACCGAACAGGGCGAGACGCGGTGCACAATGAACGGCGTAACCAATCACGCAACTCGACGCAACGCGACGCCCACGAACAACCTAAGCAAACAACCAACGCACCAGGGGTACAAAAAAGCGAGTCAGTGCTCGAGGCCAGGACGCCTCCAATGCCGCCGAAAACTTCGAGCGGTGACACATGACGGCGATTATTTTTATACCAACGCGCCACCAGACGAAACCGAGAAAAGCATATAGATAAGGACCCTCCCCCGCAGGCAAAGCGCAGCTAACATCTAAGAGTGTCTAGCGAGCGAGCAGTGGCACAGACAAAGCTATTGGTATTAACAGCTCGTAAATATATAGCTAGCTCAATCTCTGATGACAGCATCAAATACAACACTTGTGTACACTTCCTTGTACCAGGTACCTGGTATAGGTTTAGTAGCTATTGGCCTGCTCGTCTCGTGACTGGCTAAATATCTGACAGTACCATAACGGAACTTATTTTCGTTTTCGTATACACTTCCTTCCTTCCTTTCTGCTTGCTGTAATGTCACGTCTCTCCTCTTATGTAGGTCCTGCTAGAGGCCTGTTAGACCTAGGCCTGTTCCTGACCCAGCCGGTGCCCAGACACGCTGCCCGACAGCCTCATCTCGGCCACCCTCCTTGACTTCCTGTCGGGGTCCTCCAAACCTCCTGACGCCGCCATGTCATCAAAACCACCACCATCACCACCACCACGGCCGCCGCCGCTGGTAGCAGCAGCAGCAGCAGCAGCAGCAGCAGCGTCCGGCGACAACGGGGTACCATGCCCTCCACCACCGGGAGAGTGAATCGTGAGGCGGTCGCCCGCGACAACCCTGACGGAGTTCTTGCCACCCAAGCTCACGGTGCGATTGCCGTCGCGGAACCGCATAAAGTTGAGCTTAAGGACGATTTTATTTGATTTGTCCCGAAAACAAATCGATCGAGAGGCACGTTTGGACGGGGGCACGGGCGCGGGGACGGCGACGGGGCGGGATGGGGGCGGGGGCGGTGGCACGGGCGGGGACGGGAAAAGACCAGACGACGAGGCCGCGGTAAGAAAAAGCAAGTCATTTTACGGTATATGACACTGCCGCCGGCGACGGGGACCAAGCGTGCGGGGAGAGGGGGTAATGTACTCCTGTGATGCATGGCCGTAGTCGTATGACCAGAGACTCTCATGGAGAAGGTGGGGGGGGGGGGGGATACTCATAATTATGCATGGCTGTAGTCGTATGACCATAGAAGGTGGGGGGGAGGGGGGGCTGAGAGAACTTGCGTTTGATGAATTTAGCATCATGATCCATGCCACCCCACTCACCTCATTCAGACTGAGTGCCGATCTGGTGAACCGTTCAACATCACGACAAAAAACAACCCAACCCAAACACTTGTAACGGTGGAAGGGTAACCCCCACACCACCACCACTACTCTGCGCTGAACACGGACCCATCCTGTTTCGAATTATCCTCCACCCCCAACTACGTGAGTGCAACTAACTCTAAAGGGGCTAATAGAGGCAGAAACAAAACCAGACAACTACCTGGCACATACTGTAGTAACTGCGGTAAAACTCTCACCCCCGTCTCCGCAGGCAACCCTCCCGCCAACCCCCAGGGGCGGAACGCGCGCCGCTCCGACAGGACGCTGACCGTCAGATTTTTGCGGAAGGTCATCTCGCGGGAGACGCCGTCGCCGCCGCGCCTGGCGCCGTCGCCGCCGGAACCGCGGCGCAGCCCGAAAGAATTGAGGATGACGGGGTACCTGCCGCCATTGACACCACACATATTGGCAAAAAAGATAGTAGCCGTGTGTTGGGGGTGGGGGGTGGGGCGCGGGGGGGTGTATTCATGTCATGCATGGCCGTAGTCGGATTGGGGGGCGAGGGGAGGTAGTCGGATGTGTGTGGGGTGACGGATGGATCAAAGAGTGGACGGACCGACGGGCGCGCAGGCAGGCGGATAAACGGACAGCAGCTCAAAACCGAAACGAAAACACCACGAAACGAAATGAATTCCGCGTCACCTTCGGGTGACGCTTCTGTGGCAGCGGCACACGAAGGTGTATCACATCCAACGTGCTGCTCCAGCTGTCGCAGCTCGGCGGTACCGGCGGTTTTTACTTTCATCGATCGACTTGGGCTGGAGGGGGACGGCTGGTCGTGATGCGGTTCTACGGATGGACACCGAACTATTGCGCCTAAACTCCCTGTTCGGCGTATTTTATTCAGTCTAGTGCCGCATGATGAAACGGACAGAAAGACGGACAGACACAGACAAACCGACAGGCTGACAGACAGGCCGACATGTAGACAGAAATACAGACAGACGTACTATTGCTGTTAGCAGTTCTGCGTGCCGCGTACCTCCTCTCCAAAATTTCCGGGTCCGTGATGCGCGTGTTGGTCATGTGGGTGTGCACTCCGCTGCACCCCGACCACGTGGGGCCGGCGCCCGCGCCCCCCGCGATGGTCTCGTAGTAACTGCGGCCGACGGCGAAACAGGCGGCAGGGGGGTATCGAATAGGTGATATATCTCGGTCTTGAGAAGGGGTGGAGTGGAAAAGAAGGGCACTATGGCGTGTCCGACCTCATGACTAGCGTCCTTGCATGCACACCACAAAGCCTACCAGCTATCGTTCTGGCCGGAGATACCATACATCTCTCGGCTACGCGTGGAGCCAGAAACAGCACCAACACGAAAAACCATCAGTACCGGTAGGAGTACACCGCGACTACTGCTGCTGCTGCTGCTGCTGCTGGACATTGTGGCAAGTTCCCCTCGCCATCCACAGCCCCTCATCCAGTCAAAAACAACGCAAGTAGTAGCAGCAGCAGCAGCAGCAGCAGCAGCAGCAGCAGCAGCAGCAGCAGCAGCAGCAGCAGCCTACGAGCACACTTTCTCTGCTGCTGCAGCCGCCGCTGCAGTGCTGAGGGTTGTGATAACCATCTCCCCCACCACATCCCATCACATCACACCCCACGTCATCTCACCCCACCTCCCCCCACTTCCCCCGCCACCACTCCACCCCAAGCACGCCAAAACTCTCCATCATTACCCCATGGCCTCGTCCCCGAAGGTCAGGTTGTTCATGCAGCCCTGGCTCGCCGCACAAGCCCGGAAGCACCTGAGGATGACATCCGTGACGCGCTGAGACGTGAGGACGTTGCCGCCCACCACCGCCGCCGTCGGAGAGGGGTTCAGAAGAGACCCCTTAGGGATGCGGATCTCCACCGGTGCAAGACATCCCTGCAAGGGGTTTATGTAGGGCGTCGGGGTGAGAGGGGGTGGGGGAGGGGAGGCCGCGGAGGGTTGGAGTGGCGGTGGGAGAGCTGAGGGGCGCGCGGGGCGGGGGGGGGTGCACCGTCGCTACAGCGCCTGCGAATTGTTTCCATATCACCCGGTGAAACAACCTCTGCTTCCTCCTCCTCCTCCTCCTCCTCCTCCTCCTCCTCCTCCTCCTCCTCCTCTTCCTCCTCCTCCTCACGAGAGAGGGGAGCGCGAACTCTAACAAAACTCTGCAAGCCACGACGTTATGATACACGATACACGATACACGGCACCCTCATCCAGACTAAACCAAACCGGGCCAGACCACGCCATCGTTCCTGAAAACGAGAAAACGAAAACAAAAACGGACCCCAGACAGATAGAATGACTCAAACGTAAAAAGTAAACTTGGACACAACAAAAATAATACAAAAATACGCAGAGAGGTAAAGTTTTTGCTCGCCTGGTTGAGGGGAACGTCAGCCGCATCCCCGGGCAGCAGGCATCGCAAGGCGTAAATCACGGCCGATGCTGTCACGGCCGGCGGAGCGTTGAGGTTCCCGATGACTTCCGCACCCTGAAAAGGCCAATGGCGGCGGTAGAAATGGTAACAGTGGTGGTGGTGGTGGCGGTTGTGATGGTGGTGGAGGCGGTGGCGGCGTTGCAGCAGCAGTAGGAAGAGGACGAAACACTGCTTGTCACAAAACGATTGTGATTCGATTCGATTCGATTCGATTCGATTGTATTTGTTTCGATACGGTGCAGGCGCATGCCACACACGCGTTTTCGTTTATTTTTTCTTGGGGCTTTGTAGACACAAATACAATTGGTGTCGTCTTGGGGGTGTAAAGCAAAAAACGGCTTGGTTTTCGTTTTGACTGAGTCAGAACACCTGAGTTCTTTCGTTTTTTTGTCAGGTGCAAGAAACAAACTGGTTCATGTCTCGTCCACTAGGGGTGATTCTGTCGGCGGTACTACGGCCGCATATACATGATCCTGGGACACGACACCACCCCACCCCACCACCTTCGCATCCCACTCCAACCCACCCCCATCCCCGACCCCACCTCACCCTATCCCACCCCCACTCACCCAGACCCCACCCCACCCCATACAGCGTAGCGGTAACTAAGAGTTTTACCCACCGTGCCCCCGAAGTCGAAGGTCGCCGAGCGCGAAGACCTGTCAATGGTCACCGCCAGGCGTATCGGTGTTCCGTCGTCCATGAAGTCCTCGGCGCTCACAGTGCCCACCTGAACAGCATATACAACACACAGGCAAGCCTCGGAGAAGTCAGCGGCCAAAAACCTATAAATAGTGGTACAGCAGGTGGGATGCATAATAACGTAGGTATCGGCCTTTTTGTGTTTTTTTTTGTAGAATGTAAACACTGCTGAAGATAAGTGGCAACTACAGTAGTGCTCATGTTCTGCAAAAAAGTGTCGGAGCACTGGCTGTATATGTTCTGTTGGCATGCTTCTTCTACTGCGGTGATCAGGAGTTGGTACGTGAAGTTGCGCTGCTGCTACCTTCAGGGTCGGTGTGACAAATATTTCTACTGCTGACGTCAGGATTGGCATGTTACAAGTACGTTTGTATGATTCTACTGCTGTATGATGCTGCTATTCAGGATCGGTTTTATTTCATTAAAATCTAGTCGTGCAGAAAAAGAGGGCCGGCTAACATCAAGGGCATCACCTGAAAAAAACATTTTTTTTACTGCGGCTGTGGTACGATCCAGTAAACAGCATCGCACGTGTGCGCGCCCCTGTACCGATACCCGGTTAGCTCGAAACGGTTTTTTTCGGCTTTCTCGGTTGTCACGCGCAGGGGCCTGCAGGCAGAGCTTACCGGGTACGTACGTAACGCGTACTGGATCGAGCGAAGGCTTCGAGGGGCCGAATTGATATACAGACACGCGTGTAGATAACCAGACAGGCAGGTAGACAGACAGATAGACAGAAGGACAGAAGGACCAAAGGGCAGAAGGACAACCAGTCAGCCAGCCAGCCAGACACACAAGACAGACATGTAACCAAACAGACTGGCGGGCTATTCACCCGTTTATGCTCCAGAGACCCCAGATGACAACGGGCAACATCGTAGGCATAATACAGACCTCCTCCACGGCAGTGACAGCGGCAGCAGCAGTAAATAGTGCCGACCAACCCCCCCGCCCCTGCCTATCGCCTCACCGACCAACCGACCCACCTACCCACCCACCCACCTGGCCGAGGCCCATCTGCAGAGAGAAATCGACCAGCATCTGCCTAACCGCGGCCTCTGCATTGTCCTGCTCACCAATAAAAAACACATGCAACAAGCAACGGAAACAGGGCGGAATGATCTTACAACGGCGGTAGTCTATTGATAGCATAACAGTGTTTTTTTCCCGGCCTGACAATAATAATAAAAATAAAATGCAACTGCAGTATCAGACGGTAGACACCTGTGACCACGGCTTACTACGTGTCCAGAGCGACGCGACTGCGAGCATACATACTCCTGCCAGTTGTTGAGGAGCTGGAAGACAAATTGATGTATCATATCCACACGTATATATATACATATATTATAGAACTACATACTTAGATCACAACCCCTGAGCGTGCTCGGTTGGTGCATCCCTGGCCTCTCAGAGCTCCCATTTCCAAACCGCCTCCTTTCATTACTTGCCGGACCTTTCCAGCAGTTCTTTGTTTTCTCGGTCATTTCTTCCTTTTTTCTTCTTTCGTTTCGTGTGCTTGCGTGTTCTCCGAGCACGGCATCGCGGGAGGACCCGGCACCATCGCGGGGGCCAGCGGGTGCTGGCGGGTAGAGGGGGGGTTGCAAGGAGCGCGGTCGCCGCTTTCGTGCCTAGGCGTCGCGTGTGCCTCGAGACACGAGGGATGCATGAACGGGATTTGTCTGGCTTCGATTTATGATTGTTGATAGAGGTTGTACGAGTTTATAAAGGTCGTTCGGGAGGACAAGATAATATTCAAGCGGTGCTTATTTTTGCGACCACGCTGAAGTTGAAAGAGGGAGGTGTGCAGTTTGAACACCAACGTTATCGAGCTGGCGAACGACGGCCACGGTGAGCACCGGGCTTCACGCGGGGCGGGCGACGGGGCTGATTGTGGCAGGGAGTGATAAAAGCTTTACCCGGACCGAATCGGTAGCGAGGTGGTCGCGAGAGGGGCGGGCGGCGTACGAGGCTGAGAGAGAAGCTCTTCTGTGCGATTTTTTCTTTTCTTCTTTTCGACCGGGTGTAACGTGTTCCAATCAGGCAGAAAAATAATACACGAGAGGGGACGGGGATTTTTTTCCTTTCCGAGTTTTCGGTTTCATTTTCATTGTTTTTGCTGCTGTGCCGTGCTGTGCTTTCGCTTTCTTCGTACATACAGTACAGACATAGAGCATATCGAAGGAAGAAAATAAGTACAGACAGTAGTACCCTACCTGGGGTGTATGTACTTACGTACGACATCCGCGACGCGAAGCGTATATGTGGCATCCAAGCTGACGTCGGAGCTGTTTTTTCCTGAAGCATGGCGACGGAACTCTTGGCATTTTCAAGTCGCCGGTTTGCAACTACGATCCTTAAAAAAACAAAATTCAATCGTGGACCTCTGTTCGCTTCGCATGATTTGATGTACTTTTTTCCTTCCTGAGCGAGCGTAGCGGGCGGCGTAGGCCGCCCGCGGAGCGAAGCGCCTTGTATATACATATTTATGTACCTGATACAATATTACCAACCGGCCACTCGTTCGTACAGCTTGTGATCAAGCGCTTTAGCTTTCATGCCCAGCGCTTCGGACTATTTCATGTGGTTAAGCAACTTCCAACAGTTTCGTCCCCACATCCAGAACCCACGTGAACGAAAATACGGTGACAACAATACGGTGAAAAACAAAAAAGAAAAAGGGGCAAAAAACAAAAACATGGCGGGGAAAAGGCGGTGTACCAAAAACATGTAACAATTGCGGCAACAAAAATACGACTTACACAAAACGAGTGGCAAAAAAAAAAACATGAATAAAATAAATACGGCAACAAAAATACAGCAACAAAAAAACGGCACGCGCCTGGATGTGTCCCATGTAGGCAGAGATGACATCGAGGCCGTACTCGGACGTCAGCCCCTGAAGTAGGGCGACGCCGCGAGTGTTCGCCGCAACCTTCGTTTTCAAGTGAATGCAAAGAGGGGGCGAAGGGGCAGGGGAAGAGGGGGGAGAGGAAGAGGGGGGAGGGGAAGAGGAGGGGGGAAGAGGGGGGAAAATGAATGGGGAGGATGGGATGGGGAGGGGGGGTAGGGGAGATGGAAGGGGGGAAAAAGGGGGAGGAGGGATGGGAAGGGGGGAAAGGGGAAAGGGGAGCGGGAGGGGAGAGGGGAGACGGAAGAGGGGTACGGGAGATGGGAGGGGGGAGAGGGGTGGGGGGAAGGGCAGGGGGGAGAGGGCACAGGTGAGAGTGGCGGGGGATGAAATAAGAAGGGAAAGGGGCAGTAGTAGCAGCGGCCATAGACCTAGAACTAGCAGTACTAGTAATGCTTCAAGTAGAAAATTAGTAAGAGTAATAGAAACAGAGGCAGCAACAGTAGTAGCAGTAGTACTACAGTAGTACAAATACCCCACAATTCCTGCTGCTACAGGTATACATCTGTTCGTTGCTTTTCACGCCCACTTGTGCTCTGAGGTCGCTGAGGTTGTCCTGGAGGTTCCTCGTGCCGCTGCAAGCCGGGTCGCCCCTCAGCCCCGGCGCGTGCAGCAGGTCAGTCACGCCTCTCTCGTCGAAAATCCCGGCCGTCACCAGCTTGAAGGCGACGATCGCCGCCCCCTCCTGTTTCAATGCAGTGTTGCACGCCGAAAGATAGTTGATAATGCGGTCATAGGTACCGCTGCTTCTACTGCCTTTTCTTTTTCCGCGCTGCTGCTGCAGTTGTTAACTACCAGAAGCGACAAGCCAACAGCTGGGGGTAAACTGGGCCTGGCATCAACTTTGTCGTGAAGCCCCGAACACACGCCTCTACCTACACCCGATGTCATAATTTTAAATAAAACTTCCAATTATAATAAAACTCGATAATGCTTGAAAATTAACACGTGCGTGATAGACATCTTTTGCTTGCACTTTCGTACAACCCCCTCAACTCACAGCAAAACGGCGCCTGCAACAACCTTTGGCCACGTCACCCCCCTCCCGTCACCGCCCTCCGCCCCCCCCTCTCCCCCACCGCACCTCTTCCAGGGTCTGGGACAACGGTGGCATGGATCCCGGTGCAATACCACCCACGTCGGCGTGGTGACCCCTCGACGCCACAAAGAACACGGGTCCGACACCGTCGCCTCTACCCTCCATAAATACAGGTGTGATCACCGTCATGTCTGGAAGGTGACTGAATTATGGTCAAGATAAATAAGCGGTGTTGGGGAGGATTCGATATTAGGATTGGGAGGGAGGAGGGGAAGGGGAGCGGGTCTTCACGTCACGCATGGCCGTAGTGGTCTGGCCATAGACCACCGCATCCCCACGTACAATGCCCGGACGGAGCACGTCGGGTTTTCTCAGACCAGGCCGGCATTTGCTTGCACCAAGCGCGAAGCGCCGAGAGGTGTTGGGGCGAGTCGCATGAATAGAACCGCTTGCAAGGCGGACTTGTCTTCAGTAAGGATGACAACGACGAACTAATGGGGGTGTCTACAAGAAAGGTGTCCGTGGGATATTGCCGAGTGATGACGGAGATTCCAAAAATATATTTGACCTCCTCCTTTTGATATACCGCACAAATTTTTAAGCCTTCGTAACGAGGGAAAAAAACAAGAACATAAAAAACACGGCGAAAAACAAAAGGGAGAAACCCGTTGCGGAGCAAAAGGGGGGAATTACTCGAAAATCGGGGCACATAAGAGGCAAAACCACGACGGACATATGAAAAAAACTAACGCCAAAGACGAAGGAGGCAATCAGCTAACCTTCCTCCGGCGAGCTGAGGGTGGTTGGACAGAAGCACGTCGCCCGCCTTCAGGTTGGAGCCCCAGTGGCGCACTTGGAACCTTTCGCAGTGACCCGGGTTCGCCGTCGCAGCAGAGAACACGACAACCAGCAACACCACCAACAACAACAACGAAAAACAAGACAGCAAGAAAATGCAAGGAAGACGAAAACGAAAAAAAAAAGAAAGGAAAATAAAAGAAAAGAGGTGGTGGGGGGCGGGGCGAGCGTACGTGCACGGCGGAGAATCGGTCAAATCATCTCCAGCCTGTTTCGCGGGCTGGTACACAGGCGGGACACGAGCAGGACAAACCGTAAGTACCTATAATAGTACGATAAAAGTAGGCAGGGAGCACAGTGGGCAGGGCATATGGTGGGAGGAGTGACAACCTGGCGGACGGGTGGAGGCATTACGATCGGATGGGGGGTGCCGGGCGGCGCCGACGCGAAACACGACATGGTCGGGGTTTCCTGGCAGCAGCCGCCTTCGGGTCGGACGAAGGTATCACGATACAGAAAATATTATATATATATATATTATCTGTGCTGCTGCTACAGGTACTACTGTTGCTGCTTCTGTTTCTGCGGCTACTGCTGCTTCCCAATTTCTTTGGCTACTACTGCTGCTGCTGCCGGTGCTGCTGCTTGGTGCCTCGTGTTGGTTTGGTCGTCGATTTTCGACGTTATCCTTTCCTCCATAGGTTGCAGTGAGAAGAAACAGAATCATGAAAAAAACCCAGAAAAATTAGCGCGTGATGGTTGCCACCGGGCAAAATAGGAAACAGAGCGTGACGGCATCATTCACCCACTCCTGATAACATACCAGGTATAGCAGGTGTGACAACATTGCCACCAAAATGCTCTTCCGTGTATACGTAGTGCATTTGCTGTGTATGATACCAGGTATAGTACTACAAAGCAAGGCAGGGGGCGCTGCTGTGTATGACACGAAGGCATGCGTGTAACCTGTAAATCTGTTCATGTCACCTTACGGCCTCTTGCATGGCGCCGAGATGGACGGGTAGGTGGGGGGCGTTGGCGACCAGCCCGCCAGAGGAGTCGAACACGGCGCAGGAGAAGTCCAGTCGCTCTTTGATGTTCACGCTGATGGACGTGCGCTGTCGGACACGGACAGGGGGGAAGCCAAACACAGGCGGAGAGGAAGACAGCCGGACGGGTGGTTAGACGGGCGGATAGGTATGCGGCGGTTAGAAGCGTCGAGAGGGGAGGAGAAGAAAGGGAGCGGGAAGGCGGGCGGAGGCGAGAGCGCCCGGGTGACCGAAGGCGGCTTCTGTCCGGGCAGAAGGAAACGGTCGAGGGCAGAAAAGTAAGGAACAATAAGGGTTCTTGCAAAGTATGGAAAAAACGCTCGGTCAGCTCGAGCGTGTCTCAGGCGAAAGGACAACCCCTTTTCAACCGGCAGCTACGTACGGTAGCTCAACCGTCGAGATGATAAATGCAAGCTCTATTATTGCGCACTACCTATAGTAGTGACAGGCATAGTAGAGCTACTACGTGTACACTACAAGAAGTACGAAGTACTATCTTAGACAACTATGACCTTTCCATCATACAATTGTAGCTCTGCTGTCACACGGCAGTAGCTCTACTCTAATACCAAGTAGCAACAGTAGCTCTTAGCAACACATCCTACATTGGTAGCCATACTAAGTTAACACGACACTACAGCACCAGCTCTACCGTTATACAGCCGTAGCCCCGTTGCCGCGGTGCACCAAAAACTCAAAACTAGAACCAGAACCGTTTTTTCATATCCATGTTGATACCTGCAGAGTGCGCCCCATCTGCTCCGCGATGCCCATGAAACGGTGGGCAAAAATCGACAGGTACACGGGATCGAGGTCCACACCAACATTCTTGCGTCTCCCACCACTGCCGGCGCCGCCGCTGGTTACAGCTGTGCCCCCGACCTCGCCGACTTCAATAGCCACGTCCCCGAAAGGTGTCACGGTGGCCACGCAACCGGGCTCGACCACCACGGTAGACACGTCTTGAATCAGGATCGCGGGGCCTTGCGTCAGGTTAGGTTCGGAGGGGGGGGGGGGGGGTACGGGCATCAGCACCAGCGAAATTGTGATGCAACAGTAGACGACGGTGCGGGCGATAAAAAAGCGAGGCAAGGCGAAGCGAAGCCCGGCCGGCTGACGGTGCTTACTGGTATCCGATCGATTCTTCTCTCCCTATTGGGCCCCCGCCTCCCCTCCAACCCCCCCCCCTGCCTCTCCCTCGCCTCTCCCAACCAACGACATCTCCCTCCCCATCCGGATCTCCCCAAACTACCCCTCTCGCCCTCTCTCTTACCCCGTTCGTTCTGTTCTTTCCGTCCCTCTTCCCTTCTCCGCTCAACCCCAACCCCCCCCACTTCTGCCCCTCGCCCCCTTCCTCCCACCCTCCCTTTCTCTCACCCTCGACCCTGTGGCCAGCCTTGAGCTCGGCGAGCTTGTGCACCGCGGTGTCGACCCTGCCCAGGCCGTCCCAGTAGCACGACGCGTGGTCCATGGGCTCGGGCGTCTCCTGGCCCGGCGGCGGCGGTCCGACCGTGGGGCGGTGGGCGGGGGGGCTCTGGCCGACGGCGCGCACCCTGACGTCGTCGACGATCACCGAACGCCCCTCCAGGACGAAGCCGAACTCACGCCTTTTTTAGGGGAAGCAGTGTGTAAGGCTATGTTTCTCAAGGGTAAACATATTTAGGGAGGGTGTTTACTAGGGGGCGGCGGGGGAGGGGGGGTGTACTCAATATTATTCATGGCCGTAGTCGTAAGACCATAGACCTTTGCACCCCTACAATGCCGGGACGGAGCACGCCGGGTCTTTGCCAGCCAGGCAGACATTGGTTGCACCAAGCGCGGAGGCGGTCCGGCGAGTCGCGAAGGGTGAGCTGCATCTTATTAAGAACCGCTAGTGAGGCGAAATGTATAGCACATGAACGACAACTTCGAATTCATTGATTCGTTTTCTATTAATATTGTGACCACTTCCAGAGACAGTAAGGGGTATACTAAATAACTGCCTCGTGAGTGGGGGGTGGGGGGGGGGCACTCATTAGTTGCTTGCCTTAGCCTTCGACCATTGCCCGCGTATCCCTTTCGAAACGGGCGCGCAAGGCTAGGGAGGGTTTTATAGGGAGGGGCCTTACGGTCCTCAGAAAAACGTGCAGATGGGCTGAACCGAAAATGTTGAAAGGTTTCGATGCCAGCCAGGAACACCCCGCAGAACTCCATCCAATCGAAGTCCAAGAATACGAAACACAGAGCACCAGTAATTCTAAAGTGCCAAAATACAAACCCTCTCCCCCCCCTCTCCCCCCCACCCTCCCCTCCCAAACCCCGCCGTCCCACCCGTTACTTGGACTGGAGTGGTCTTACCGGTACTGCCCAAAGAAAGAGGTCAGCGCATCGCTTCCGCCGCTCGACCCCTCCCCAACCCCAACCGCCCCCTTCAGCCCAGGCTCGGGCGCCTGCGCCGCCGGGGACCGCGGTACCGAGGCGGGCGTCATGAGAGCGGTGTCGGTCCCCTGGAAACGAAGGTTGAGGTAGGCCTGGCAGGAGACGTCCTCCGCCCTGAAGCCTTGCATCACCAGGTCCGCGCGGGCGGATGCTTCTAGCGCTCGCACTCTCTGCCACACCTGGGGTGGGTGGCCCCATGGGCGGGAGTGGAGGGAGGGAGTGGGTGCGGGGGGGGGGGGGGTGGAGGAGGGGGGGCAGGGGGGGTAAACATCACAATTCGAACGGTTGCGATTGAGACGGCGCATAAGCCTCGATTGTGATTACGTTTGAAATGGAATTGGCGAGGATGGGGGTGGCGGTGGGGGCGGGGTGAGGGAGGAGGGATGGAGGAGGGATGATAGTGGGGGTGGGGGTGGGCGAGGGGGTGGGAATCGGAGTGCGTGTGTGTGGGGGGGTCAGGAGTCACTCACTGCGCATCTGTTTATATAACATTTCTCTCGCCCGATAAAGCAACAACACTCAACAACAGCAGCAACAGCAAGCAGCAGTGTAGCAGTGCTCGCGAAACTCCCTGCCACGCGTACCTCCGGGGGCCATTCTCCGCCGTTCCTTCCCTCTGCGGCGCATGCCTCCTGCTTCTCGCACACCACGTCGGCCGCCGACAGCCCGTAGGCCGAGAGCACGCCCGAGAAGCGGCTGACGAGAATGTTGTTCATGCCGAGGGCCCTGGCCATGGCGCAGCAGTGCTGGGGGCCCGCCCCGCCGAAGGTGGCCAGCACGTGCGTGGAGGCGTCATGTCCCTGAGGGAGGGGGGGGGGAGGCGGGTAAGAGGTGTCTAGTATTGGCAAAACACGCGTAGGGAGAGGGGGGGTGTGGGTGTGGGGGGGTGGCATGTACTCACGTCCGGCATGACCGTTGTCGTGTGGCCATGGAGACCCTCGCATCCCTACAATGCCGGGACGGAGTACGTCGGGTGTTCACCGACCACGGAGGCATTGTTGACGCCAAGCGCGAAGCGCCGTGAAGTCGCATGAAGGGTGAGCTGCATCGCACTGAGAACCGCTTGTGAGGCGCGCTCGCTTGCGTATGGATGACATCGTTGAATTCATGGATTTTGTTTTCCGGTGGGGGTACTTCCAGGGAGCGAGGGGGCGGGCGGTGGGGTTGAAGGGTGGTGGGAGGGGGGTGAGGTTGGGAGTGGGACCTCGGGAGGGGTACAACATGTTCCGCACACGTTCGCAGGAAAAAGGTACATTTCCAAACTATAATACCCAGCCAACGACCATTGTTAGCACCCAACAACGTTCGCTCAAAAATGAGACATACAACGACAAGGGAAGTAAACCAAGTATATACTGCGGTAAGCTATCGAGAGGCAACCAATGCCCAGCGTACAGCACACACGGCGCATACGCACGCATACAGCGCATGCAACAACATACGATATATCAACATACCTTAGATACATTGCATAGGGCGCAAACATCAATACATATCACATACAGGCGAGTACATCACACACTTAAAAACAGGACATGCAGCACACACAGCAGTCACCATGGGATACAACACTTGCGGGGCATGCTCGCAAGTCTAAAAAATCTTTGTGCAAGACATAGTAAGTGCCTTCAGCAACACATATTGCAACCAGCTAGCAAGACCAGCTCTTCCGCCCTTCCACCCGCCGTCATACGTACTGCATCGCGCCGCATTGTACAGCATTGTGCTGCATTGAACTGCATTGAACTGCATTGCATTGCACTGCATTGCTGCAACGAATCGCGCTGCCCGTACAACTCCTGTAGTTTCTCCCTACCTTCATGGTGGTGAGATTCCTGATGGGGCGGCACATGGCCTCGTTGGCGACCCGAATGAACCCATAGGCCACCTAACAGCGAAACCGCCCAAAAACAAGACGGACACAAACCGACGGGGCGGAACACCGACAGACGAAACCAGATTTTGAGGGGAGTTGAGCAGGGATCGGGGATGGGGAGTGGGGGATTGGGGGTGGGGGGGGGGGCAGGCAGGGGGCTTGGCTTGACACATCCATAGCATACGGAGGCATGCGATGTAAACAGTAGAGGGGTGCCGTATCTAGATACTTTTATCGCGCACCAGTTCATCGCGAGGGCGGGAGGGGTGCGGAAGACCGCAAGCAAGACCAAGGCGGGGGTGAGGAGGGTAGTGGAGGGGGTAGGGGAGGGGGGGATGGGGGTGGTAGAGAAAGACCGAGCTTCTCCTTTGTAGGGGCGGCACGTTAGGCGGTCATCTACTACTTCATTTATTGCATGCATTGCCGTGTTTGCTGGATACCAGATACACTGCACCGCGCCGCGCTGCACTGCGCTGCACTACAGAGCACAGCACAACACCGCAGGGCATACCACAGCGCGACACAGCGAGGCCTACGCAATGTCTTGGGGCAAAAAGCATTTCTACTGCCACTGAAAAAACTTCTAGTGGTTTCTTGGTGCCTTGCGCGTCCCAGAACGTAGCAAAGGCAAACGGCGAGATAGGGACAACACACGAAATACTCGTGGTACTCGGCACTCGGGAGGGGGGTGTCGAAGCAACGCTTACATCGTCTGCAGTCTTGACCGCTGGGGGGGGCGCCCCGGCACCAGCATTAGCTGCTGCCGCCGCGGCGAGTTGGTTGACCTCCTTGGCCATCTTCTCGAACGCCAGACGGGGGCCCTCCGAGTCCAGCGCTTCGTCCTGGAAGCCACGGGACGCGGAATATAGAACACATAAAAATTGAACAAGCGATATGGAAAATAGGATGAACGGAATGCGGGGTGTGGGACACAGAAAAAGGAATGGGCCATGTCGAACACGGCACTGTAGTGGGAACAGCGAAGCAAGTAGGGTTATTTTTCTTTGAATGGGAGAGGGGGGAAGGAGGGAGGGAGGGGTGGGGTGGGGAGTTTGTTTGGGTGGGTAGTGACGGATTGCATCGGAAACATGTTTAAACATGTGTGTGTGGTACATGTACGCAAAGCTTTCTTCTCAACCAAAACTGTGGTTTTCGCTGGATGTTCCAACTTTAAGTACTGCTGTGGCAGGAACGTGGTCCCCATCAGGTCCTTGTTTAGAACAAACACCTTGAGGTCGGCGAGCGTTTAACCCCTCTCCCGACGTCGGTTGTTGCTCCACGCGTTTGGAGCACCCTCCGGTTTGCAGCTTGCTTACAGCGGGCCATTTGTTGTGACAATATTAATAGGTAGAATCAAAGGTGGGGTGTGACAGGTAACATCAGTATTGTGATGGAAGTCAATGACATGGAAAGCACGTATACATGGGGGTATGATTAATACCATGCTACAATCGGTACCAGGTATGAATGGGGGATAAAATATCCATGATATCAACAGTACGACGCTCACGGCGTGTCACGTAGGCTAATATGGCAATGTATGACATTTAATTCACAGTATTATTCTAGCGGTACGATATCAGGCCTACAAAACGGCATGCAATGTAAAGGTGCCGCACCAACAGTGGCACCGGAATAACGGTGTGGTTGGCGTGATTATTAACAGCGCATGGCGCACCTCGCCCGGGCCGAAAATCTTGGGGAAGTATCGCGGGATTACACGGCCGAGAAAGACATTGGCATCCGTCACGGCCAAGTGCCCCGACTTCCGGTAGCACACAGGTCCAGGATGCGCCCCAGCGCTCTGCGGCCTGTGTCGCCGGAGCAAATATCCCCGCGCAAGCGCGCGATCGTTTATCGAATGGAAACACACACAGGGCACGCACACGAGCGGGGGGGGGGGGCAAGAGGGATGGGAAGGATCGGAGGAGGGGTGGCGGTGGGAGTGGGGGGTTGGTCGGATGTTTGGCGTGTCTACCTACCCATCACGGTACGGTCAAGACATGCAAGGCCCCATGAGACGCGCCTAGATGGGGCCACCTGCAGCAATCCGAGCAAGCGGAGGGAGGGAGAGAGGGAGGGGTGGGGACGGGGGTTGCGCGCACAAGAAAGTTTCGACCAAATTTACTGATATACCGGTAGGCTGAAGAGGTGCTATTAATAAGGAAGCGCGGGAGGGGAGAGAGTTGACGTTTCCTCCCCTGTTGAGAAGTAGAAAAGGCGTGGGTCCTTATCCTGGTGGCGGTATGCGGCGCGCATCTCGCTCTCCCCTCCCCTTCCCTCTTCCTCCCTCCCCCCCCCCCCCCCCCCTATCGAATCGCCGCGACCCTTGGGGTCCAATCATTACGCGTGCTCCCAACTTCTCACTCTCTCCGCTCCATCCCCACATACCCTTCCCCCCCTCCGCACACCCCATACCCGGCCGATGCTTTCCCAGCCAATGGCTCACTCCCTACCGGGTTAAAATCGTGTGCCAGCACTACTACTACCACCATGGCCACTACCACCGTCACCACCACCACCACCACCACCCCCCCCACCACTACCACCACCCCCACAATCACCGACACCGACACCCAACCAACCGCTGTTACTTGCATCGAACCGACGGAGACGCACTCACCCGACGGCGAACAGGCCGCTGCGGAAAAACAGGCGGGACCCACCGCCGGCCGCGACAGTGTTGATATCAAGCTGGGGCGACTGCAGCGTCACTCCCGCGGTGACCGTCTCGAACACGTGCTCAAACGCGCCAGCAAAGCGCGACACATCTAGAGGTAGAGAGGCAGGGGGACAAAAAAAATGAGGCACCGATCGCCATGCACACGCCGGGGCCGGGGCCGAGATCGGGGGAAAGAGCGGGGTAGGTAAGGGTAGGCACGAGGGGTGATGGGGCGAAGGGGTAATAGGGGTGGGAGAGGGGGCATGGAGGGGGGGAGGGGGTATTGGCATCGAGATAAGTGCGCCAAAAAAAGAACATCGGGATTTTGTGGCTGGGGGGGCTTTGGCGAGACGTGGGGGAAGGTACTATTGTAGAAGTATCGGTGGTATCAGGAGTGATTTTTTGGTGCCAAGAATCCCGCCCACTTCCAACCAGTATAACGGGCAATCAGAGCGCCGTCCCTCCCACGACAGGAAAACATAAATAAATCGACACTCGTAGAGAAACACGGTCGAGAGCACGCAGTGCGTGTAAGTGGGCGCCGCCGTGTGCCATGAACAAGCCTCTTGGCAGAACAAAAGTTAAGAAGAGAGGCAATTCGGGGGCACGCACTCAAAACCTATATACGACTGCGATCACCAGCCCACCGATCAATCACCCGACCCCCCCCCCCCCCCCCCCCCCCCCCCCCGGACGAGGCCGGTACATAGTATAACTTGTGCCGTCTCTGGAAGTGGCCAAACCAGAAAACAAAATCAGCATATTCAAAGCTGTCATCCATACGCAAAAAAGCCCGCCTCACAGGCGGTTGCGGTTCTCAGTAGAATGCAGCTCACCCTTCATGCGACTCGCCCAACACCTCACGGCGATTCGCGCTTGGTGCAAGCAATGTCTGCCTGGTCGGTGAAAATTCGACGTGGTCCCTCCCAGCATTGTATAGATGCGAGGGTCTATGGGCATACGACTACGGCCCTACATGACACGAGTACCCCCCCTCCCCCCCCCCCCCCGCCACCGCACCCCACTCACCGGTAGATGTACCCCCCATGTCGAAACCAATGACGGGTTGCTTTTCACCCCCTTCCTCGCCGCTGTAGCTTGTGGCGGCGTAACCTACGACACCGCCGGCAGGTCCGGAGAGGATGGCTCGGCTGCCCCGGAAGCTGGCGACGGGGGTAAGGCCGCCGTCGCTCTGCATGAACAGGGTCTTCACGTCGTCGAAGTTCTGAAGCAGCCAGTGGGAGCACGCGACGGGATTGGGCGGCCGTAGGCGGTAGATGGCGGCGACGGGGGGGGCGGGGGTGGGTGTGTCCATGATATGTGCAAGCATGTACCTGGTACTGCATGTGTTCTATTATTAGTGTTGTTTTTATTTATAAATAGTACCAGGTATGTGCGTGTGTGTATATCTGTAAGGCATGTGAGTGCGTTTGTTGGGGTGCTCGGCATGGTTGTGATCTGCATCTGGGAGGGGGCGTTGCGAGGAGGCAGCAGCCGGTACCAGCACCAGCACCAGTACCAATACACGTACCAGTACCAAAACCAGCATCAGAATCAGTATCCGTACCAGTACCAGCTCGGTTACTGAAAAATTAACTTATTACTGCTGAGTAGCAAAATGGTTTCCGGCCGTATTTTCACCTGCTGCTACTGTGTACCTTGTAGTTATGTCAACTGCATTTTAGCTGTTGCACCCCCCCAGTACCATCTGTTTTCTGCGTTTTGACAAAAACCCACCTTCTATGCATTGTTTTTTTAGTTCCCCTTTTTATCGCGGCGGCGGCGTACGGACCTGATCGAAACCGGAGCGGAAGGACTTTACGTAGCGCGCGATGACCGGGGTGAGGTAGGCGTCGGCGGCGGTGGTGAAGCCCCTGGGGACGACCTTGACCATCGGCACCACCTCGGAGGAAAGCGACACGTGCGAGAACCCCATCTCCTGGGCGAGCTTCCCCACGCGCTCTTCGTGGTCAGCGAACGTATAACTTCCACGAACAAAAACGTTTTGTTGTAATTATGATAGAAAACGGCGAAAGAGGTGGTGCGGGGACGCCGGGGGTGAGGTGGAGGGCGAGGGTTGGGCGGAGGCGGCGGGGAGAGGGGGGGGGGGTGAGGGGGAGAGGGCAACCGACATGGTAGAGTTGGAGGAGGCCCGACAACACTGAAGAAGGACAGGGTATACAAATCGTTGGAATCGATGTTGTAAACCTACTGTAGGTGTCGGGGGGGGCGGGGTTTAGGTGGGCTGTGCGAGAGGGAAGAAGGCCATTGACAGCAGAGAGGGATTGCCGCATATACTACCAGATGTTGGTATCTGGTGAAATTGCCTTTGCCTGTCCGATACTGCCGTCTCCCGTTCAGTCGCTCCCGCTCACCTGTGCATGAACACCACGGCCAGGCTCGTGATGCCCTGGTCGAGCACGGCCTGCAAGCTCTCCCTCACCAAGACCAGGTCCGGTTCCTTCACGACTCTAACCCCTTCCCCGGTCAGACCCTGTACCACCTGCAACGACACCTGCACGTTCTTGCTGATGCTGCTGCTGCCGCTGCTGATGTTGGCGGTGGTACTAGTCTCGGGCGGCTCCCAGCCCCCCTCTCCGGCCTTATCGAGGACGACCCTCTCATCCACTTCGACGACGACCTTGTACAAAAGGTCCGGACGGCGGATCTCGAGGTCGAAGATGTTCGGCCGCGACTGAGGGGCCGGGGGGGCGGGGGTGGGGGGACGGCGTTTTCGTGACGCCACGGGCAGAAAATATCAAGAAGATACGAAAAGAAGTGGGCAAGCAACAAGAAACAAGAAACATCATAGAATGAAAATAAGGAAAATACGGCGAAGAAGAAACGCTGCACTCAAAAAATAATACAGGTCTTTCAGCAGCCAGTGTTTGAGTTCTTGCTAAAGGCAATATCTTGCGAAAATAGTTGAACCAAACCTCGAGCATGGTTTCAGAATCTAGCAACATACCAGGACACGCCACAATATAACACAATCCAGTACTTATTTACCACGTGTTTGTATAGAGTGAGGCGAAGCGGCACTTCAGTATACACGAAGTATTACCGCACACAGCAGTAGACCGTATGCATGATTCACCTGGTTCCCGATGTAGAGCAGATCACGGAAGCCTTTTGTGATCACGAGGGCGCACGGCTCCCCCTGCCTCTCGAGCAAAGCGTTGGTCGCCACGGTGGTTCCCATCCGGATGTAGTCGATGCGAGACGTGTCTAACGGTTGGTCGCGCGGGTGGGGCGTGCCCGTTTCTTCCTGCGCATAAAGTATACCGGTATGTAGTAGCAGCATTACAACAGCAGTCAGTGCGACAAGCCATCGGCATGCTGTACCTGTACCATCAATATGATGTGTACACAAGGTGTATGCCAGGTTTATTGTGGCGGTCGACAGCGGAAGCAGCCATGCAGCAGCAGCAGCAGCGGCAGCAGTGCAACGCACCAATAACCAAGAGCTGTGCGAGAAAATACATCTCGCGCGATATGAATATTATACTGAGTTGTTCTACACGTTACTCTATACCAGGTGCCTGGTACCAGGTGTGAGGCATGTTCCAGCGTAAAGCCGCGCATCACATTGCACGGCAGTGAACTGCACCGCACGACATCGCGCCGAGTTGCACCACACCCCACCGCACCCCTCCACCACCCTGCACCGGACAGTGGGGTAGATATGAGTTGGGATGTGTATCGGTATCTTGTTGTTGTTGTTGTTGTTGTTGTTGTTGTTGTTGTTGTTGTTGTTGTTGCTGTTGTTGTTGTTCTCACATTAACTCATCGCCACAATACAATGCAGTCCGTGGTCGCAGGACAGGCTCCAACAACTTTGGAGTGGAAGAAATACCTTGGTAAGAAAATAAAACAAGCAAAGAGTAGTACCCAGGATAACTGAAGCACATCTACACCTCAACAAAACATGAAAAAAAAGAAGTATATCTACTGCTGTGTAGTACTGCTGTGCCTAGAACCAGGTGACATGCAATATTATACCCCCAGCACGTGTTTACTCGTCTGATGAGCCCCCATCACACACCTTATCCTTTTCTTGCATAAATATACGCCTCAATATCTTCTCGTTGCGGTATGCAGTGCAGTCTCGTCCATAAACTTTAGAACAACTACATTTGGTGTTGATGACGAACATGCTTACAGGAGAGGCATTTGCGTGTTTTTGATGGACACAAGGTGCAGGATGCCACTGCATACGTACAACCAGTACACCCGTACAAATACCGTTCGACATGCCCCCCATACCCTACTACCACCGTATCACACTAAGGTGATAAGATAACACACCTTCCCGGACGAATTTCAGAGCCGAGTCTATCAAAACCAGCGGGGGCACACACAACGAAAACGGCGGCTTTGGAAAAGTCTCGACGCCGCCTTTCCATAGACGCATTGCTCGCCGTTTGGGCCTTCCTCGCTGTCGAGAAAACCAGCCTCGAAATTCGCCGGACGAGGTGTGTTATTATGCGTGTCATATGGTACCTGTATACGGTACCAATATACATACCGGTACACCGATATGCACCATCAACCCATATTACAGGGTAGTTGCCCAGAACGTAGGAACATCGCAGACGTTGGTATCGCAGAGGATCGACAATTGAAAGCATCATTCTTCGCACATGCCAATGTTCTCTGTTGTTGGCAGAGAGGCAAGGGGGGGCAAGCGCCCCCCGTACATCTAACGTCTGGCAAGTGTGTAAGGTCAAGGTTTCTGGTTAAACGGACCAGGTGATGCGTGAAATATGTAACCGACCGTTTCCATCTGTGGTTGCAGTGCGCGTATATACGTGTAGACATGGTGTTGCACTGCAGAGTATGCACACGGCCATACATTTCGCTTTGCTTGCCCCCGAATTAACCTCGGCGTACTGTTTGCCGTCGTACATGCTGCGTGCACACGCACTTTCGACAACGACCAATACCCGCTTGCCACCTGCGCCATGCCGCTACATGTACTGTACCTTCTGCCTTCGCCTGGCGCAGATCCCATGAAAACCTCGAAACAATGACATTTTATCTTCGCTTAAAACAGTATGCACGATTGAAAAAAAAACAGTGCGCACGGATGTCGGAGGAGAATAGGCTACGGCCTCACTGTTGTTGATGGAGTACGACTCGGTAGCAGACTCGAGGTGCCTTTTCGCGGCCACGGGCTAGAGTACAGCACCACACCAACTAGGATGTACTCGTACGTCCACATACATACGGCGAATCAGCAAATCAGCCAATAAGGTCAATTATCAGCAATGGTTGTGTCCTGCGTGAATCTACATCTTCAGAACGCATACGCCAAAAAAACGCATGAGAAGTGATGATCCGATACGTCTCCAGTTCTTCTTGTCAGATAGTATGGAATGAAAGAGTGGAAACACCTTCACGGAGTAACGGCTTCCGCTCCGTCGTCGAAAACAGCCCCGGAGTGGTGGCATCCCGTGCCCGTGGAGCGGGTGGGTGGCGTCTCAGCTCATCCCCTGGTTTATCTCTTTGCTCGAAGAAGCAACGGCTTGCTGGGTGAGCTACCCGAACTGTCAGTCCGCCTGGAAGGAAGCCTTCCCTCGAGTCGGAGATAGGAGATGGTTTTAAACTTTCCCCCGATTTCCGTCCTCGAGGATCCGTTTGTACTTTGTCGACAGTTTTTTCATGTAGTGTGGCACGAAAGAGTGTAAGTACCTACCGCTGTCGGTGCTATATACCACTCCTCCCTTACTTTACGGCCCTTTTCTAAGGTTAGCTTGTGATACTTGCTACCATCTGTACCGAAAAGGGCTGTTTATTCCATGCGTCATGCCTTCCTCGGTGTCCGATAGAGTATACCAGGTAATTTTATATAATCGTCGGCTCGTTCTGGAGCGCCTTCCAAGACCAACTTTGTTCATTTGGGAAGTTTTGTATCAAGACTAGCGGTACGGCCCCGGGCTTGCGTTACCAAATATAGTGCGGCCACTTCTACGTGCATCAGCTGATACCGATGATGATAGATCGTAAGTACGACGTACGCACGTACCTTGTGCACCTAGTGCTTGCTGCTGAGCCTTCTGCTGAACGTAAGTACCTACTGCACGCAAGGTAACCTACTGCTGCAAATACGCTAATACTCCGCCTACTGTTCGATATACCAAGCAAAGGTCGTAGACGTGGGTCCATGTTGAACACAACTATGCACTCAACCATTAGTAGTATCTCTTCTCTATTTTGGGTATCGAAGTTGCTGAATCTTTTTGCCTCCAATGTGTGGGGACCGCCGCCTTTACAAATTCCAGCAAACACTGGTGTTCCCGGAGCTGGAATAAGGGGATTTCCACAACGTGTGGGGCGGTATCGTGCCGGGGGGTCGCCATGCCCGATGTGATAAGAGTTGTCGATGTATGGAAGGATTTCTGATCCGGGGATAGGACGCTAACTGTGGCGCTGGCTCACGCTGGCTCCATGGCTGGAACGATGGGGTTTCCACACCGTGCGGGGAATAGTCGACCAGGGGGACCACCCTTTTCGTCCCCGATGTGTTGGAGTTGTAAAATCACGGAAGGATTCATTATCCGGAAATAGGACCCTATCCTTGCCTGGTGGCGCTGGCTTATGCCGCCTCTATGGTTGGAATAATCCCCGTTCCCTACCTATCTCTTCTACGAAAAACCAGCAGCCTCTGGCATGGGTTTGCCCGGGTTATCGAATTTGAAATGGCTAGTAGGATGCCTGATTCTTTACCTTGAAGCAAAAAGCCAGCAGCAACGCTGGCTGTCCGTGGCCTGGGGTGGCCTCGGGTTTGTGGCTCGGGGGTTGGCTCGGGATTGTCGACTGCTGCTGCTGCTGCTGTTCTCTGCTGGTGCTGGTGCGGTGCGCTGGTGCTTCCGCTCCTGCTGCCCCTGCTGCTACTGCTACTGTGCTCCGTTACTGTGTTCCGTGGGTGAATGTAGCCCGCCGTATTACAATTGACTGATTGACTGTAATGCAGCGCAGGACTGTACCGGTACTCCCACCGCATTGCCGTTGGCTGTAAATGGCGATGCTTTGTCGGCAATGCTCAGCGCGCGACGGCCAGGACTCGGCGGGGCATGAGACCCGGTGTTCCACTGGTTGTGGCACTCGGCCTCTCTACCCATGGGCCAGGGCGAGGCTGAAGCGCGCTGGATCGCAAGACCATGATTCCAGACAGACTACCAGCATATAATAATATGGATACGGAGGCATTCTGTCTGTGAAAATTAACAGAGTGTAAAATATCAGGAAATCTTACTTTCATATATTTGGAAAAACAACCAGGAAATCTGAAAGATGTTTGTTTTGGGCGAACCCCCCCCCCTTGGGAATATTGGAAAAAAGCTCTCCGATAATACCGGGTCTGAGACCTAATATGACAATGGGAACGCGAAGTAAAATTTTCTTTTACAAACATTGCTTTCAAAGAACAGCCGAAGATATCCTCGTACCGCCGCTGTGGGGGAAAAGGGAAAACATCTTTTCCTAACGGCTGCAGGCGGCGCAATTTGCTTTTTCTAGTTGCAAATGGTCAACACGCTGATAAAAATGAGCTCGTGCGACGAGAGACGCTTGATCTCGACATAGACTCAGCCCACCGCCAACCCGCTTGGTGGCGGGCAAGGCCAACGAGTAGATATGACGGCTTCGAAAGTATCCGGCGGATCCATGGTCTAGGGGGCGAGAGCTTGCCGCCGGCGTCCTACCGTATCCTCCCAAACCTGAAAAAACTATTTTTTACAGGTCGAGAATCTTTGTCATCTGTTTTTCGCACACCAGCAGCCAATCGCTTTTATATCATACGCCTGGCCAGTGCCCGCCACATGTCACCGGCCATTGTGTGAACACGGTGACCCTAGGGGGAGTCGGAGCCCCTAAGAGCGCACTCCGGTCAGAATTCATGACAACGCCGTTGGTTTTGTCGATCCATGTCTGTCAAGGACTCGGAATATCGCCGTTTCGGACTAAACATCCGCCTGAGTTATGCTGAAGCCGATCTTGGCCCAACGTCGGCCCCAGAATTGTTTTTTTCGGGGTTTCCCAAAGTTTAGGAACTTTCCGTTTTTAAGAATCGTGCTCATAGCAAGCTGTACCTGAATTTTTCTGATGGGTATCTTAGGGATTCAAAATTTTAAGGGAAACGTTGCGTTTCCATTGGCATAGGTCTTAGAACCTAGAACGGTCAGTTGTGGCGCTGTGTAAAACCCCATTCCTCTCTCTGGTACTATCGTATTTTGTCTGCCTCTTGTGAAGGTATTACCTACTGAGCTAGAGGGATAAAATATCGGTCGACTACCCAGCCCAGGGTAATCTTGATAACACTCTCCCCTCCTCTGAACAGCGGGATCTTTGGGGTGTCGGTACCGTATACGGACGTACGCTGACCTACCCGCCTCGTTTCAAGACCTGGGGAACCAGGGAGATATGTTTTTAGAGACGCACGCGCAAGCGCTTCCATAAAAGAAACGTAAGTGAGATTCGAGCCCGTGTCCTCGACGATGCCAAATGTGAAGGTGTTACCTGCTTAGCCTCAGGGTAATCCTTGCTGGTATGTTTGGGAGCGAGCGGCCAACAATGAATTGCGGTGTGCTGTCTGTATATATTCACAGAACACCTATAATACGCATAGTATATGATGCGACCGGCTCTGTCTTCGTAATCTGACATTTTACAGGGATATCGGCAACGGCAAATCAGGGCCCCTCCTTACGCGTAATTACGAATAATGATAATCCAATCAGCTTTTTTTTTTTGAGTGGCGTACGCACCTGTGTTGCACTCCCCACGAAAAAGCTGATATTATTGCCAAATGTCCCGACAACATAGACAATGGAAGCACGCTTGCCGCCCTTTTTTTTACGAGGACTTTTCGTTTTCTTCCCTAGCTCCGAACATTTCCATCGAGCCAAAATTTGGCAGACCGGATAAGAGCTCCTTGGTGCACTCCCGTGAGTGTGTCAAAGCGACGGCACTTTTCGTGTCCTCCTTCGGGGCGGATTTTGTCGCTGGAGTTCGAAAATCTGGTTCCAGGCGCTTGAATTTTCGGTTTCTTGTACTGTAGCCAAGTATTTTTTTTCTGCTGTAGAACAAACAGGAGGAACCCAGAAGTCGTACGTTCCTCTTTCTCGTTCTACAGCAAAAAAATATACTTGGCTACGTTCCTCTTTCTCGTTCTACAGCAAAAAAATATACTTGGCTACAGTACAAGACACCGAAAATTCAAGCGCCTGGAATCACATTTTCAAACTTCAGCGGCAAGGTCCGCCCCGAAGGAGGACACGAAAAGTGCTGTCGCTTTGGCACACTCACGGGAGTGCACCATGGAGCTCTTATCCGGTCTGCCAAATTTTGGCTCGATGGAAACGTTCGGAGCTAGAACAGAAAAACGAAAAGTCCTGGTTAAAAAAACGGCGGCAGACGTGCTTCCATGGGCTTTGTTGTCGGGACTTGTTTTGTGTTTTGTGGGCAGTGCAACACACACATGCACAGCACAGGTGTACGGCAGTTTACCGCAAAAAATGATGGTTACACCAAAACAACCCCGGGGTTTCCACTGTTTTACTCATGTACCTCCAGCATACTACCAGGTAAGTATTACATAAAAAGGACGCACTACTATACTCGTAGTAGCCGCTGCATGTCAGGGGTCCCCACTCCTCTATCAATCCCTGTCAGCTGTTGTCTGTTGTGATATACAACAACAGTACGAGCCGAATCATTATATTATTATATCCAGGCATGCATGACACTGCTGTTGTACGCAACTCACCTCGAGAATGCGCCTGACTCCCTCTCGAGGCGCGTCAGGGTAGTTTTCCGGGTCTTCGGAAAGGAGCTTGAGAACGCGAAAGCCCTTCGATCCCGGGACCTCGGCGTACACGTCCGTGAAGGTGCCGCCGCGGTCGATCGAGAACCGGAAGGGTCGCCCCTGCCTCTTGTCCTCCTCCCCTTTCCTCGTTTCGGCTGCGGCCGCTGCCGCTGCTGCTGTTGTTGCGTTCATGTTACTGCTGTTGTTGCTGTGGTTGGGTGTACAGGTAGTTATCGTACGGATGACAGCAGGTGGAGAGTACAACTGAGTAGATGCTGCTGCTGTTGTTGCTTGCTGTTATTATTGCTGTTGCTGCTGCTGCTGCTGCTGCTGCTGCTGCTGCTGCTGTTTGATGAGTTCTTGGGCGACGCGAGGAAACGCGGGTAGGATGAGGAGTGAAGGGAGAGCACAGAGGTAATAATGAGAGTAAGAGTCCGGCGATGGGAGGCTTGTCAGTACAAGGTGGTCGGGTAGCCCGTGCCCCGTGCCAAGCGTCGTTCCCTCTTGCACTCTTGTCCAGTTTTCTCAAGGGGCAAGTTGACAGTCCCGTGGTCATTATCATGTATGTGTCCATGATTTACATTATTTATACGAGCAGTACCGAGTTCTCGTTCTTCCGTTCCCCTCGCTGCCTCGGCAAGGAATGCTGCGAGGGATGCCCTATCAGGCTTATAGCGAGTGGGGTAGGTCTTTCTGGCGGGTGTAAGGTCGGACTCACCCTCAAGGAGTGATACCTTCTTGCTGCTGCCTGTGGCCGCGAGGCTCAGGCGGCAGTAGAGTTGGGTCGTACGTGGTGTGTCAGGCACGGAGACCTACGATTCGCGCGTCTTTTTTAGGCAGCGGCGGCAGAGCAGCAATGCTCAATCGGGGTGTCCGTACGCGGAGGCAGGCGCCACCACAGGCCACACTACGGCACAGTCTATTGCGCCGGTAGGAGGCTAGATTCGACGACGAGGGAGGAGGGAGACTGAGCGTCGACGTGCGGGGAAGAGACGGATTGACCTCCCCCTGCGCTAGAATTTTTATTTTTCAGATCAGAACCGCAAGTGCGAGGAGCATTTTGTTTTTCAGGATGACAGAGAAGGGAAATCGACTGGAAGGGAATGGCAACGAGTGCACGCGCAAAGGAGCGGGTGGATTGGGCCAAGGCGATGATGCGGCCATGAAGAGCGGCAGGAAGACGGTGCACGGAGACCCATGATCTGCGCGCACACTATCATCACGAGAGAAGCGGTCATGGTTTGTTTTTTCCTGGTATTGTTTTTCACGAGGCAGAATAGTATCTACCGGTACTTGTTATTATAACGTCGTCACTGGTCTTTGTAGTTTAACGAGTTGTACGTTGCGAGAGCATCGAAACGACCATTCGTAAACGGCGGCTCTTCTTTGCGGGGGGCGTGGCACGGCAAAGCAAGGAGCGATTACCCAGTCGGGTAATGTTCGGGACGATAACTGGTGGGGAGAACCCGAGACCAGGCGGACTGTGTAAGACTTGGCATAGATGCATAGTCGAAGACCTTAGGGAGTTCCGAGCCACCGAAGGGTCAACGGAAGTTGCCCCCTTGGTGTTTGGAGTTGAGACCGCGTTGTGGTCCTCTGCAGCCAAAAGGGCGGGGAAGTGGTACCGGGGGATCCTTGAAGCAGCCGAACGGTTCATGATGAGGTGGCACGAGGCTGAGGCTGAGATGAGTAGGCAGCGCCGCGCATCCGCCGTGGATGGTGCCCAAGGGAACGGGGGGGGAAAGGGCAACATGAGAAGTGGCAGAAAGCCCGACCAAGGGAATGCGGAGAGGGGGGGGAACAGGAGGGGTAGAAGGGAAACGGCGGTAGACGAAAGTAGGAAGGAGATGGCAGACAGGGTAGCAAGGCATCAAGTCGACTAGGAAGTAGAACATGACCATACTACTAGTTCTACCAACTGGTGCAGCTGGTTCGAACGTGGTCTTCCCTTGTCTTCTCTTTTCGTTTTGATTTTTTTCTTTCTTGCGCTGAGTCTCCGTGATTTTTATTTTATGTTTTTCTCTTCCTTTTCTGATTGAAAAGTCGTACTGAAGGAGCCGTGTGGCGTGGTTGGATGACGAACCTGCTCTGCTCGTTTCGTATTGTCTGACGCCAAGGGACTGGGCATAGTTGACGAACGCAGGGCGGAGACGGCAGTCTGGGTAGCAAGGTACCAGGCGGATTAGCAGGGAGAACCTGGCTATACTACTCGTACCACAAACTGCTGCCGCCACCTGGAAGGTGCTTTGGGCTTCGGTCTGCCTGTTATTTCCCCTTTGCTATTTTTCCTTGTTACTTTTTTCCTTGGTTCTTTGTCTTACTCTGTTTACAAGCAGTGGTGTTTTTTTTCTTAGTTTTATTTTTATTTTTTTCTTTCTTTTTTCCAGCTCGTTCTTTTTCAAGTGTTGGCCACCTCGCCTGCGGGGGGGGGGCACGACAGATTGTTTCTCCTAGATTTTGCTTTCATTTTTTTCTTTTTCTCTTTCGATTTGTCTACCTTGTTTTTGTTTTCTCTTTGATTGTTTCTTTTCGTTTCACTATTTCATAGATTGCGTATGTCGTGCCTGTCGTATCTAGTATGATGACATGGCTTTGCATTGCCCACTGCAGTGCATACTGCACACGTGGCAACGTAGTATCTCTGTGGCGTAGCTTTGTGACCACAGAACTTGTATCTCTTCTAGGATTGAAGAATCGGCACGGACACTGGTTGTGCTGGATGCCGACGGGTAGAAAGAACGGTTTAATGTGAAGAACACACGCACACATACCCTTCATGGGGAATAACCTACGCAATTATCAGGGACGTGGTATCATGACTGTGCTGCACCTTTTGGTGTCTGACAATCCAGGAAGAGATAGCGATCGTTGATATTCGTGTGGTAGTAAGGTTCGATTGCTCCTTTTTTCACTGCATATCCGCGAGTCTTCACTCTGACAGCACTCCAGATAGCGGGCAGGTGTGTTCTTCTTTCGTTTTCACGACTACCGTGCGTTTCGTACGGTGCAGGCAGCACTTCAGACAGCATCCGCTGTAGTCAGCAGCCACGAGTTGGTTAGTGGTGGGAACGGGGGTACTCTATATTATAGTTGAGAGGATTTACCCGTGGCCATGTTAGTTCAGTTTGCACATTGGTTTTAGCTCGTTCGTGTGCGCTTTTTTCGTCTCGTGTATTTTGAGGCAGCCGAATTTTCGTTTTTTTTTCGTTTTTCGGATCTTCCTAGGGCTCCAGCACCTTTTGTGTGACCACGGACTCCTTCGTCAGAGAGTTAATGTGAGAACAACAACAACAACAACTAAAAACGTATAAAAAGTACCAGGTACCTGGTACGTACGTACTGTAGGCATTTTTTTTCTTTAGATAGTTTGAGATGTATGTCACGAGTCACGATGTCACGATGTACTATTAATACTATTGTGTAGGCTCTCTCTGTTTCCTATTACGGGGGACCATAGTAAATAGGACCAAATATTGTTGGTAAAAAGAGGTAAATATAGAGGTTTTTGTGTTTAACGTAGGTCCTGTTAACTATAGTCCCCCGTAATAGCGCGGTGTGTGTGTTCTTCACATTAAACCGTTTTTTCTACCCGTCGACATCCAGCACAACCAGTGTCCGTGCCGATTCTTCAATCCCAGAAGAGATACAAGTTCTGTGGTCACAAAGCTACGCCACAGAGATACTACGTAGCCAAGTATGCAGTAAGCACTGCAGTGGGCAATGCAATGCCATGCCATCATACTAGATACTTCCGTTTCCCTCGCTGCCTCGGCAAGGAATGCTGCGAGGCATGCCCTATCAGGCTTATAGCGAGTGGGGTAGGTCTTTCTGGCGGGTGTAAGGCCGGACTCACCCTCAAGGAGTGATACCTTCTTGCTGCCTGTGGCCGCGAGGCTCAGGCGGCAGTAGAGTTGGGTCGTACGTGGTGCGTCAGGCACGGAGACCTACGATTCGCGCGTCTTTTTTAGGCAGCGGCGGCAGAGCAGCAATGCTCAATCGGGGTGTCCGTGCCCGGAGGCAGGCGCCACCACAGGCCACACTACGGCACAGTCTATTGCGCCGGTAGGAAGCTAGATTCGACGACGAGGGAGGAGGGAGACTGAGCGTCGACGTGCAGGGAAGAGACGGATTGACCTCCCCCTGCGCTAGAATTTTTATTTTTCAGATCAGAACCGCAAGTAAGTGCGAGGAGCATTTTGTTTTTCAGGATGGCGGAGAAAGGAAATCGACTGGAAGGGAATGGCAACGAGTGCACGCGCAAAGGAGCGGGTGGATTGGGCCAAGGCGATGATGCGGCCATGAAGAGCGGCAGGAAGACGGTGCATGGAGACCCATGATCTGCGCGTACACTATCATCACGAGAGAAGCAGTCATAGTTTGTTTTTTCCTGGTATTGTTTTTCACGAGGCAGAATAGTATCTACCGGTACTTGTTATTAACGTCGTCACTGGTCTTTGTAGTTTAACGAGTTGCATACCCTTCATGGGGAATAACCTACGCAATTATCCGGGACGTGGTATCAGAACTGTGCTGCACCTTTTGGTGTCAGACAGTCCAGGAAGAGATGGCGATCGTTGATATTCGTGTGGTAGTAAGGTTCGATTGCTCCCTTTTTCACTGCATAGCCGCGAGTCTTCACTCTTTCGTTTTCACGACTACCGTGCGTTTCGTACGGTGCAGGCAGTACTTCAGACAGCATCCGCTGTAGTCAGCAGCCACGAGTTGGTTAGTGGTGGGAACGGGGGTACTCTTCTATGTTATAGTTGAGAGGATATACCCGCGGCCATGTTAATTCAGTTTTGCACATTGGTTTTATCTTGTGTGCGCTTTTTTCGTCTCGTGTATTTTGAGGCAGCCGAATTTTCGATTTTTTTTTTTGTTTTTCGGATCTTCCTCGGGCTCCAGCACCTTTGTGTGACCACGGACTCCTTCGTCAGAGAGTTAATGTGAGAACAACAACAACAACAACATACGACAGGCACGACATACACAATCTATGAAATAGGGAAACGAAAAGAAGCAATCGAAGAGAAAACAGAAACAAAGTAGACAAATCGAAAGAAGAGAAAAATAAAAAAAAGAGAAACAAAATGAAAGCAAAAACTAGGAGAAACAATCTGTCGTGCCCCCCCCCCGCAGGCGAGGTGCCCAACACTTGTAAAAAGAACGATCTGGAAAAAAGAAAAAAATAACAGAAACACCACTGCTTGTAAACAGAGTAAGACAAAGAACCAAGGAAAAAAGTAACAAGGAAAAAAAGGGAAAATAACTGGCAGACCAAAGCCCAAAGCACCCTCCTGGTGGCGGCAGCAGTTTGTGGTATATGAGTGGTATAGCCAGGTTCCCCCTGCTAATCCGCCTGGTACCTTGCTACCCAGACTGCCATTTCCGCCCTGTGTTCGTCAACTATGCCCAGCTCCTTGGCGTCAGACAATACGAAACGAGCGGAGCAGGTTCGTCATCCAACCACGCCACACGGCTCCTTCAGTACGGCTTTTCAATCAGAAAAGGAAGAGAAAAACATAAAATGAGAGTCACGGAGAGTCATCGCAAGAAAGAAAAAAACAAAACAAAAAGAGAAGACAAGGGAAGACCACGTTCGAACCAGCTGCACCAGTTGGTGGCACTAGTAGTATGGTCATGTTCTACTTCCTAGTCGGCTTGATGCCTTGCTACCCTGTCTGCCATCTCCTTCCTACTTTCGTCTACCACTACCGCAGTTTCCCTTCTACCCCTCCTGTTCCCCCCCCTCTCCGCATTCCCTTGGTCGGGCTTTCTGCCACTTCTCCTGTTGCCCCCTCCACCCCCATTCCCTTGGACACCACCCACGGCGGATGCGTGGCGCTGCCTACTCATCTCAGCCTCAGCCTCGTGCCACCTCATCATGAACCGTTTGGCTGCTTCAAGGATCCCCCGGTACCACTTCCCCGCCTTTTTGGCTGCAGTGGACCACAACGCGGTCTCAACTCCAAACACCAAGGGGGAAACTTCCGTTGACCCTTCGGTGGCTCGGAACTCCCTACTAAGGTCTTCGACTGTGCATCTATGCCAAGTCTTACACAGTCCGCCTGGTCTCGGGTTCTCCCCACCAGCTATCGTCCCGTGCCTTCGTTTCGACGGCCAATTACGATTAGAAGTGTTGCGCTTTTCTTGATGAATTTGAGCAGCCTCACTTTTTTGGGCCAATCCCAGTGAACAACATCTAGGATATATATTTTTGAAATAAAATGATGAAATACGTTTGCTGTGTGTTCGACTATAATACCTAATACTCAACTTTGCGAGCTGCGTAATACGTCTCGTCTATACATACATGTATATCCCATTTTTACTAAATTATAGAAAAAGCAGTGGAATGCCGCGTGATTCCAGTGTGGGGCCGGCATTAAGAAAAGGGCCATGGGCCGCGAAAAAATGTCGGTATTTTTTAGGCCTGATGATGATGCTCTCACATTGTTTCATAGCTCACTTCCTTAAAAAAAAATATATGAAATACGTCGTCAGCTGTGCGTTCGTTTCTGGAAATCGGTACCGCACAGCTCTCCTCGCTATCGGCAACAATAATAATGCAAGAACACGACAATTATTATTACAGGCAGACAGCCGTAAAATAACGGGAGTGTGATATGATATATATATATATATATATGTATATATATGATGTGGTATCGGGCTATATATATATAGAAAACCCGCAGAGTCAGAGCCCTGATTACCCAAGAGACCACCTGGGGCTCTGAAGTTTCTGTCGGTAGATAAGACAGCCAGTAGTATTAACCCCTTTAGAACCGCAGTCCTATTTTGGGGACAACCCACTCAAATTCTAAGTAATTTGTCCCCAAAACGGGACTGCGGTTCTAAAAGGGTTAAGGCTTTCGCGAGGACACAAGGAAGGCCCCTATTTATAGGACATCCCTCCCTTAAAGGCAGGATAAAGTTAAAAGGATTACCCAGGGCCGGGTAATCGATCGATCATTTACCCCTATAATAGCTCAGTAGGGTACACCTTCGCATTTAATTTAGATGACGTTAAGGTCACGGGTTCGAACCTCACTTCGAACGTTTCTTTTTAGAAACGCTTGCGCGTGCCTAAAAACACACATCTCCCTGGTTCCCTGGGTAATGAAACGAAGCGGATAGGCCAGCGTACAGACGTATACGGTTCTGACGCCCCAAAGATCCCGCCGTTCCGAGGGGGGGAGAGGGTTATAAGGAATACCCTGGGCCGGGTAATCGATCGACCTTTTACCCCTATAACTCAGTAGGTAGCACCTTCACAATAACCCGTAGAAACGGGTTAGTGGACTACAGAAGTATCCTAGGGTTTGGCTACTCCTCCTCTTTGGTTAGGAGTCGTTAGGGCGGTTTTTAACGACACTGTGAAACATGCCGAATTTCCAAGTTTTTACAATTTTGGGTTTTCAAGTCTTCTTGCTAAAAACTTGCCTAATGAAATGGTACGTCCAGATTTCCAAAAAACTTGCCAACGAAGGGCTTGGGGAATATCCATAAAAAAGCTAGGGAAAAAACTTGCTAAATTGGCAAAAAAAGAAGAGTAGACCAGCGTCCGAGGAAAGTTGCTTGGGCGAGTAAGCGCGTTTACCCGTCTAGCGAGTTAATAATGGAAGAGAGCAGAGTGGGCTTGATGCCTTGAACCAAGCCCCTACCGACTCACTCTCAAACTGTCTCCTTTTCTCTCACCATAAACGGGAATAACACGACACACAAAAGAAAGAAGTCCCCCGAACAACAAGAGAAGCTGCCTTCCGAGCCAGTTCCTGCTTCCAATTTCCTTACCACGATAATACTCGGGTTCTACTGCAGGAGGCTGTACACACCGCTGCGTTTTTTTGGTCGCTTCGCTCCCCCTTTTTTTTTAGCGCTTTTTTATGGTACTGCGTTGTTCGGGGCTGGTCTGGGTAGTCGGGTCACTCATTTATTTGTTGGCAGAGGACAAGTTTCCGGAGTTGTGGGGTGGGTTTAGGTAGTTCTTGGCGTATTCCGTGTTATTTTTCTTCTCGTCCTACAGACCCCGCCCCCGCTCGGGAGCTGGGGGCGATCTGGATAACATTGACACAACTACTACTACTGCGGAACAGGACCGTCTCGTTTCTTGTATTAACATTTCGCTTTTCCGTGGACACAATCTCGCCCCACCCACGTTGCGGATGGCATGGCGATAGCTTTCGTAGACGATTTATTCCAGGGCTTTTCGCGGGTCATGACCCGACCCGTGGATCGGGTCACGGGGTGTTCAAAAAGTCACGGGTCGAGTCGGGTCGGGTCGGGTCGGGTCAGAAAGTGTCCAATATGTTACGGGTCGGGTGGGGTCGGGTCAAGGGGTTTTCAAATCTCGCGGGTCGGTCAGGTCGGGTCAAGACTTCTTCAAATCTCACGGGTCGGGTCGGGTCGGGTCAAGATTTTTTCAAATCTCACGGGTCGGGTCAGGTCGGGTCAAGAGGTGATGAAAAGCTCACGGGTCGGGTAAGGTCGTGACCCGCGCAAAGGGTCACTCGCGGGTTGGGCCAGCATGACCCGCGGACTTTTTTCTGCTGATCCACTGGTCGGACCCGCGCATCCGGCTCGCGGGCCAGACACTTGAAACGCTTCCCTCTCTCTTACCCAAATGACTATCTCGAACTAATACTCAATAAAAATCCTTTGGTATAATGTTCAAACATCGCCAAATCCGTATACGTATGCCCGCATCCATCTATACCCACTACAACAGCCACGCCACGTATCGCTGCGGGGCACAAAAATGAGTATTTAATTATTTCTGAAGTGTCGACCCCCTTGCCGGATCCGCGGGTCGAACCCGCGGGTGAATATAAATGATCTCGCGGGTCAAGGGGACCCGACCCGCATGAAACCCGTGTCTCACGGGTCAATCGGAAGGTGGCGGGTCGGTTCGGGTCGGGTCACCAGGTTTTGAAATCTCGCGGGTCGGGTCAGGAGATTTTCAATTTCACGTGTCGGGTCGGGTCGGGTCAGGCCAAGTCAACACACCTAAAACAATTTCGCCGGTCACCGACCCGACCCGACCCGACCCGTGAGGTTTGCCCTGACCCGCGAAAAACCCTGATTTATTCCTGCCGCTTAAGGCTTCACCTTCCTTTCTTTTGCTTTTTTTACGTACCTTGCCGGCTTCGTTACCTTACCGTTCAGAAGTGTGGGAGTCAGTTTCGAGGAGCCGCATCTACGACTCATGTTCTAGCTCGTGGAATCGGGGGTTTCCACGAATTTCCCATAATTCTGCATAATATACGGCTCATTAGAGTGGTCTGGGGTTGTGGTACTGCTTTGAATGAGGCTGAACGCCCGGTAATTTCCTGGGTTCAGGTACTGGGATCGTATTTGTAGTACTCGGGAGGCGTATCTTACATGGGAAACCAGAGGTTTTCCCATCGAGACACGAACTTGGCTCCCAGTCTCCCCGCGTGCACGAAAGGAACAAAGCTGTTCTTCTTCTATATCTAATCTTCTATCTCTAAGCAAACAACATACGTGAGTACAAACGAGTACCGGTTTACTAGGGAAACCTGTCCAGGGATACGAAGTGTTCCGACCTTGATCATAACAGCTTCGCGCCAAACGAGATTTTTAATTGCCCGTAGGAGGATAGACTATGAAGAAAGTGCGGCCATTTTTAAGTTCACTTCCCTACCTGGAGTCACACAATATATAGGCTGTAACAAAAATACATCTCCTTGGAAAAAAAAACAAGTATGAAATAGCGCGGACGGCAGTCTGTAAGGGAAACGGTGCTGACAAGCCGTGTGCGGTAAACCATCCAGTATCACTTGCAACCAAACAACACCAGGAACATGATGCATGGTATTGTATGTATACTTGAAAAAAAAAGAATGAGAAAAAACACGAAGAGAGAAAAGAAAGAAAATAAATACAATGGAAACGAGAAATAAAGAATAACGAAGCAAACATATGCACTCAGGGCGCAGGCAGAGTCCCGAGGACAAGGTTGCTAGTTGTTACTGGTACGATCAGTCCTATAATACGCCGAGCTGATGGGCCAAAAAAGGACGTCACAGCAAGACCAGACGGAAGGTGAGAAGACCAAAAAGAAGGTACGAGAAAGGGCAAAGAACTAACAACAAAAAAAACGAGCAGTCCTATGGTGAGTCGAAGACGACACAACCGACACAAACAGGACAGGGATAAACGGACCAAGGGGGGGCTAAAAACCAAGAAACCAAAAACGCCAACAAAGTCGGAAACAAATGGAGAAATAGTTAAGGGTCACACAAATATAACAACAAGGTGACGCAGCCAAACCAACGCAGAATGACAGGGTACGAGGTGAGGGTACCATCGACTTGGCAGGGAATAGGGCCATCACAGAAAAAAAAATGAAACAGGGAGAGTAACACAGCATTAGGCAGTAGCCACTGGGCGTCTCAAATAGAAAGATGGCCAGTGCCAAGTTTCGACGGGTGCCTTCACTTTCTTAACCGGCCTAGCTGCTGTCATGCCTTCTTCAACGCGGCTCCTCTTCCTCTCCCCCCGGGCCTTGGGGTCAACGGCGCCATAAGTTGCTGCGCATGTTGTACCTCAAGCGCTCGTCGTTTGGCTACATTCTCCTTCTGCTTAACGAACCAGCGCTTCATGCACTTCTCTGCCGCTTCCTCTACACGTTTGAATAAATTGTTGCCCGATTCCTTCGCTGCCAGCGTCCATTGTTTCCCTCCGATGGGCAAGTTAAACAGCGATAGGTTGCGTTGGAGACAACCCATCCAGTCCTGCTCTTTCCCTCCCAAGTAACCCCCCCCCCCCAGTTCCCCAGACATCCCTCGTTTGGGTACTCTCTCCATACGAGCCACTAACCCCGCGATTGTTTTCTCCGCTTTCGCACCGTCGTCTCGACGCTCTCACAGCCGGTCTTGGCCAGGGCGTCTCCGTATTAGAGCATATGATAGCCGTCGCGAGGTTTTTTCTTGCATCCGATGCAACGGAAAGAACAATCGGTGGTGAGCTGTCTACGGTATGGTGAGATGGGCCACGGTTGGGCTCCACGTGAATCAACCGTATAGCATGGTCTCCATTACATCGGCTTTGAGCATCCCTACTTTGAGCCGGAGCGGTGCGGTGGGCTGGACTTGTCGTACAGTGACAAACTATACAGTCTGAAACGTAGGTTGGCCAGCAGCACGCCAGTTGATTTCGGCGGTAAGGTCGGCGTTCTCGGACACAGTTGCCCCAAGGTACACACACTTGGCGGTTTGTTCGTACACCTTTGCCGGCTGCGTCAGTAGCGAAAGTGACCCTCTCCGTACGTTTCGTTATGAGGCACATAGTCTCCGTCTTGGCCTCCGGAACTGTCAACCCGAACGAACCACACACAGCAACGATATGTGTCATCATCTTCGCAATGCTGTTCCTCGATCTGAAAGCAATGCACGCGTCGTCTGCATACAGCATTCCCCAGATCGGTTGCGGCTCGGCCACTGTCAGCTGGGGTTTTCTCGCCTTTCTCCGGCCTCTCTCGCTTCCCCTCCCCCCCGTTCTCACCCCTCACCTTGGTGCACACCATATCCTTCACCACATCTGCATTGGCGCTAAACCGTTCCACCGTCACACGCAGTATGGCAGTAAAGAACACGTTGAACAACAACGGTGCGAGCACGCATCCTTGCCGTAGGTCCTGCCCCACGCCGAACCACTCTGAATATTCGTTATCGCCCGTCCGAATGCGTGCACGTATTCCATCGTGGGAGTGACGAATGACCGCGAGCATCTTTGGTGGTACACCAAACCGAGCGAGCACGGTCCACACGAGAGTTAAGTCGACTGAATCGTATATCTTGGCGAGGTCAACGAAACACATGAAAAGATATGTGCTCTTCTTTCGTGCCAACTGGTGCAGTCGTCGAACCCCGAAGATCATATCGATCGTCGACTGATGCGGCCTGAAGCCGCACTGCTCCTCTGGTAAGGTACCCTCCCGTTCGCAGTAATTGCTGGGGCGATCGGTGATTACCTTGAGGGGAACCTGCATACATCAGTGTAACGTTTCAATGTTGGATGTTGGCAATCGTTCTCATCCTGGCTTGAAACGTGTCCGCTGCAAGCCCTGATACCAGAAGGGTGAGGAACCAACCGGACGCTTTCAACGAGAAAGAGGGCAGGGAAAGGTTGCCACCCAGCAGCCGCCATCTCTACCTCTGCAGTTGCAGCAGCAGCAGCAGCAGTAGCAGCAGAAGCCGCAGCAGCCGCAGCAGCAGCAGCACCGGCAGCGACAGTGGTATCGCGTGGAGGGTCTCCGATCCAGTCCTGCGAAGACCAGGGTACTACAGCAAGAAGAAGCGACAGAAAGGAGGCAAGACTCTCGGTTTGCGGAAGACAAGCGGAGAAAGTCGTCTCTGAGCCGCAACGGCGGAACGGCGGGCCGCGCCTTTGGCGAGGGCCTAAGCCCCAGCACGTCCTCCCTTGCAGCAAACGTCGATAGCCTCGACTTCTGAGAACGGTAGAGGAAACCCAGACAGGCAGCAGCAGCAGCAGCAGCAGAAGCAGCAGAAGCACCACCTTAAAATATATGAAACCATCTCCTGGTGCAGACCAAGCCGCTGTTGCCACTGGATTCAAGACGGGGCCTCTCCTGAATACGATGCTGTGCCGTAAGGGCGTCGGTGGCGACGATCTGGAATTTGCGGCGGGGGCGGCGGCGGAGTCGCAGCGAACGGCGATGAGCTATAAAATTGAAACGAAATGCTGTCGGGGTGGCGCTGACCAGGTCGACCTTCACCAGAACGCAAGGAAATTCACAAGGAGACGTTGGCGTGGACGGCCTGACGACAAGTTGGTCAAGGTCGGACTTCGGACGCACGCGTTGCCGGAGTCGAAAAACCTGGGAGATGCTGGTGGAGCGGGGGGGTTGGGCTATGGTTTCGGATGACCTCAAGCTTTTGGTGGCTGAAACGAAAGGGAGGACCAAGCTACCTATGGAGTTCCCAGCGGAAGATAAAAGTGTTACCGATGGATCTCCGGCGGCATGGAGGAAGGGTGTTTTCAGCCGTCCAAGCGCCGGAAGCGTATTCCACGCGAGGAAGTGCTCTCGCACAACCGCTGCTTGAAACGGCGATGCTTCTTTTTCGTCCTCCTTCCCCTCCTCCTCCTCTTCCTCCTCCTCTGCTTCCTCCTCCTCCTCCGCCCCCTTTTCCTCTTCCTCCTCCTCCTCTTCCTCTTCCTCCTCCTCCTCCTCCTCCTCCTCCTCTGCCTCCTCCTCCTCTGCCTACCCCCCCTCTTTCTCCGGGAAGTGTGAGAACGTGGGACACGTCGAACCGCTTTCTGGAAGATGGAACGTCACCGGCGGCAGCAACAAGGCGGGGGGCGTCAAGGTCGGCGGCAAGCCAACGTTGCTTGAGGCCGCCCTCCCGCCGTTCCCCGAACCGTGGCAGATCTCGGTTCGTTCGGCGATGGTTTCACCGCCTGGCGACAAAGCGAGTTCTTCCGAAAAACGAGATACTACAGAGAGTGCTTTGACAAAGCTCGCCGAATCGAACCGCGGCCACGACCACAGGCGCGACGGCCGTGATAGCATCGCTGGAGCCGTTAGCATCGCTGACTGCCGGTCAAGCGACGGCTCGTTGGGATAGTTCATTCGCTCACGTGACTCTTGTCGAAAGTTACCGCTTTACGGCAACAGGTGCGAGGCTTCCTTCTCGGCTCCTAGCGCGATAGACAACAAGGGGAAGGGTGCGCGCGAGAGCGGAGAGCGGAGGCTGTACGAAGAGGGGCGGGTCACGAGGGCTCAATCGGGACGGTAGTTGACGTCAGCAGACCGAGGGGTAACACGGTCTATCGACGCCGTTAGCAGGGAGCACCGGGGTAACCTTAGGAGCGCGCGCGGGAGTGACCGCAGAAGGATCGCTTCCGTTGTCGCGGCTCCTCGCCTCTGTCAGGATCTCGCAAAGACCGAGGCTTTCTTCTCGCTCGCCTGGCTTAATAGACAGACCGGTCCGCGTTAGCCGGAGGAAAAACAGCAAGGGCTCCAGGCGGCTCGCTTTGAATAGCAAGGGTGGCAGCGACAACGGCAGTGGCGGTGGTCGAGGGAAAGGGGACGGTAAGAGTGGGGGGGGTCGACAATAGCACCCAAGCAGTGGCGAGAGGAAAGAGGGAGACCTGCGGCACGAGTCACGGCGGAGGGAAGAGGAGCGGCTCGTCAATTGCGGTGCCAGTACGATACCCCGGAAGTGAGATGCCGACGGGGCGGACTGCAGGGCACGAGGAGCTCAGCCGGTGCGTAGTATCCACAGACATAAATATTAGTATTTGGGGAACCGTAGGTCACGGGACAGGGGTGCCTCGCGTGACTGTAGATCTCAGGGCCGGAAGTCGCCCGATCGCCGGCGGTCAAAAGAGCGAGGGTCCTGGAACTGCCGATCGCCGGACCATAAGTTTCAGGATAGCCGGTGGATAGGCCACGGCTCGACCGATCCCGATGCTTATCGCGGTCGCCGCCACGGCCACATGCCGCGCGTGCCTGTCGGCAAGCGACTCTCGTCACCACCAAAGAGACTGCCAAGGGGAGGCCCATCCCCATCACTTCCTGCGGTGGTGGCGGCAGCAGCAGAGGCGGCGGCGACCACCCTTTGAACCCTCGCTCCCTCTGCAAACGGGAGATCCCGGGCCGCATCAGGTGTGGGCCTCATGAGGGCGACGCCACCGCCACGTGCCTCCACGAATGCAGGCCGTCTATCAGATACTATTGGTACTGGAGGCTCGCCCGCCGAGTGCCCCCACGAATGCAGGCCATCTATCATATACTACTGGAGCTGGAGGCTCGCCCGTTACAACTGGAAATAATGAACAGTCTCCTGTCAAGCCCTCTAGAAAGGGGTTGGAGTCTGGGCAGCGGATGGCGACGGGTTTTAAGAAGCCCAAGCCTATCACGACAGAGTAGGCGTCGGAGCTTGCTGCTGTCAAGAAGGGGGGGGGTGGGTATGAGTTTTCCAAGCCGTTTGTGGACATTGTGGGGCTGCCACGGCCTGGGGGTACGCGGCCGTCGGGCACTGGTCGTTTTCAAAGTGTAGTTTCTAATGCCAAGCGCAAGCGGTTGGACGCGGTTACAGACTACGCATTACGTATCGCGAAGAGAAACACGTATGACAGGAGCGGTGGCGGCACGACGTGGGCTGGTAGCGTCAACGCGGGCGCCACTAGAAAGGTAAACGTGAGCGTTACGGCGGGCGATAGCGGCCAGAAAACATACACACGCAGCGGCCCCTTCGTCTAGGAGTGGCGGAAGACGGTTGGGAAAGTCGAGGCCGAGGTCAAAGATGAAGCTTTTCCGTGTCATCAAGACTGACGCCGCAACCCTGTCAACTGGAAAATGAGCTGCAGGCAAGGGTGTCGTGCGGGAAAACCGGGATGATTCGTAACTGTCGAGCGCCAGCGACACGCCCGCGAATTTGGGGGCAGGTGCCGAGGAGGAGGAAGTACGAGTCAACATTGCGTAGGTGAAAGCCACGACGGTGGTTTCATCCGCGGCTGTTGTATCTACTACCTCTGGCGACGGCAACGGCCAAGTACCTCCAGTACCTCCAGAAGCTGTCGCCGTTGACGCGATGGCGGAAGCTGCCGTCGCCGCGATCAAGTAGCGTTTATTTGATTATCACATGAAAGGCGCCACTTTTTCTTTTGCTGCTGGTGCTGCTAGACCCACTCTCTCGCTACCTCTGGCGGAGCTTGGAAGGAACAATAGTACTACGCGGCCATGTGCGGCGGACGCTGTCAAGGTGGGATTGGCTGCCCCCGATCCAAGCATCTTGTCCGCCATGATGGCGATTACGGTGGAAGAAATCGCGTTGCGGCTGGAGGTCGGCGTCAGCACCGTTACCGGAGCCTCCTAGGACATCACACCGAGTCCCCGAAGCCCCGAAGACATTGGACTCACGCACGAAAATGGCAGCAAGGCGGGTATCAGTGTTGGCACCAATAGCGGTGGTATCGGCGGCCGCGTGGACCGAGAGACCTCGGCGGAATCAGCGATTCATCCGCGAAAAGGAAAGGAGCAGCCACACACCAATCGGAGAGGGACTGCGCCGCAGTGACACCCGGGAGCACAGCGGACGACAGGAAAGCCGCGCGGCGGCCAGAGGCACTAAACCGAAAGGACTCTGCGAGATCCAGCAACACGGCGACCAGAACCGGGGGTCGATCGGTAGAGTGTCGAGGGAGCGTGTCTGGAGCCACGCACGAGCCCGGAGCGCCGCCAGATAAAAATCCCGCCCTCTCGGCACCGCAGCCGGACGAAGAGCCGCCAGAAGCAACTGCCGTAACCGGCCGTGGTCCGGGGAAGACCACCGCCACAGCCGGGCTTATTGCTCGGACAGCGGGGACAGTGGCGAGCAGGGTCGCCGGGTGGACTGGGACAGAGGGCGGGGGGGCTGAGCTAGTTACCGAGAGGACCCTGATAAGGGCATGCATGGGTGCTGGCGCGAGGATGGCCGCCACCTCGTCAGGAGTATAGACAGCAGCGGCGTCGGCGGTGTTGTTGTTGTTGTTGTTGTTGTTGTTGTTGTTGTTGTTGTTGTTGTTGTTGTTGTTGTTGTTGTTGTTTTTGGTGTTGTTTTGGTTGTTGTTTTTGTTGTTGTTGTGCTTGTCGTTGTTGCTATTATTGTTGATGTTGTTGTTGGTGTTGGTGGTGGTGAGGGGATGGCACTGGAGAGAACACGGAGGACCGCAGGGTCAGGGGAAAAGTTGAATCTACACTCACAGCAAGAGCGGACGAGGTAGGCGACGGGGCGAGAGAAGGGAGCGTGGCTGCTGAGGTGTGTGTCCGTCGCTCCGCAAAAGGAAAACATGTTTTGAAATCGAGACGGGCTGGTGCATCGGCGCTAGGAAATAGGTTGTATATATGCATATCGATTCGCTGTGCTATTGTTTGTTGATCTCTCAAGCACGATACCTCCTCTGCGGAACTGACTACTGGTCTACGCCGCAGGGGTATCATTTTTTTACTTCCTGCGCTCTGGGGTTCAGTGTGACGAAGAGCTGTGCTACCAACATACGATACGGCGCGTTGATGAGCAAACCGTCCCCTGCGACGTTACCTAACTGATAAGTCTGGTCATCGGGGCTATGCCTGTTTCTGTACACATTGTTAGTTGGCGTACATGTTGCCGTTTTTTCTGCTCTTATGTTATACATAAGGCGACCGCAAGTAACGCCGCTCCTAAACCCCACTGGTTTCCCCCCCCACCCCCCCCCCTACAGAACGGGCTATAGTTCAACACCACAGGGGTACCGGATGTTTACGTGCCTCGCTCTTGGGCTCGGTGGGATCAAGATTGACGTTGCCGTTGTACGGTACAGCGCGTTGCGGAGCGAAGGCCTCCCTCCGACACTACCCGACTGACTGGTTAGTGGGGATACGTGTATTTTTGTACGGCCCATGCGTTCGCGAACATATTGTTTTTTATGTCTCTACTGTATATGTTTCTGTCGCAAGGCGACCGTGGGCAACGCCGCCCCTGAAACGCGATCGCAACGTTAACCTTTTAGAACTGCAGTCTCGTTTTGGGGATAAACCAGTTAAATTCCAAGTGTTTTGTCCCCAAAACGTGACTGCAGTCCTAAAAGGGTTAAAGTCCTCTCCTTACTGAAGGGCGACACGCCTACTCCGCTGAGGTAACGAACGTTTGCTTGTCTCGCTCTTGGGCTCCCGTGTGATGAAGGTTTGCTCTGCCGGTTATAGCGACACAGCGCGCTGCGGGAGCAAGGGTTCCCCAGTGATGTTACCTGACTGATTCGTCATAGGGGTCATGCGTGGTATTGTATGCCCTGCGGGTTGGCGTACACACTGCTAAATTTCTGCTTTGTTTTTCAGTCGGAAGGCGGCCGTGTATAACGCCGCTCCTGAAACGCCGTTCGAACGTCAGGGTCCTCCCCTTACGGAACGGACGAAAGATCTAAGCTTCAGGAAAAACGAGAATTTGCTTCGCCCACTTAGGTTCGCTATCATGGTTGTCAGCGCTTGCCGTTGCACGATACGGCGCAGATGCCGAGCAAGCCCCCCCCCTGCGCCGTTACTTAGCTTGCTGGTTATTGAGGTTATGCATGTTTTTGTATGCCCTGAGCATTGGTGTACATATTTTGTATATCGCGTTGTTTTTTTGTCGTGAGGTGACCGTGGGTAACATCGCCCTAGAAACCCCATCGTAACATCAAGGTTCCTCCCCCGCGTACCGGGCTAGGTGTGCGCCGAAGGGATATCAAAATTGCACCTGCCTCGCTCTGTTCGGGGTCCAGCGTGATGACGATTCTCGCTGTCGTTGTAGGGTGCGGTGGGTTGCCGCGCGAGAGTTTTCCCTTCAGTGTTACTAGGTTGATTGGTCATTGACTGTATGAGTGGTTCTATACGACGTGTGTGTTGACATACATCTGTACCAGGTATGTTTTTCTCTGCTTATTTTCTCGTGTGGCGATCGTGGGTATTATCGTATCACGTAGTGTTTATGGTAAGGCACCCAAGAGGCAGTTACATGGTTCTCCCATTGCTGTCTCTGGAAAAGGTCACAACGGAAATTCAAGTAACTCGTTGAAGCTGTCATCCATATGCAAGTCCGCCTCACAAGCTGTTCTCAGTAGGATGCTGCGCACTCTTCATGCGACTCGCCCAACACCTCACGGCGCTTCGCACTTGGTGCAAACCATATCTACCTAGTCGGTGAAAACCCGATGTGCTCCGTTCCGGCATTGTAGGGATGCGAGGGCCTACAGTCGTACGACTATGGCCATGGATGACATGAGTACCCCCCCCCCTCCACCGTGGGGAACGGGAAGCAGGTCTACGTTGACGAATATTTAGACACCTCGTTATTGTGGCTTCGGTGTGCTGATGCATTGCACTGCCGTTGTACGGTACCTCGCGTTGCTGAGCGAGGGTCCCGCCGCGACGTTTTCAGATTGAAAGGTCACTGGGGTTATGCGTGTTTCTGCACGCCTTGTGGGTTGAGGTACATAACGTTCTGTTTATGGTTTCTTTAAATCGGAAAGCGATCGTGGGTAACACCTCCCCTGGAACGCCGTCCTAACGTAAGGGCCCTTCTCAACGGAACGGGCCATAATTCTACATCGCGGCGGGAACAAAAATCCGTTTGCCTTCTATCTTTTGACCTCGGTGTGATGACGTTTTGCACTAGTGTTGTACGGCACGGCGCGTTGCCGAGCGAGGGCCCCCCTTTGATGTTTCCCGACTGATTCGTTATCGAGCTGATGTGTGTTTATGAACGATTTGTGTGTCGCAAACGTGCTGTTTCTCAGTCGCAAGGCGGCCGTGGCTAGCGCCGCTCCTTATACGCCAGTAACGTCACCCCCCCCCCCCCCCCCCCCCCTCCTACGAAACGGACGATGCGTCGCAGGGGTCACGAACATTTAGTTGCTTCGTTCTCGGCATCAGTGTAATGATCATTCGCGCTGCCGTTGTACTGCACGCTGTGTTGTCGAAAGAGGGCTTCCCTGCGGCACCCCTTGATTGTTTGACCATTGGGGTTAAGCTTGTTTCTGTATGTACGCCATGTATGTTCGCTCACGTATTGTTTTCTCTTCTTCTGCTTTTCTGTTTTAAGGCGCCCGTTGAAAACGCCGTCTCTGAGACGCGATCGTTACATCAGACCCTCTCCTGATCCCCCCCCCCCCCCCCCCATACGGAGCGGGCTCATCGTTCCACGCCGAAGGTGGAACAAGAGTTTACTTGCCTCGCTCTTGGCTCCGGTGTGGTGGAGGTTCCCGTCGCCGTTGTATCGTACGCGAAGGTTCTCCTTGACTGGCTGGTGTCTGAACGCCCTTTGTGTTGGGGGCTACATTTCTTTGGTTTTTATTTTTTTGTCATACATGGCGATCGTAGGTAACCCACCCCGCCCCCCCCCCCCCCCCCCGCGAAACGGGCCGTAGGTCTACGGCGCAGGGCTAGCGGAAGTTCACTTGCCTCGCTTGTTTGGCTTCCGTGTGATGGAGATTTTGCTCTGCCGTTGTACAGTTCGGCGTGTTGGCGAGCGATAGTCGCCCCCGGGACGTTCCCAGACGGATTGGCCACTGGGGTGTTTCTTGCGTGTTGTTTCTGTTCGCCCTCTGCCCTGCGTGTTGGCGTACAGCGTGCATTTTTGTTTGTCTGTTTTTCGGTCGTAAGGTGACCGTGGGTGTCGACAACCTTAGAACCCTGTACCAGTATCAAGTATGATTGCCGAATATTGTTGCCGAGAGGGTTGAGACTGGGGCAAGGCGATCGGGCATTTACCCTGGTTTGAGATACTGAGCGTAGTTCCAAACCAGAGACTACAGTGGCACCCACTGGGGAACAGTCCTACCAATGGCGCCTATTTATTGATAGGTGCATCGATCAACAGCGAGCGCTCGTGTCGTCTACTCGTCATATAAACCTTGCTACACTCCTCCTTCCTGCTGCATTCAGCACGACGTCGTCGGTATGGAGCCATGGCTGTATTCCGTCGGTCACAATGAAAATTATTGAGTGTTTTGCCCCTTCTTGCAGGTGGCGAATCTTACTCACGAGAATACACCGGGGTATGGCTACACATTGGGGGATGGGAAAAGCGACCAAACCCATCTCAATGCCACTGTCCATGTAGTCTTTTTGATGCTCCTGTAATCGGTTCTCAAATCGTATACCTCGTACACGAGTATTACGGGGGACCATAGTTAATAGGACCAATATTGTTAGTAAAATGGTTAAATATGTAGGGGTTTATATATACCATAGGTCCTGTTAACTATGGTCCCCCGTATTAGTGACGACTGAGAAGATAAATCGCAGGTCGTTTCTTCCAGCAATCCCTAGGGGGGAATTCTTCCAAATGCGTAACAGGGAACCCCTACCAGGAACCAGGTATGTTTTACGTGTTTGCCTTGGGAGGGGATGAGAGCGACCCACCCCCGCCCTCTATGCCCCCTTGGTATGGTTTTATTCGTCGATTAGTTTGGGTTGGGCAGTTCCCATAGCTGGCCGTTTCGCGAGGATGTTACCGGCCCGTTCTTCCTCACTCTGATGCGTGGAAAACATAAACTATACCCGTAAATAATGAATGTATCCCAGTGCAAACCCTATGGAGCAATAGAAGGAGCAGAGGTTCATGCGCGCCGAGCACCCGCGCCAAAAAACAGCCAGTGAGCGACGAAACGCTGATACGCGATGACGCCCGCAAGGGGTTGAAATAAGAACACAGATGCGCAGCTTCCTCGGCGAGCATGCATCCATTTGAAGTCGTTGTGCATCCCCCATCACCACCTCCGTCCTCCGTCCAGTGGTTTTTTTCCACCTCCTCAATGGGCCGGGGCGGGTGCACGGCGGCTGGGTTCGACTTCCCACTTTTTACGAACCTGCCCCCCCCTCCCGAAAAAAAAAACACACACACACAGGTATGAATAGCAGTTGTATTAATAGTATACACTATGATACTACTGCAAACTACAACAGTATGGTACCAGGTATCGTACTATGATACTGATACTATGACAGTACGAGCTTTTACCGGCGTCGTGCAGAACTCGTCCATTCGGCGCAGTGACACGGCCACGACATTTCACCAGTGTACCAGGTATAGCTCTACAGCAGCAGTAAACTCGTACCAAGTATATCGCTAGCTCTACAGGAGCGGTATACTGGTATCGCTAGCTCTACAGCAACAGGCAACACCGGCATATCGCTAGCTACAACAAAATAGCGCTGGATGCTGAATTATCGCTAGCTTTACAGCGGCAGTATACTGGCTTATCGCTAGTTCTACAGCAGCATTGGCTTGTCGCTGGCTCTACAGCAGCAGCAAACACCGCTACTGCTGCAGCTCCAAATCAGCGGTATACTGGTATACCACTAAACCAGCAAAAAATGCGCTCTCCTCGCCAAAATCGAGCCCCAACTGAAGAGGCGCCTGTTGCTCGCTCGCATCAGGCGCTTGCTTGCAACAGGCAGGCCAAACGAAGCAACACAAAACAATACATAAGCACCCCTTCCCATTCCTCAACCAACTGTCCAGGGTCTCGGTTCGTGCGCTGCCGGCTGCGAGAGCGTCTTTCGAAACACCCCCGCCACTCCCACCCCCACTGCACAGAAGAAGGTAACGAATCGACGCCTCGTCAATACACGCTCCCCTCCCTCCAAAAATAACCAAGAGGGTCCGCTACCCCCTCCCCCCCCCCCACCCCACCCCACCCCCCCAAACGCCTTCGCCGCCACGCACGCGACGCAGTCGCTTGTCTGTTGGCTAAACACGGGCTGTTGACATCACGCACGGAGAAGCCCTTGACGCGGCCCCTCTCCACTTCCCCCGCTACCGACCCCAGCCCCGCTTGCCCTCTCCTCCCTCCTGCCTTAACGTACAAAGCAGCGGCAGCAGCAGCAGCAGCAGCAGCAGCAGCAGCAGAAGCGTTATCAAGAGACAGTGTCCATTGCGTCGGCCAGCCCGGACGCCATCGAGATCGACCCGCCGCTCGCTTCCGGGGGGCGTTCCGCGTCGGCCCCGCCGGCACCGTCCTCGTCCTTCCAGGGTCCCAACCGACGGGCGCGAGACGAACACGAAATGGGGGTATACAGCCACGAATCGCGAAGGGCACAGCAAGGAGGGGTGGGGGGGGGGGGGGGGGGAAGGCAGAAGCGATTTAAGAGGCGGCGGGCAACGAAGACATGTGCGCTGTTGCAACCTTTCTACAGCGAAAAACCACACCCACGTTTGTGGGGGCGCCTTTGCTTGCAATTGGAGTCGAATCACTCTTGCATGTAAGAATGCCCCCCCCGGAACGCCAATAAATAGTTTAACCGGACGTAGATATCATTCACATACTGGTATGTAATACCGGCAGTATGTGTGTGCCCGACGAAATCGCGGAGGTGTATTTGAAGCGCCCCCCCCCCCCCCCCCCCCCCGGTCGATTTAGATCATGTTTATGCGAGGAAAACCTTCACTCCGCACACGGGGGATGATCGTATCACGTAGTGTGTATATGGTGAGGCACCCACGAGGCAGGTACATAGTAAACCCATTGCTGTCTCTGGAAGTGGCGACACCAGAAAATACATCACTTAATTGGCGCTGTCATCCACATGCAAGAAAATCCGCATCAAAAGCGGTTCTTAGTAGAATGCAGCTCACCTTCTTGCGACTCGCCCAACACCTCACGGCGCTTCGCGCTTGATGCAAGCAATGTCTGCCTGGTCGGTGAAAGCCCGACGTGCTCCGTCCCGGCATTTTGCGAGGGTCTATTGTCATACGACTACAACCATGCATGAAAATGAGTACCCCCCCCCCCCCCCCCTCCTCCCCAAATACAGCATCGCATTGCATCCGCATCGCTTCGTATCATAAACAGTCGCTCGTCTACTGAATCGCCCGCCAAAAAATCGACCGCAGCAAAATTCTTGGCTGTTCAGTGTCGCAAAAACATCAGAAGAGATAAATGATACCTGGTACACAGGTTCAGGCTTATTTGCTTCCCTCCTCGAAGGCGGCGATCCCCAAGCAATAACATACGTGTACATGGCGCAAAAAACGTTTGATGTTTGACCCGCCCACCCAAAGTCACCTGTTCATGCTTCGTCATGACTTCATGTTCATTATTTATCGTGACTTCATGTCCAAGACTCGTCATGACTTCACGATTATGATTCATGATATTCATGGTTCATCACGTATTTAATCATCACTTCCATGTTCATGATTTCATACGAATTCATGTTTCCTTTTCCATCATGAAGTTCATGTTCATGGTTAGTCACGAATACGTGGTCATGATTCAGCATGAATCATCTCTCACAGCACTTCGCGTTCATGACTTCGTTCGCGCCCCCCCCACCCAAGAAAAAGCACGAGAGAAAACACGAAAACACAGCATCGAGCAAAAAAAAAGAGCTACTCGTAGCCAATCTCACCTCTCGGACGCCCGTATCTCCACTGGAAGCCGCAGCCGCAGCATCCGAGGCGACGCCATCAACCCCCCCCCCCGTCGCACCCGCCGTCTCCACCGCCGCCGCAGCAACAGAAGCAGCCGCCGCAGCAGCATCAGGCAAAGCACCAGGCGCAGCACCAGGCGCAGCACCACCTCCACCGCCCCCACCGCCACCAGCCCCAGTAGATGCGGCAGCAGCAGCAGCAGCCGCGACAGCCGCGGCAGAGGCGGCAGCAGTCGCCGCAGCAGGAACTGCCCCCCCCCCAGACGCCCCCTCACCCAGCGTCCTCCGCAAGGCATCCCCTGATTCCTCCAGCATGTCCGACGGCATGGACGTGAAACTGCGGTGGCGGACGATGAAGTCGTGCTCGATGCAGCTCATCCTCACCAGCATCGACCTTAGCTCCCTCCGGTACTCCTCTCCCATCTCGTGCATCTGCGGCGGCAGCGGCGGGTGTGAAACAAAGACATTCGTATTCAATAGGCCAATACATCGTTTGTGCGGGGAAAACCAACGCACAGATGCTATAGCTGCCAGGCTGGCAACTGCGGAAGTGACTTATACTCGTTGCGCAGTCGGTGGCTGTCTCTGCCTCGACGTGCGGCCGTTGTTCTACACGATGATTGCTCCAAGCGCTAACTGCCTGACAAGGGCCGCGATCATGGTTTATACCTTTGGACATACCATCATCTCTTGTTACCCACCAAACACACGGGTACGTACAGCAGTAGCAAAAATCTCACCCGCTCCCAATTTTGTGACAAAACCGAATGCCCGCGCCAAGGACAAGACCACAAACACACAGCCTACACACACAGATACGAAAGGGATCTAACCCTCACAAGAGCACTCTTAAAACAAGCAAAGCAAAGCCCACACAGGTACACTGACGCATACAGAAACACACGCACGAAAAAACGCTCACGGGAACAAACATACACACGCACTGCGTGATTTACTCGGGAGTATCACCCAGTGCGCTGGCGACGATACACGCTCGTCACAACAACGCTTTCGTGCGGAGGAGACGAGGACAAGCACTGCACCCAATCTACAGTAAAGCCACGATCCTTTTTTTGTTCTTTCAACACTATTGAACTTTCAAGAACGGAGACCAGAACCCACGTCGTTTTCCCGGTGTCCCACTATGTGCTGGGCAAAAACACGACGAGGCGTTCGCGGCGATGGTGACGGCTGAGAACCGCTGTGTCTGGGGTGCTCACGCCACCCTTTGGGTATCTATCGACATCCGTGGCAGCAGGCGTGGAAAAAATCGACAGATAGACCGCACGCACCCCACCGTAGAAAAGAACCACACCCCATGAACGATTGTCTGGAAACCAGCAGAGGCAACGCTGCTACTGTTGCAACACTATTAGTACTGTACTGCCACCGCGCTCCCGTCCTCCGCGTACGGGATGTGTAATCGATGATTCCCCCCCGAGTACGCGCTGAAGGATTCAAAAACCAGTCCCGCTTTAAGCTTTGTATCGATTTCAGCAAACCATCCCCTACCCCCCCCCCCCCCCCCCCCCGCCCCCGGAATCCCTACGAGATGCGCTATGAAACATGCCATCTGCAATTGAGTCGACCAACCAAAGTTCTTTCGGCCATTCAGCCATTCGCTCGAAACAAAAATGCAAAATGAAACCACATGCCTTGTCACCCCCCTCGACACGTTTATCGATAGGGTTTCATCTATATATCTCGTGAGGCGATACGCCAGAGCCCCCAGCCTCCAGTTCCAGCCCCCCACCTTTCGGCAGCTGACGCCCCGCTGCTCGGTGTGCTTCGCGTGCAACGTCGACTTCGTGCTGTCAATGCGCGCCGATATCTGGTTCGAGATGATCAGCTCGGCGACCTTGCTCTCCAACTCGGGCACCTGAATCCCCCCCCCCCCCCCGGCCCCGAAAAAAACAAACAAAACCGTCATGTACATGAGTGGTGTAGCGTTCATTTTTCGGGCGTCACACAAAATGGTGGCGATATGTAGTGGGATGGGACGGGTTCGTGTACGTACTTGTTCACCAGCAGAGGGTGCCGCCTGTGCGGGTGTGACACGGCTCTCGCGCAAAGCACCTGCAAGCGCACCAGCGCGCACTGCGGGTGGCGACCGTTCTGGTGCTGGTCCTGCTGCGGCAGTCTTGAAATATATGAATACAAACTCGCGATCTAAACAAGTATGTGCGGTATAACACCCTCAGCGGACTTCTCCACTGCAAGCATGGGCGGCCTCAGCTCGGCACTCGCAACTGTAAACCGTACAGCAGGACCACGCACCAGGCCTCGAAACGCCCCTTCGACAAATATGGGCACCCACAACCATACCGCTCAATTCATGCAATATCCAACCAGAATTACTCGTATAGTAAACAATCCACATAGCAGATGGACGTCTACGCGAGCGACCACGCAAACATTCCTTCGATAAACACAGAAGCTCCAACCTCACCGCACCTTTCTCATCTACTACCCAACAACTACAGAGCGAAATGACTGCATGTGGGTATCTGCCGTCTCAGCGCTGCTGCGGCTACGCACACTGATGGAAAAATGATGCCCTCATAGGAGACCGCGGTTGGGCCCGTCCGCTGATCGCTCCACCCCCCCCCCCTCTACATTCGAAGTTGTCACCCATTGCAAGTCCGCCTCACAGGCGGTTCTTAGTAGGACGCAACTAGCCCTTCTTGTGACTCGCCGCAGACCTCACGGCGCTTCGCGCTTGGTGCAAGCACTGCTTTCGCCTGGTCGGTGGAAACCTGACGTGCTCCTTCCCAGCATTGAAGGGATGCGAGGGTTTACGGCCATACTGCTACTGTTATGCATGACATGAGTACACCACGCCCCCTGGTCGGTGAAAACCCGACGTGCTCCGTCCCGGCATTGTAGGGATGCGAGGGTCTATGATCATACGACTACGGCCATGCATGACAATGAGTATACCCCCCTCCGCACCAACAAACAGTTTTTCAAAGAGGCCCAAATAGAAAACAGGCCTCGATCTGCTCCTGAAAGGCCGGTCTCCGATCAATACAAAGCAATTTTTTGCCGATGGACACTTCGGACGACTTTTGCCTCCATGCCGAACACTTTATTGACATCACCTCTATGGGTAGTAGCCGCACCGAGGTGTGCGGCGACAAGAACTTGCGGGAAGCAGAACACACCCCTTCAAGCCTCACGAGAAGACAATTATAGGATGTGGGCGTTTACTGCTCTGCACCACTGCTACAGTTACGGGTACTGCGGGCGCTTTTTACCTCCATGCCGAACGCTTTCGACATCGCCACCAGTCGTACCGACGTGTAGGGCGAGAAGTACCTGCGGCGGCACGGGCACAGACACATACACAGACACACGAACAGACGCGAGGGTAGATGCAAACACAGACGCGGTGCAATGAAACGGACGACAATGCCAAGGTTGTGACGCGGCATTCAGGCGTGCACGTGCAAGCAACACTTGTTCTGTCGCGGGGTGGGGGCGGGTTAAGCCAGCGTGAAGGGTTCCCTCGGTACCGCGAATTCAGCTGCCTTGCCGGATGCGGCGACGTCGAAACCGGTTGGGTTCAGGAAGCTCCGATCACACTCACTCGATGGGCACACAAAACAGAGTGAACCTCCCCCGCTGATCAGTCATGAATTGCTATTACTAACAACGAATCACCAGTAGCGAATCCTCAAGTCATGGAGGGTCCAAATCAACGTACAAGTATTACTGTAGTCATGAATCATCCCATATACGGTACACGAACTACGTACCATGAATCATCGCACATATTTAGACCCATCACGACTCGTCCCTTGTACTGATTTACCACACGCATACACGTACAAACGTTGAAATCATCACACCAACCACCAATCTACCAGTGCAATTATCAACCATCAACCAATGGCCAACGCGCACAGTTGTACAGCAGCAAGAGAGGGGCAGCACGGCAGCACACATCAGCACCCGTGGACGTACAGCAGCAGCGCGAACTCACTGCATGAGGCACTTGTCCTCCACCATCTTGTAGAGCCTGTCCAAGTGCGTGTGCAGGTGGAGGTCGAGCTGGAGGTCTCCCTTGAGGTTGGCCAGGTAGCCGAGGCACGACTGGTACCGGCTGTTGGCGAAGTCGTTCATCAGCTCACGCACCTGATACAGGCAGCGAGTTCGGTCAAGGGGGGGGGGGGGGGGGGGGTATAATACTCATGCCACATGCATGGCCGTAGTCGTATGTCCATAGACCCTCGCGTCTCTACAATGGCGAGACGGAGCACGTCGGGTTTTCACCGACCCGGCAGATATTGTTTGCACCAAGCGCGAAGCGCCGTGAGGTGTTCGGCGGGTCGTATGACGGGTGAGCTGCATCCTACCTGGTAAATACTAAGAACCGCTTGTGAGGCGGACTTTCTTGCATATGGATGGATGACAACGTTCAACTAGTTGGGGGGGGGTGGGGCGGGCGTCACACGTAACTATCAGCAGCGGCCCGTGATACCGTGACGTATTAGTCCAGCGAAGAAAACGAAAAAGAGGTCCGGGCCTTCGGGGAGGCTTAGCTGCTGGACCAGTTTGGAGCCGCGAGCGAAGCGAAGAGAGGTCGTCAACGAACGGGAGGGGGGGGGCTCCGTGTGGGGATCACAATAAAGACCGACCAACCGCAATTTCCAGCACCATGATACCAACAAAACAAAACAGGCAACTACGTACTGGATTAAAGCAGACTACGGTAGATTCTGAAGGGGCGACTAATGCATTTGACATTCGCACTGAAAAAAAAGCACCAACAATGCCACAAAACATGGCTTGCTGGACCTCAAAGAGGAGGCTTTTGTAAATTCGACCCCTTCGGGGCGAGGGGTGGTGGGAGCGAAAATGAAACCTTTACCGGGTGTATAGGCAATTGCACGCATGCCTAAAAAAAAGGAAGCCCAGGTGCACCATCAACCAACTAGTTCCCAGGGAAGGACCACGCCCGCTTCCCGCTGGTCACCACCGACGACATTTACCACCAGTCGTTACCGATGACATTCACCACCGGCCCTTACCGCCGGTATTTACCGCCAGTCGTTACCGCCAGTGTATAGCGCCGGTCGTTACCGCCGGTATTTACCGCCAGTCGTTACCGACGGTCTATGGCGCTGATCGTTACCGACGGTTTATAGCGCCGGTCGTTACCGACGGCCTATGGCGCCGGTCGTTACCGACTGCCAATGGCGCCGTTCGTTACCGACCGCATACAGCACCTGTTGTTATCGATGGCATATACCGTCGGTCGTCACAGATGGCCTGTACCGCCGGTTGTTCCCGTCGGGAGGTTTTACTACACGTACCTGCGGCACGAGGTCGAGAAAGTTCTTGAAGGAGGAGTTGTCTAGGACCTTTCGCTTCATCTCCTCTCGGCTGAACGTCGCCAGGGCGCACAGTCCACCGTACACAGCTATGTCTTCCGGGGAGACCACCCCGTCGAAGCTCGACCCCAGCTCTGGTGCCACCTCCACAAACTTGCGCGCGGCCTGAGACGCAAAATGAGCGCACACGGACACATAATGGTGCACCAACACAAAAACCACCGAGGTGGACAACATTAGGAAGATGGTACGGAGGGGGGTTGGGGGGGGGGTACTCATTCATTGCTCGTTTGGTCTACCATTATCCGCGCAACCCTTTGAAGAGGGGGCACCGGGAGCAGGGGGGGAGAGACAGGTGTACTCGTGTCATGCATGGCCGTAGTCGAATGACCGGGGGGGGGGGGAGAGGGGGTGTCCCCTCCCTAGGAAAGAATGTCGCCGGAGAGCAGACAGGCCGGTGAGCTATTTATACATGTGAAGTATATACTCGATGCCCGTAGAACGGCTTCGGAAACGAAGCACCAACAGACAAAAAAGCGTTGGGGTACATATACCCGCAATACGTGCTACCCCCCACCCCCCCCTCCCCAGGTCGATATAAACCCGACGTGCTCCGTCCCGGACTTGTAGGGATGCGAGGGTCTATGGTCATACGACTACGGCCATGCATGAGATCAAGTACCCCCCCCCTGATACTCTCCCTCCCCTCAAGCCCTTCACAGCATGCGGTCTCCCTCCGACCCCAACCAACCCTCCCTCGGCACACCTTGGCGTACTCCTTCTGATCCAAGTATACTAGCCCCGCGGCTGCTCTCAGCTTAGCGACGACGATCGCGTCGAGGTCGGGTGTGTGTTCCGCCTTCATCACGTAGTTGTTCACGTGCACGAAGTTGCGCATGTCTGCGCTGATCTGTTTTTTCGTGGGCCGTCCAGAGTTGCACCGCAACGCACCGCACCGCATGCCGCATAACATTGCGCCGCATCGCATAGCAGCGTCGCACCGCGTAGCATACCATCGGGGGGGGGGGGGGGGGGGGTGAGGGAGGGAGATAGAGAGAGAAGGGGGGGGGGGGGGGGGGGGTAGGAGGGCGGGTGGGAGTGGGTTAGTACCAAAATCGCGTGCTTGTGGTACGAAGGAGAGAGCGGGACGACGATGACTACGACAGAGCTTCGCCAGCCGAAGACAAGGCGCTCGGGGAAAAGTGCCTTACATACCCACTACTTGCCCACGACGGGGGCGAGCGCGCTCGCCCGCCCACCCGTCCGCCCGCCTGCCTGGGAGAGTTTTATAACCGTACTCTTGTGTTCCCCAGCGAGCAGCAACGAGCGCCCGCTGGGTTCGTTCGCTACTGCCACCGCAACCACTGCAGGCAGTACAGCGGCCGGCGTGCAAATCAAGTCCAGCCAGCCTGCGCGTGTAGACAGGACATACTCTTAACAATATACAATGCACAGGTTAGGTGCCACGGAGCATTCGAGTGGAGACCAGGCGCATGAGATAGGCGCGGATGCAATGCCCAAGACAGCCAAAAAAAACGTCCTCGAGCACCAAGCAGAGTTTCTAGGCCGCTACGAGCACAACAACCGATGCCTTACAGCAGATGTCTATATTTTTTTCACACTATACATATCACAAAAAAAGGGGAGCGCTACGTAGAGCAGCCCTTCACCTCGATGACGTGAAGACACATCTCAGCAGAGTGTCGGTTGGTGGTGCAGTAGTCCCTCGTTCGCGCGTAGCACTTCAACGCTTGCTTCAGGTCTCCTCTAGGAACACAGCAAAATAAGAGGCGGGGCCGGGAGCGGCGAGGCGAGGTGAATCAAAGGAAGAACCGGTGGACGCGAGAAAAACCTAAAGTACCGTCGGCGTGAACAAACACAGGCAACGTTTGCCTCAAACACGCGCCCAATCCTCAATGTGCGCACGCGGGCACCACGCACGCCGAGCGGATCGTACCGTACTGCACCATACTATAGCGCACAGCACCATACTTTGCGATACTGCAGCATACCGTACCGTACCTTTACGGCCCCAGATCACGACGGACCGTACCGCGCCGATACCGTTCTCTTTCAGACTGTCCCATGCCGTACCACACCGTGTCGTACCGTGCCAAAACGTACCACACCGTATTGCACCTACCGTACCGTACCTTTCCGGTACCAGGTCGTGACGGGCCGTACCGTGCGGGTAACGTTCTATTTCGGACTGCCCTATTCCGTACCACACCGTATCGTACCGTGCCATATCGTACCGTACCATATTGCACCGTGGCACACCTTACCGTACCGCACAGTACCATGCCATACCGTACAGTGCCGTACCGTGTCATGCCGTACCGTACCACACCGTATCGCGCCGCACAGCTCCGAACGAGTGCGTGCCATCCCACGGCATGGAAAACAAAGGGAACTTCGCGAGCTGGGCACCGGGCTCAGAAGGGCCCAAAATCACTCGGGGGGGGCGAAACCGAATCCCGGCGGCCTTCGCCCCCCGCGGCGCTCCATGCACCTTCCGTCGGCTCATTTTCGTTTACGGGTGGTCGGTCGGTCGGTCGGTTCAGCCATCTCGAAGGGAGTCATTCCGCCACTGTCTGGCACCGTGTACATTGCAAATTGACGCTCACCCTTAATCATGAGCTATCATACCGGGTTTTCCGGAGTTGGTATACGGCAGCGACACAACCACCGTCTCACCTCCTGTAGGAAAGGTCTCCGAGCTCGTTGTACCCCATGCGGATGCTCTCCTTGATGAGGTTCGCCTTGTTCGTGTTCATCTCCGCCTCTAGCCGGTCAACCGACTGCTGATACCGACGGTCCACCTTTCAGGCAGACACACAGCAAGCACAGCAGTAAGCAAAACATACGAGGAAAAAGCGCGGTTGGTTCAATCAAACAAAACATAATACGCCTGCCCGAAAACAAAAAGGAGCTCCCGTAACTACCCGTGCGCGTTTCTTGCGACTCGTCACCGGCTCAGCAACGAGGGCACGGTCTTTCACGGGAAAGGAGATAAAACATAAACTTGCGTGGTTCGCGGGTGAGGGGAGGGGGTGGGTACTACTGTCGTACCCACCCAGCGAGTGCTGTCGCTGCGCAGTTCCCACGCACAACCGCGACACCGGAAAACAGACGGTAAAGACAGTGCATGAAGAAGAAACAACAACTATACGACACGCCAGGGTTGCTAGAATACTATACCACAGTAAATAAAAAAAAACAAAATGGCGGCCAGACGAACCGCTAAAAAAAGTGGCATAAACAAACAGCTTGAAAACCGTCCAAAAAAAAAAGTTCAATCGACTGGCATGGGCGCCGAGCACCTGTTTTTTCTACATGCAAAAACGCACTCCATTCAAATTTAATGTGATTTTCCCCGAAACGTGGCTGCAAATTCTAAAGAGCTTCATGCAGCACGTAGTCGTACCGTCAACGCATGGCACAACAAACGCTCGCAACATGAGCCTTTTTTTCGTAATTGTTTTTACGAAACTTTATCATACGTACGGATGTATCATCCACACAGAGTTACCAATACCTGCTCGGACCACTCCGTGTCTTCCGCACAATCCTGACCCAGGAGCTGGCTCGCCCGGGCCGAGATCTCTCGGTAGGCTTGAGTGTTGATGCCTTGCCGCAGCAGCAGCAGCGCCGCCCGGTAGCACTCGGGGGCCAGCGGGGGGCATCTCTGCGCGATCCAGTCAAGCCGCCGGAGTTTGGTGTAGCCGCTGTATCGCGAGATGTACGCGTCGAGATCTGCGCGTGCGTCAATCATGAATGTGGTGTGAGGTGTGGCACGTGCTTTGTTCATCACCATACCTGGTATGTTGCTGTACTGAGGTGTAAGGATGTCGTATCATACCTTCATTTGTGTGTTCGTTCGTTCGGTCGGTCAGGTTGGCGTTATCTTGGGTTGCTTTTGAAGCAGCAGGAGGGGGAAAAATGGTCGACGGGCAGAGCAGAAACATGCCCACCGAGGTTGTTGAAAATTATACGTACTGGTACCTGGTACGCGTACCATGTACCTGGTAGATCACGGCACGCATTCGAGGTGCTATTCACACACTACTACGGCATACTCGGTATACCTACTGGCTAAGCAGGGCGTAAAAGCGAGCGTAAACACGGGGCGTCGTTCGCGCAAGCGTGCAGGCAGTGCTCCATCTGTTCGATTAATCGACTTCAAACAGACCAGCGCCCCAACGGGTAGGATAGAATGTAACTGGACCAAGTCCGGCGGGAAGGCCCCATAGCCTCGGTTTTTGTTAGTAGGTGAGCTCGCGCGAGTCCTACCCGGGAGAGACGACTCTCCCGGGTGGTTATCTCCACCGCACCTGCCCCTCTCGGGGGTCAGGTCGGGTCAACGTGCCCAAGCGCCAGTAGCAACAGCAGCCTGTGCTGATCTTGCAACGGGAGCTACAGGTTAAATTGACGGCACACGACACGAATTTTGAGCGTGGAAGTGTGGTGAGCTTAAGCTTTATTTTTACCAATCCGCCGGAGGATTAGGACAAAAAGATCAAACGTTTGCACAATCATCATCGCTACTACGGCAGTTGATACTTCGTATTACATCCTGCTCGTATCCACGGGAAACATCTGGGTAATGACCATATGACACAGGGCTATGATACGTGGTGCTGCCGTACATACAATAGCGGGTAGTTTTTTACTCTGCTGGTGTGTTTTCATACAAATACCGGTACATCCCTGATACTCAATGATAACTGCTGTATACAGCAATGGTTGGAATATAGATGTTGCGCTGTTGCGGCTCCGCGCATGTTTTCGGAAAAATTGCGCGCAAATATTGATGTGCTTGGCTGTTTCTTAAAAACCGTTTTTGAGGCTCCCTTTTTTTTGCTCCTTTCCCGGGACAAATTCCTGCTGCAGTATTGTTCTTGCAGACTTCATTTCGCTGACTTTGTCGATGCTCACTCAGTAGAAGCACATACTGCAGTTCGCCTCGCGTTCAGATCGTCGGAAGAAGACCTTTTATGCATGATAGTTATAGGACGAAACAGGCCCTGCAATTCACAAGAAAGGAAGAAACTTAGATGTAAACGATGAAAACGACAAAAAAAACGCCAGATCCCACAACCTTGAAACACCCATGTGATGGCTGTGACTGCTGCTGTGTATGTGCACCATGACCACTATGCCAGGCCAGCCTGGAGCAGGCCTATTCGAATGTAACGGATCCGGCAAAGAAAACAAGTCAAGTGCCCTTCGTGTCGTATATTGAAGCAGCACATACGCATCGTACTTTCGCGTCCGACCGACCGCTCTGTAAACGCGAGCTGCGACCGCCAGTGATCCTCTGAGGCGCAGGTAGCTCGTCGCGTACGACGTCAAATACCACTGCATAGAAGCCTCACCAGCTTGTTCGTTGACTGTGACTCGCCCGGTTGGCTACGGCCCCATGCAGGTACCGTGCGACACTACAGACCACGCAATCACGCAATAAGCCTCGACTGTCACTAGCGTTGGACCTGCACTTCGAATCCCACAGTGGTGATATAATATATATATATAATATATACCTGGTATATTTAATATATACAAGGTTCCCCTCCGGGAAGTGCCTAGGGGAGTGGCGCAAGAGCGAACTAATAATGCTCATATGAATTACCTGCACACCTGTTGAGAACTAACTGCCTGTTGAGAACTAACTGCATCCACCCATGATGTGAAAAGAGCACACACACATATTTTTTAGGACAGACGACATAGTGCTGATAATGGAAATAGTGTGCGATCATACTAATTTACTACTACATACAATAATATAAAAGAGGGTATACCGGTCAGCGGATATTGATCCTGAACAGATGGCTCGCGGCGATCTTTTCGTTGCTTGCGGTATAAATGTAACTACAAAAAGGCGTAAGGTCGAGGTTGCGTTATATTGTTTTGTGACCGGGTGAGTAAAATCCAGCACATACAAAATACTTCCATTCCCTAAAAAAAAATGTTTTTTGGCGCTCTGGGTACAAAAAAAACTTCATGAACACTGAAGAGTAAAAGATGTTCGAGAATAACTCGTAGTCCGAGGAGTACTGAGAGTATTGAAGTACTGGAGGCCAATCTATAGTGAGTATACTGAGAAGGCCCAACTACTGAGAGTATACTGAGAGTATGAGCAGTACAGAGGCCAATATATAGTGAGTACTGAGAAGGCCGAACTACTGAGAGTATACTGAGAGCATGAGCAGCACGGAAGCTCGAGAAAACAGGCAAACATATGTACCCGCAGTAGTATTGAAACACGAAATACTTGGAGTACACACAATATCTCAAGTGCAGAACCTCGAGAGTCACCCCTCGGCAGGGGTGTCGCACTTTTTGGGCCAAAGGTTTCTGACCGATTGAGTTTCCCAAGTGAGGAACCAGCAGCAGTTAGGATAAGCACTTTACTCGTGTTTTCGTTTTAGGACTAGCGCATAGAAATGCCGGTCGGGTGGCCCAAACACATTTCTTGCAAGTATAAGTATCGGGTGAAATATTGAGCTCCTAACGTGAGGGGCTCAGGAACGTCTCGTGCACCCCTACGGTGGGATGGCTCTCGAATCGAATCCCGAATTAGTGCGAGCCCCAAGTATCCGCAGAGTAGTATCCTCAGAAAAGTAGCAGCACAGAACCTCGAAATACTACACACAGTAATACTGCGAGTACTTGCAGTATCTATCTGCTGTGCTGCTGCTGCAGTGAAAACCCGGAATACTCCGAGTAGTGCACGAAATAGTACCTACAGTATTTTCTCGAACATAACTTGATTTCGTCCCAAGTATTGGGAGCAACTAACTAATCTGTGAAAGGTTGAGGTGTATGAACGCACGCCAAGCGTATGCGCGCCCAAACTCCGTGGCATTGCGTGAAAACACACAACTTGTAGGCTAAGTGTATCATGTCAGAAAAGCAAGGTGGATGTGGACAGCGGGTTTTTGGTAGATGCTTCTCAGAAGGGAGTGGTTGTTTTTGTGGTGGATCTGATTATGGAGGGATGTTGTTTGTGGTAGTCTTGATGTGCATCAAGTCGGTTCATTCGTCGTATGAGATGATACTACGAGTATTATTATGTACTGAAGAACACAAACACACACACGGGTGGAAATTTGAAGAAAAAAAAAAAAGCAAGGATCGTCTGAGTCGAACCTCGGTACAGAAGTAACGAAAAAAATATAATTATCAAGCGCAGTTTGTCATCGACCATACGCCACATACCGCAGTACTCACACACTACTGACGCGTTGTGTGTTTCCACGCAATCTAAGACACATCGCAGGATATAACTAACTGCATGTAAATCAAAAGGATTCAATTGTTGAGAGCGCCTTGCAGCGTGGGTAGGCACAATTCGATGCGAGTCGACGAGGGAAGAAAAGGCTGAAATATTCTCGCGATAGAAATGAATGCACGTACCGTAGCGGGAAGGGGGTAGAAGAGCCTGCTATGTGACCCCGGATCTGAGTTACAAGTTGGAAGGAGAGAGAGAAGAAGATGTGCGAAGATAATAAAGGGGATGAGCAAAAATAAATAAATAAATAAAATGGATGTACAGCACAGTACTGCTTTAAAATGCCATGTGATATATGATACGACAGTATAAGATAGGCGTACTGCGACAAAGGATTGTGTACTGGTGCTTATTCGGCTGGCTCTAGGATCGGTCAGCTGTGTAGGACACACAGAAGTCCGTAGCGTGGGGATTTTTTGTACTAATGCTGCTGTACGCGATGCTTGTAGGAATTATTTGCAGCGATCCGGGGATGATCGGTACGGAGTAAAAAATGCCGGTCGCACACGGCATGCAGCAGGTACGTGCATATAGGCCAAATGCCGGAGACAACAGCAACGAACACGACTGCTTGCTGTAGTACTGCGAGTACAGCGCGGATCCGCCACGTGTGCATAGTACGCTACCTGCTGCTGTTGGCGCACTGTGTCGAGCATGGCTGGAGCAGCGACAGTGTTGGATCACACACAACACCTATGTAGAAGAAGCAGAGAGAGAGGTGTTCAATTTCGGGCCAGAAAAAAGCACAGATAGCCACAGCAATACAGCAGCGTGTAGACCTGCCACACGTGCCCGTGACTGATCACTGTGCTGCTGCTGCTGGAAGGCAGGGTTGCAGTGCTGTATGAAGCTGAGGTTAACCACGCTCTCTGCTCTGCTGCTGTATTGGGTTGTCTGTTGTCTGTGCTGTGTGTTGTGTTCAGACGCAAAAAAACGTACGGGTAGGTACTACGAGTACATACATGTGAAGGACTAAAGAAATGATGACATTTCAGAGGTACGCACGTACAAAAAAAGGCCTCTCGTATCGAAACCAGGGAAATCGTCTTATCCCCTCCCGCCGGAAAAAAACTTTGAGCGCCTGTCACGCGCTCCAGAGTGCACGGATCGCGCCGACACCTCGACCGATGTGTCCGGCCGGGCTTCATGTGCCCGAGCATTTGGTGCTTTGCCGAGAAGTGCTTTGTACGAAGAGAAAAGTTGGCAAAAGTACGAAAATTTGACAAACATACGTATACATATACCTGGTATATATTTTTGCATGGAAAAGCAAAAAAAAACAAAAAACAATCAGCTGCCGAGAGCGTGGGTATATATAGGCGCGCTTGCGAATTAGACACGAGTCGACTGGGGAATAAAGGGCCCAGGTCTTATCACGATAAAAACGCCTGCCAAGGAACGAGCCGTAGTGGGGAGGGGAGACTAACATACTATATGTGACCCCGGATCTGAGTTACGACTATTTACGGGGGATCATATTGAATACCTGGTAGGTCCTACGGTACACACAAACACCTAAATATTTCGCTACTTTTACCAACAATATTTGGTCCTATTAACTATGGTCCCCCGTAGTAGGGGGGAGATAGAGAAAAGAAGGCCGAATATGATAAATGGGATGGAAGGACGCAATTCAAAAACGAAAAAATACACGTAAATTAGTAATGTAGTCCACCTTCCTCGACAAATGTAATGTGCCTTTTCCGGGCTGGGTAGGTTTTTCGAGACAGTGAAGAATACAGTATTCATCATTTTAGGACTGCAGTCCCGTTTTGGGGACAAACCACTCAAAAATTAAGTACTGCTTTAAAGCCCTTTGTCTCCAGAACGGGACCGCAGCGCTGAAAGGGTCTAAACTCGTACCAGTATTTTCGTATCTCCAAGCGGAGGTAATTGATGACACATTTTTTTTTTTAATTCGAATATTTAACCTCTGTATTGCAAAAAATATTGAAATTATGGTCGCACTTATACTGTATTTTCTTGTTTCCACACAAAAACAAACTCGACGGCGGATTTCGCAACCTCTTGGGTATTTGCGACTAGGCATTTGTTACGATTTCACAAACTCGTAAAAATGACGTGGGTACAGTCAAAAATAGAGATATTGCATGTCGTTATAACCCGCTATATACGCTGTATGCGTGTGTGGATTTGAAAAACAAGTGCGGGAAACTATCCATTTCATCCATACGCGCTGGGCATTATCTGGGTTTGTTCAGTGAAACGAAATTTCGTGAGATATTCATCAAATTGCCCAAAATTACCTATTTTGGCCAGTCTTGCGAGTTTTTTTTCTTGTGCATTGTTGTATAACTAGATGTTAAACCTATGCCAATGGAATCGATGTTTCCATAAAAAGTTTGAATTGCAAAGATACCCGTCAGAATTTTTCGAGTACAGCTTTTGCTATGAGCACGAGTATTAAAAGTGAAAGTTGCAAACTTTTGGGAAACTCGGAAAAAAAACAATCATGAGGCCGATGTTGGGCCAAGATCGGCTTCAGAAAAACTCAGGCGGATGTTTCGTTCGAAACGGCGAGATTCAGAGTCCTAGACATCCATCGACAAAACCAACGACTGCGTCATGAATTCTGAACGGGGTGCGCTCGTTAGGAGCTCTAACCCACCCTGGGGTCACCGTTTTCACACACTGGCCGGTGACATGTGGCGAGAGCTTGCCAGGCGTGATAACAAAATAAAATTGGCCGCTGGTGTGCACAAAACAGAAGACAAAACTTCTGCATCCGTCTCGAATGGCAAAAAAATAGTTTTTTTTTTTCAGGTTTGAGAGGATACCGTAGGACGCCGCCGACAAGATCTCGCCCCCTAGACCATGGATCCACCTGATATCTTCGAGGCCGTCATCTATACACTCGTTGGCCTTGCCGGACACCAAGCGGGTTCACCGTGGGCCCAGTCTATGTCGAGATCGAGCGTCGATCGTCGCACGGGCTAATTTTTACCAGTTTGTTGACAAGTTGCAACGAGAACAAAACAAGGTGCGCCGCCTGCAGCCGATAGAAAAAACAATTTAAAAAAAAAAACTTTTTTTCCCTTTTTTTTCCCACAGCGGCGGTACGAGGATATTTTCGGCTGTTCTTTGAAAACCATCTTTTGGAAATACTTTTTTTTTTACTTCGCGTTCCCATTGGCATAGGTCTTATATATTACAGTGGAATTTTGTTCTCCGTCAAAACCTCAGCATCGATTGGTCTTGTCATTGCGATCACGAATATATGTGTAGTATCTCTAAGTTTACGTGAGATGCCTGTTTTGTTCACAACCGACGGAAATAATTATTTATAGTCATGGTCTCTACCGACGGAAACGAATATTTTATGTTGCCCAGAGGCAGAGAGAAGAGAAGAACGGCCACACCCGTCCCGTGCCCCCTCCTAGCTTCTCGTGATAGGTGCCTAAAAGCAGAACACGGCACTGCTCGCTGCCGATTGATAGGCCTAGAGGCTAGGTCTACTGTTGAGCCTTCAGCGTGGGGGCCACGATCCTGAACGACCACGTTATGGAACACTTCGCGGTTGCTGATCGCCCGGTGAACCGGGCCAGGCTGGCGGCTCTGGTCACCAAAGACCTCGAGACCTTCACGCTCGACCTGCGCGGAGTCTCCGATTTCTGCGGCCACGCTTGGGCCTACCCTCCGCCGGTGGAGTCCTTCCCCGCTATCCCGGGGCCGCACTGGCCTCGCCTTACCGGCTACGTCGCCCTCGGTGGCCTGATCGACGCCGAAAGACCAGCAACCTCGCCGTACCTCCACTATGGCGGCTGGGGCCATGGGTGGCGAATGCCGGCAGCGGGCGAAGACCGGCAGGTGCCGCTTCGGGGCCGCCTGCGTGTTTACCCACGTCGGTCCCGCTCGCAAGACCGGCGGTGGCAACAAGCGCAAGGCGGGTGCCGGCGGGGAGTCGACCGATGGCGGCGTCGCAGCCAGTGGCTTCGTTCCCGGGGAACCCCCGGTCAAGAGGGCCAAGGGCAAGGGCAAGGCGGGGGGGGGGGGGGGGGGGGGGGGGCGGTGGCGCAAGTAATGGGAGCAACGACGGCGTCAGTGGCAGCGGCAGCGGAAGTGGCAGCGGTTCCGGTAGCGGCGGCAGCGGCAGCAGCAGCGGCAGCATGGCGTCGAGCGGGGGGGGCTTCACCCGCTCGGCGGCGGCCAAGGCTGACGAATAGGGGGACGGGCCTCGCCCGTCAGCGGGGGCGAGGGCGATGGTAGGGCGTACGGAAGCAGCAGCACGAGATGCAGAGCTCGTACGTCCGGGGTCGGCGTCCGTCGGGGGCCCAGGTGTGATGGGCATTTTAGACCGTTGTATGGGGTTGTTGCGCGACATGCGGCATGTCGCATCGACTGATTGTGCGTCTCGGTCGGAGATTATGGACCACGTGGCTCAGCAGTATGCACAGTATTTTCGGGCGAGTGGTATAATAGCAGCTTAGGGTGTATGCGGGCTGTCGAGACAGCCCTGGACGTGCCGCGTGTGAAAGCAGCTAGGATTCGTTTTTGGTTCGGACGACAGAAAGGGTTCCCTGGGGTAGAGCAGTTAGCGGATATCGCCGAACACGGCGCGCCCGTCCACGTGGAGGGGGGTACAGACATCGGCGTGGCATACTTAAACCATAGCAGCGCAGCCATACACTCGGACACTGTAACGGCGAATATTTTTGACGACGTACGGTTTGGGCGGGCGGTCATTTTTCCGCGCAGCGAAGCGCACACCATCCCCGGCCAGCGGCGACAGCCCGTCAAAAAATCGGATTATTCACGATCTAAGGTTTTCGTTGTCGCAGGACGCACACAGCGTCAACGCGGATACCGATTTCGAGCAAGCCCCCCCCCCCCGTGGCGTTGGGCCACGTACTGCGAGACGTCATCTGGCGCATTCTGTACTTGCGTGGGCGGTTCAGGCCGAGCGCGCGTATTGTGTTGAGTAAGATCGACGTCACTGAGGCGTTCCGTCAGGTTAGTGTACAGTGGGTACGGGCGCCAGTATTCAGATACGGCTTTCTTTCGCGAGTGGATCTTGACCGACCGTCGGCTGCAGTTCGGCTGGGGCAGTTCGCCGGGGTTCTTTTGTATGTTTTCGGCAGCTCTCGAACACGCTCATCGCCACACGTCATTCGAAGACGCCGTGGTGATGGAACAGGGGCGCAGCGCGACGCAGCACGTCGCGGTCATCCCGCCGAGGGCAACCGACCGGCCGAAGCCGTTGCCGCCCGGGTGCCGGGTCCCCGCCGGAAAAGCGGGGGGTAGGCGTAGCCAACTTTTCGTGCGGTATTACGTAGATGACGGGATACTAGTGGAGGTACAGTGGTGGCCCGACGGTCGGCGCTGTCGACGCGCGTCCGCATCCCTGGCGTCGGACCCTTTTAGGCTTTTCGGGCAGAGATCCTCACGGGACCCCCCTCTGCTGTCTTCTCGGGAGATGTCACCGTGGGACACCGTGTTGTGCGTGCTCGGGTGGGAGATCGATACCACTGGCAATGACTATTTCCGTTCCCGTAGCTATAAGCTGGAGCAACTTCGCGACACGCTGAACGAGTGGCCGTCGGACCGCGCGTTCGCGTCCGAGAGCGAGTTGCGCTCTCTCATCGGTCGATTGCTGCACCTGTGCCAAGTCGTGCGTGCGACCAGGGAAATACTTTGTACGACTCATGCTCAACCAAGTAGGCCTGGCCCCTGTGCGCGCGTGGAGCGAGAAGTTCCACGTGCCGCACGCGCGCGCGGCGTCGTCCTCACGGATTCGATTGGGTCCTGAGCTCCACGCCGACGTATCCTTTTGGCGTCTGTTGGTAGAAGGAGGGCTAGGCTCCGTGGCGGGCCGCCTCTCCGCCCCCCTGTGCCGTAGTTACAGGCAGCCGCCGGCGTTTACACTGTGGTCAGACGCTTCCGGCGACGCCATGGGGGGCTATTTCTTGGGGTGTGGTGGCGCTTCGAATTTGACGCCGGCGTTCGCGCTCGCCTGCGCGAGAAGGTTAATGGTGGGAACGATTCGTCGATCAATGTGCTCGAGTTGCTGGGCATGGTCGTGACGGCGTGGATATTCGTTTCTGAATCGGACATACTGCCTAGCTACGCGCGAGACACCGTCCTGATGCGGAGGGACAATACGTCTTTTTGGAAACCCCGATCGGGGGCACTCATGCGTCTTTTAGGGTGTCTGGACGTAGGCAGCGGGTGGTGTTTCGACGCGTTACACGTCGCGGGCGTGGGGAACACCATCGCCGACGGCATATCACGATGGAAAACCGGAGACGATCGATGGTAACCTTCGCGCGTCCCGGCCCTATGTTGCTTGGCGCCGACAGGTCTTGGGGCCAGCGGGCGTCGCGCTATGCTCAGGAGTGCTGGCAGCCAGCTCATCCGCCAGTCGGTCGCGCCTTCGTCTCACCGAGCTTACTCGTCAGGTTTCCGGTCTTGGACCGCTTTTCGGGGGTTGATCAGGGAGGCTCCGTATTTTGACACGTCAGCCTCCAATACGGATCGGATCCAGACGCTGCTCGAGTTCGTAGCGTGGTGCGCGTCGGAGGGAAATCATGCCCGTACTATTGCCAGTAAACTATCAGCCGTGTTACACTTCCACCGCGTAGACCTGCAAATGGAGTTGCCCACGTCGTCGCCGCTTGTTAAACGCGCGTTGAAAGGGGTGGCACGGTCGCACGTTGCCGCCGGTACCCCGAAAAGAATTCGTCGACCTGTCTCGTGGGACACGTTGCTGGGAGGACAGGGTCTGGCCTCGTCGTGGGGCCCGGGTGGCCGAATTCCTTGGCTGTCGCTCGCATTGGGTTATTTTTTCATGGCGAGGTCCGACGAAATATTCGCCTCCTCGTCCGGAGTAGTACACCCCGTGCATTGCTTGACGAGGGGAGGCATTGCGGTATTCGAGGGGGGGGCGGCGGCTGAACTCGCTGCAGTGGCATCAGGCTACCAGCATCGAGGTTTTGTGTCCAGGCCATAAAGGCGACCAAGCTCAGCAAGGATCCGTCCTCGTGCGTACGCGCGACGACGCCTTCGGGGCGCGTTCCGGGGTAGGAGCAGGCGGCGGTGCCGTCGCTCCCATGGTGGAGTTGTTGTCGGGATATCCAACGTTGCCAGAAAGCGCCCCCTTGTCATCGTATCGGTACGGTAATGAGGTCAGAGTGTGGGGGTACACGGAGGCCCTCGGGGCACTTCGCGAAGTGGTAGCGGAAGCAGGAGACGATCCCAGCGAAGTCGGCCTCCACTCACTGCGGATCGGCGCAACCACTACGCTAGCGGCGGGGGGGGAAGTGCCGCAGAGGGTGATTCAGAGAGAAGGTAGATGGAAGTCCTCAGAGTCTTCCAAGATGTACACCCGCAATAACCTAGAGGACGTGGGTATCGTATCTCGTAAACTAGTAAAGACGGGAAATATAGGGCACAGGCAGCCAGGCCACGGTACTGTTTGGGGCCGAACACCGTAGTATCGACGCGACCTCGGGATTGGGGTATGCCAATGGTTTACTACCATTGGGCGTCTCGGTCGTCCGAGACTGCGTTTGTTTGAGCCCCGGCCAGTCGGCTGGGGGGGGAACTCCCGGGTACTGGCAGTACGATAGGCAACGAGAGTCAGCAGCCGGTGCCGCGGCTCTCGTACCACGCCAGTGGATTCTCCCCCCCGACGTCGCAGAGAATAATAATAACATGACAATTCGAAGGATATACAATAATATATATATAATATATACCAGGGTATATATATATATATATATATATATATATATATATGTATATATATATGTTCCAGTGTCTAATACCCTGGTTTCATTTTTGAAACTCGTTTTACTCTATTAATAGTATAAAATGTGAACGGAAACATTGTCCAGGGTGGACAATACGAACTACTACTAATAATAGCAGAGCTGTCGGAGAAAATCCGATCTTATCTTAGGCCACTTCTTATACAGTCGGAAACTAGGATTGCAAAAGCCCGTTTCCGATCGGTTATCTTTCCGGCTGGATTGCGAATAGCTACCCTTCTTATCGTCCGTCGGATCGAATATACAGTTTTTGTGTTTTTTCTGGATACCACGAGACGCTTGGCGTAAGTGAGTGAGTGTAGCTTGACCACTGTAGCACCGAGAAAAAAGGGTAGGGTAGACGGAAGTCGGTTCCAAACTGCTTCGCCGTAATGCTCGTGGGGTCAGAGAGGTCTTCATCCTACAGCAGCAACCACACATGCATGCTGATGTCTCGCCTCTTCCTCGAGCAGCGTGTGAGCTTCACACGCGGGGCGTTCTCCTCCATCTCGTCCTCGAGGCCATCAAGACGCTGGGTTTCTTCGACAGTTGCCAAAGCTACAGCCAGCGCAGCAGTTAGTTGGCAAAAGGTCATCATCGATACCGCACACTGCGGCCATCGGGTGTTGTCACGTGCTGCTGACGGACATAGATGAGGATATATCACGCTGACTCGAGTCGAGCAGCGGCAAAAGTGACAGCAGCCAAGCCAGCGTCGCCTATGTTGTGGTGTGGGGTTGTGTCGTATGTCGTGTTGTTGTGTGGGTGTGTGATACTCGTACGAGTATGAGGCTGGACTTTTTAACATTTCCGATGCACGAATCCGACTGACGATTTGGATCGGAAATCTCAGTTTTTTCGACTGTCTGGTCCAGTTGAAAATCATAATATTAATAGTTTTTTTTTTTATTGAGAAGGCGCTTTCTCAACTGCATGAGATTGCCTTTTTTTGTCTCCAACCGGCAACCGGCTTCTTCAATCCTAGTTTCCGACTGCATAAGAAGTGGCCTTACAGTAGATTTCCCCCTCCGATCTTCTCTTTTCTACTACGATACATATGAGGCTGCTTTCCTCGCGGAGAACTCACAATCGTTGGTTCTCTTGAAAGGGATTGTTCGAGCTCTTTGGCAGGGGCGGTTCCCAGCGCACCTGCCCATGCTCACATGTGCTCATTTCGAAATTCAAGGGGCGATCGACATTGGACCACATCTACATTTTTGTTGTTCTTCTCTTTTTCGGCATCTTGGGCAACTACATTCTGTACGAGTATATGCAAATAAATACCGAGAATATGGTAAACCCTTAAAAAACTGCATTCCTGTCTTGGGGGACAAACCACTTAAGTTCTACCGGGTAGGTAGTGTGTTCCCAAAAAGGGACTGCTGTCCTTTCAAGAGAACGTCCGATTTTGAGCTCTCCGCAAGCGAAAATTCGTACGAGTAGGAAGAGAAGGGAAGATCGGGAGATAATTCACGATCAATATCCATTTTTCCATAACGTTCGGCCTATATGGCCACTTCTTACGGGAAACTTATCCGGGCCTGAAAAAAGTATTACGCGGTTTCGGGCCTCGTGAGATCCGAGCCTCGGGACTGGAGCGTCTTTCGCACAAAAAACGAGGATTTTTGGTGCGCGGATATGTATAATATGGCATACGGATCTCAGCTTACACAAGAACAGGACCGCAATACAGGGTGACACAGCCTTTCGGGCAGCCGCAGCCACCACCACCGCAGTCAGTACTTGAAAGCCGACTACGAGCGCAGTGGCACCACCACCGTCGTGTGATGACGGTCGACCGGAGGCTGAGACAGAGTTTGTTTGACAGCAGACGATGTGCTCGTCGCTCTTTTTTCCTATTACGGGGGACCATATTAAATAAGACCTACCAGGTACGGTGAACACAAAAAACCTATATAGAACTACATACTTAGATCACAACCCCTGAGCGTGCTCGGTTGGTGCATCCCTGGCCTCTCAGAGCTCCCACTTCCAAACCGCCTCCTTTCATTACTCGCCGGACCTTTCCAGCAGTTCTTTGCTTTCTCGGTCATTTCTTCCTTTTTTCTTCTTTCGTTTCGTGTGCGTGCGTGTTCTCCAAGCACAGCATCGCGGGAGGACCCGGCACCGTCGCGGGTGCCAGCGGGTGCTGGCGGGTAGAGGGGGGGGTTGCAAGGAGCGCGGTCGCCGCTTTCGTGCCTAGGCGTCGCGTGTGCCTCGAGACACGAGGGATGCATGAACGCGCTTTGTCTGGCTTCGATGTATGATTGTTGATAAGAGTATGTACGAGTTTATAAAGTTCGTTCGGCAGGGCAAGATAGTATACAAGCGGTGATTATTTTTGCGACCACGCTGAAGTTGAAAGAGGGAGGTGTGCAGTTTGAACACCAACGTTATCGAGCTGGCGAACGAAGGCCACGGTGAGCACCGGGCTTCACGCGGGGCGGGCGACGGGGCTGATTGTGGCAGAGAGTGATAAAAGCTTTACCCGGACCGAATCGGTAGCGAGGTGGTCGCGAGAGGGGCGGGCGGCGTACGAGGCTGAGAGAGAAGCTCTTCTGTGCGTTTTTTTCTTTTCTTCTTTTCGACCGGGTGTAAGGTGTTCCAATCAGGCAGAAAAATATTATACGAGAGGGGACGGGGATTTTTTTTCCTTTCCGAGTGTTCGGTTTCATTTTCATTGTTTTTGCTGCTGTGCCGTGCTGTGCTTTCGCTTTCTTCGTACATACAGTACAGACATAGAGCATATCGAAAGAAGAAAATAAGTACAGACAGTAGTACCCTACCTGGGGTGTATGTACGTACGTACGATATCCGCGACGCGAAGCGTATATGTGGCATCCAAGCTGACGTCGGAGCTGTTTTTTCCTTAAACATGGCGGCGGGACTCTTGGCATTATCAAGTCGCCGGTTTGCAATCACGATCCTTGAAAACACTAAACTCAATCGTGGGCCTCTGTTCGCTTCGCATAATTTGATGTACTTTTTTCCTTCCTGAGCGAGCGTAACGGGCGGCGTAGGCCGCCCGCGGAGCGAAGCGCCTTGTATTTCCCTATTTTTACCAACCATATTTGGTTCTATTTACTATGGTCCCCGGTAATACGAGTATATGGGCGATGTACGTCACGCACAACAAACAGCAGTCAGCACGCATAACCCTAGACCAAGGTACCAAATATGCGATGAGAAATACGTACCGTTTACCTGTGGTACGTGTTAGCCTGCTATAGTTCCAACTCAGTCCGCACAAGGGTTCCATTTGCGAATTACAGGGCGGCGAAAGCATGGTGTGTAGAGTCGCGCGAGTCGCGTCATTCCCGTGCGACTCCGTGGCGGCCTGGCCTGCAACTCTCGAAGACCACGCACGCTACGAGTAAAGGGTGCGTGTTGTGCGTGGAAACGCAACCGCTTTTCGAAAGCCTTGTACGTACATAACCCTGTGTAAACATGCTTTCGAAATCTCCACGGACTGGGGTCACCGATTCCGTGAAACAGCGTCCATCATGAGTGGGGCTGCGGATCCACGCCACAAATTCGTCGAGAAAATGCGAAATTACTAACCACAACAGTAGACCTAGCCTCTAGGCCTATCAATCGGCAGCGAGCAGTGCCGTGTTCTGCTTTTGGGCACCTATCACGAGAAGCTAGGAGGGGGCACGGGACGGGTGTGGCCGTTCTTCTCTTCTCTCTGCCTCTGGGCAACATAAACTATTCGTTTCCGTCGGTAGATACCATGATTATAAATAATTGATTCCGTCGGTTGTGAACAAAACAGGCATCTCACGTGAACTTAGAGATATTACGCTTAAAATAGAACGCGTAATAGGCCGTTCGCGTAAAACACAGCAGCAGTACGTGCATACCAGGTACCCGGTACCCGTCTACGTTTCCCGTTTACGTTTCCCGTTTACGTTTCCCGTTTACGTTTCCCGTTTACGTTTCCCGTCACAAGTGGCCTAATTGGCCATCAAAATACCAGGTGTGTACCAGGTACTGCTGTACCAGATAGTATTTATTGGACGAAAGGCGTGTGATATGCTACCAGGTATGATCGTACTGCATCAGAGTTTGCAATGCCCCAAGCTCCAACGCACAACGCAACGGCCTCAAAGCTTGCAGACAAACCACGGGTTGCCGCGCCGCAACCAGGACTGGTACACCAAGTACCTGGCCCGTTGGCACGAGTAGTTAGACAGAGCACAGCCTGCACACGCGCTTGCTACATTCACAACCACGTACCTCCAAAATTCTTTCACAAAGCGAAGCATTCTATTTCTATGGTGATGCCACATGAGTACCACCATCACACACCCTCGGTACCTACCACACCTGACATACTCACGATGCGTCATGTGATTACATGCCCCCGGTATCATCATCCGTACATGGCTCTCTTGCGATGAGACACGACCTTGTAGACAACAATGGCACCTACCTGATAGCAGCAACTCTCCTCTATTCCCTTGCACATGCCCATGCCCACGCTCACCTCTTCTCGATCCCTACCACGGCCAACCCCCTCCCTTCGCCTGCCCCCCCCCTACCTCCACAAATCCCAGAGCCGTTCCTTTTCTTCTCCCCTCTCTCTGCTACAGGTCTCTCTCCCCCTCTCTGTCTCACCAAAGCTAGGAGGCAAAGGTACGAGGACGACCTCCGCAACAGTCGGCTCCGCCTTCTCCTCCGCAGCAGCGGCCCCATCCCCCGAAGTAGCCCCAACCGCCACGGCCACCGGCGGGGTTGGGGGTAGACCCCTCCCCCTTCCTCCACCGCCAGGCTCACTCCCAGCACCCCCCCCCCAGGCAGCGAGCTCAGGGTTGTGGTTATCGCCGTCGACATTTCTGCTGCTGCAGTTGTTGCTACTGCTTTCTCCAGCGGAAAGCTTGGGCGTTGGCGCAGGGATCGAGTCTTCGACGTCCATCGGCCCAGGGTCAAGCGGAAAGCCTGTGCTAGACGCCATTGATACAGGGGACTAGATTCACACTTATTTCAGAGTGCTGTCTAGTCTATGTCGCCCAAGCACCCAAGTACACAGCCCGCAATCGTTGCGAATCTCTGGGATGTGAGAGCACTATCTTTGTTGCTCAGGAGTTCCAACGTTTTGTAGGCGTTTTACAAGCGGAACAATTTTGAGATCTCTTTCATGTGTGCGGAGCCTGGGAAGCCCCAAGATCAGGTCGTCCTGTGGTTGTAGCCGATAGCCGAGAGCAACACTGCAAGACTTTTACTAAGGCATCGACGAGGACGTCATTGACGTTTTCATCTACCCCCACGCTAGTGCAATCGTCGGACAGGGAGGTGGAAAGTCTTCCTCATATCAATAGCAGCAGCAAGAGCTGCATCCTCAAACCATGATCCGATGCAAAGTGGCGAACAGGCTCGGGATAAGAGTGACAGGCGCGCGGCCATGGCTGGTGCCGACCGCCCTCAGGTTGCCAATCCGATCGCTCCACGAGGGCAGAGCCGTGTTGGATGAGAGCCTCGGCCCGCGTGATCACGTGATCCAGGTGAAGGCAGGGGTGCAGAGAGCTGATTATGGTACAGATTGACTCCTACAGTCAGTTGTAGTTTACACTCCGATCGAAGTTGATGACGGGTCATAGCGACAAAAGTGTCACAGCTTGCTTGCTTCTTTGGCGGAGCATCAACGGTTGGTCAATACTCGTACATACCTGGTACCTGGTATACCAGTACATTTCATACAAGGAGTAAGCATTGTACGTAGGCGAATATGTGTTTCGAAGTGGCGCATTAGAGAGCGTAACAATCGAAACTGCGTTGATGTACGGCGGACACGTACCTACGGGCAGCAGAGGGTGGGGGGCGTTCATGACGCTAAACGAGGTCACGGAAGACGCGAGTCCGCAAAAGTCGTTTTTTTCAAGCCACGTGTCGCTCGCTCACAGGTCCCTGAGCCAAGCCGGGTGTCAAGCCACGTTTAACCACGTTGGTTTGGCTCACAGCTACACAAACTGGGTGCCACGTAATTGGCAACAGCACCACAGGCTCCAAGGCAAATGATAACTACAGCACGAGTAGGCTCCCCGGGTCCGAAGCAAGTACCATGAGCTCCGGTAAAGCAAACCCGCCAGAAAACATGCACACCCCCCGAGTATAGGACATCATCGTATGACAAGTACGTGCTGCTGCCGCTGGTGCTGTTGGTGCTGCTGTGTTTTGCAACGAACATTTCCCCTGCTACTCTGTTGCCGTGTAGCGCTAAGGCCGCAGGTCGGACTCTTTCGTCCCCGTTACTTAATTTGTTTTTTGTAGTTGTGGTTGTACGAAGTACTTGTAGTGCAGTAGGCCTAAAGAGCCCCGATCCTCGCGTTTTTTGTTTTCTCTGATACAGTGCGGAAAACTATTAATTATCGGCTCGCGCAGAGAGGTTTTGTGTTCCACGACACAACAAACTGCCTTCGAGGGACCATCACGATCGCAATGGGACACCGCCCTCCTTGCGGCGTACTGATGCTTCCATGTGTCTGTTCTATTAGTGGGCTGGAGCTGTGTGACTCGAGATCGAGGCATAGCAAAATGGGAAAACGAGCAGATTCATCAACACAAAAAAAACACAGAAAAAAGCCCGGTCAAAACGATCCGAGGCCACGGGTGTCTTGCGCACAAGCTACAGCAGCGATCAACTGGCGCGGAATCGAACACTGCCCTCAATGTGGTGTGGGGGAGGAGTACTGCTGTGCGCTCAAAATGCCCGTCTCCTGCGGGCAGGCATGGTGGGATCGCTGCGGTTGGATGTGTGGTTGCTGGAGCTACGGGGTTATAGAGTCGCACACAGCAGCACAACGTTGCCAGCGACGCGACAGTATTTCAAGAGACCTGCAGCTCCTACAATAGAGACGAGCCTAAAGGGGGAACGATCCGCTGGTGTTGAGATGCGACGTACGTGTGTCACATAGAGATCACACCTGGAACGTGTGCCATTTCTCGCGATGCCGCGTGAGCTCGCTGCCGACATATATAGCCTGAAGGCTACGTCCGAAAATGCTGATTCAACCCGGTGTAGTCGAGATCGTGAACAAAGACCTTTTCTTGCGGGAACCTGTGACTCAATTATCAACACGATTTCGGGGGAACACCCGAAAAATCAAACACGCCTCTAGAATGCAAAACGTGGTCGCTCCAACCCGTGGCCTTAAGCCGTCGTTCGGGATTTTCGCACCCCACCCCCGCTCTTTTGTGATATGCTGACAGGTTTTAGAGTAAGTGGGCTTAGCCCCCTCGATCCTGGCCGGCGGTTTTTTGAAGGCTTTAAAATGGTTCATCCCTGGGTTTTTATGAACATCCGCCGCCGAAGGTTACGAGCCTGATCGCCAGACGGATTACCGTGGTCCCATGTTATCTGTGGTAGACAGTGTTGTGAGTGGGTTCAATAGAACAGTGCGAGCCGAGTTCCATTGCGATCCAAAACCAAACCAACCCCAACCCTAACCCTAAGTCTGTACCTGACAGCTGTCAGGCTACCCCAAAGCACGACCCCGAGCGCGGATTCACCGCGCGTTATGAACTTTGTAAAGAACTGTTCGGACCATCTAAACATTCGTACCATTTTTCCCTTACTTTATATGGCACATGCTCTGAGGTATAAAATCGCGTTCACCCTCTTAGGACCGCAGTCCCGTTTTGGGGACAAACTACTCGGAATTTAAGTAGTTTGTCTCCGAAACGGGACTGCCGTCGGAAAAGGGTTAAAAACGTTTGTCCTCTGTCTGCTGCTCAATGTTCGCATAAACAGCAGACGCCAACACGAGAGTGACAGCTACCATGCATACATGGGATAGTGCGAGCCGTTCGCTTGGCGGCCTCGTTTGTTGGCGCGACCTGTTTATTTTGAAGACTACTTCTACTCGTTGTCACCCCCTCGGGACTGACAACACGCCTTTTGGTGTCAAAATCTATGTGGGAAGAGAGTCGTTTCATCTTTGCAGTGACAGCACGGATGAAACGGTCTAAAGGCTAATATCAACTTCCCTCCCCTATCCCTTCCCTACCAGGTGTACGGCGCAAACACGGAAGTGGGGAAAACCGTCGTCACCGCGGGTCTCCTGCGCGCCGCAGCACTGCAGGTAACAGCAAGCAGCGGTGTACCTCGTTGTATATACTTCAGTTGAACGATTTGCAGCAGCTCCGACGGATGCTATGAGAGGGCTGCGCCTGCCATTATATAGGCTCTTTGCCTGAGGAGGCACATTCCTCACCTCGAAAAACTGTTTTTGAGAAAAGTTAAACGTGCAAGCTTCTCGATGAGCAATCCCATGACCTACAGCTGTAGGTCTGCAACGAAACATATTTGTGAAAACAAACAATGATGCAGGGTAGTTCTTGGCTTTGGAAACCCCGCCAGCCAGCAACATTTTGGACGAAACAAGGTGCGAGGTACACAGTATATATTTTTTCTTAAACGCGTCCTCCGCTCAGCGTGCACATGACCGCGTGACGCCACGGCTGTTGTTGTTGTTGGCTACTGCTGCTGCGATAGATACCACTCTGTTTTTCTGAAGATTATGGTGACTCGAAACATGAAACATAGATCCTGTCAGCTCGCCACCCCGTGCGGGAAAACGCACACATAGCGCAAGCGGGGTGGTACCACAACGACACACGGCCAATGGCTTAGATGCTGCTGAAGCAACCGTGGAGCGGCTTCTCTGCGGCGGGGAAACGGCTGTGTGTTTTCCCGTCTGTTTCATGTGGTCGGGGTGTTGTGAGAATGCGAGCGAAGCATTTCTAACTCTCATCACGCTAAAACTCTATACCTGGTATGTCCTGCTGTAGTCTCCAAGCCGACAAGAAGGAGCCAGAACACCATTGATATGCATGGGTAGCAATATCAACAGCGCGCATCGCGATTTTTGAGAATTTGCTCTAGGAGGGGCGGAGCGGCTCCCTCCTTCTTCACTGACAGGCACACCTTGCCGCCGGTGTGAACGGAGACTGAAGACGTTCTCTGGGACGTTCTCTGGCCTACCAAGCCCATCTACGGCTCGCGACACAGTTTTTTTTTCGGACGCCATACATGTATATTCATCTACTTCGTTTCCTTTTTCACGACGTTGTCGACGACATCGCGCCACTTCATTCTGCCCCTAATGTCATACGACTACGGCCATACACAATATCGAGGTCACCCCCCCCCCCCACTCGGCCTGGTCGGTGAAAACCCGACGTGCTCCATCCGGGCATTGTAGGGATGCGAGGGTCCATGATCATACGACTACGGCCATGCATGATGTTGATTGAGTACACCACCCCCCCCCACTCGGCCTGGTCGGTGAAAACCCGACGTGCTCCATCCGGGCATTGTAGGGATGCGAGGGCCCATGATCATACGACTACGGCCATGCATGATATTGATTACCCCCTCCGCCCCTCCCCTTGCGACTGCACCGACGTTTTGGAGACGGACTACCTGGAACTACGCAGGGTGGATTTGTCCTATAGTGGTAAGCAACGAGCTGCCGCAGAAAGGCAGCCCAGTGTCGCCAAGGTCACGCTTTGGAATTCAAATCCCTACGTACGTACCCTGAAAAACCTCGATCTCGAAAGCTCGTATGCGTACCCCCTCCTTCTCTCCCTCTCCCTTCCCCTCACCCTATGCTTCTCCACCCCCCCCCTTTCCACCCTTGAAGGGCCTTCGCGCGTCGTACATCAAGCCTGTCCAGGCGGGCTCTCCCTCGGACTCGAGCTTCGTGTCCCGCCACGTCGGGGAGGCGTGCCACACCTCGGTCCTCTTCGACTACACCGACCCCGTTTCTCCCCATCTGGCGGCAGCGCGGGACGGGATCGTCACCCCCGACACCGACATGGTCGAGGCGGTCGTCAAGTCAGTTAAGGAGGCATTGCGCGGGGGCGATCGCGATGGCGGCGGCGGCGGCAGTGGCAACGACGACGGGGACCGGGGGGTCGGAAACAGCGGGAATTTGGTGCTGGTGGAGGCTGCCGGAGGAGTGCTGAGCCCCGCGCCGTCGGGGTCGCTGCAGGCGGATGCTTTTCGGCCGATGAGGCTGCCGGTGCTGCTGGTTGGTGACGGGAAGCTGGGCGGCATCGGCGCCACGCTGTCCGCGCTGGAGTCGTTGAGGACGCGCGGCTACTCTGTCCTTGGGATTGCCTTGATCGCTCAAGGTGAGGGCTCGAGAGGGTGGGGGCGGTGGACGAGGTAGAGGTGGAGGTGGAGGCGGAGGTGGGGACGGAGGGCGGGAGGAGTGGCGAAGTATCGTTCATTTTGCGGACTCGATTTGCCTTCGACGAGTGTGCCTTATTCTTGTTGTGGTGGTGTTGGCTCTCTTGCTTTCGGTCCCCTGTATACGCGTTGTACCGTGACGGAGTGCGTCGGGTGGTTTTGTTGGCCTTTTTCGGCACACCTGCGCGACAATCCCCACACCCTCTGCGGTTTACATGCATTACAGAGGAGCACGAAGAGTTGAATGCGCAGCCGCTGCACCTAAAATGAGTCTTGGACCGCGCCTCTGCCCCCGGACTTGCTACAGCAGCATGCCGCGACGACGCTCAGTTGTATCTTATCCTTCGCCGGCTCCTACAGCACACAACGAACAACCAATCCTTTTTGATCCCCGTCTCCTCCCTCTTTCTATGAAACCACCGGTGCTTGCCTCGGCCAGCCCAAGTTCTACAGTAGTCGCAATCACATCTCACCCCCCCCACCATACGCGCCATGCGCCCCCCACGCGCCATGCCCGCCATCGCGTCCGCTGCGTCTCCTACCTCCGCCGCCGCTATTGTTGGTTCCGCCGTTGCGACTGCCACCGCCACCGGCCGCTGCTGCCACTGCTGATACCGACCGTTGCCGTACCTGCTAACCCCCGCCGCTCTGACCGCCCGTCCCGCGTGTAATTGTCTTCCAAAAGGCGAAGACCTGGGCAACGCGGACGCGGTGTCTCACCACGCGGGGTTGATCCCGGTCTTCGAGCTTCCGCCCCTGCCACCCCCCGACCAGCCGCTCGGTCCATGGTACGACGCCAACGCGCAGCGGTTTGGGTCCGTGCTCGGGCGCCTGGCTGAGCGGCGGGCGGAGGGGGTGGCGAACGTGGCGAGCATGGAGGCACGGGGGCGCAAGGCGCTGTGGTGGCCGTTCACCCAGCACGACGACCTGGCCGAGGGGAAGGTTAATTTGATTGACTCGGCGTACGGGGACTATTTGTGCAAGGCAACCGTGGAGAGGGAGGCAGGGGAGGAGGAAGAGGCAAGGGGGCAGGTGAGAGGAGAAAGGACCGTTGAAAGTTTTTTTTTCTTTTGGTTCTTGTTTTTTTTTCTTAAGGGGGCAGGAGGGAGGGGAGGGGAAGGGGGGGCGTGGTGTTACCTGCCGGTTTACTTTGATTGAATGTGGTATGATGTGTGCCGGAAATGTGTGCTTCAAAATTTGAGCTCTGCTGGCTTGTGAGCAGCAAGAAGCGTTTTGGTAGCGAGATAGGGAGAGAATCACGCTGAATGTGTCGCATTGGAGATCGTTATACATATATTTATATATGTATTGCTCTTATATACTCAATGCAGCGTGCTATGTACGATTTGCCAAGTTTAAAGGGGACAAGTCGTGCGCCGAGTAATGCGTCGCTCGACCTTGCCATGAGGCGCGGGGGCAGAAGTAGAGGTCGAAGTATCAATTGTTGTAGTGGGGTCAAGGGGCCTCTCATCCCTTTCCTTGTGACCCTGGAAAATCATACAAATATACCTGGTATATTTTATCCAACCCATTTGGGAAAACATAAAACCAACCGCGTATGTCCGAAGGTGATGTTGTCTTTACTTGAATAACGTCAAGCAGCTCAATCAGACAATGGCACGAGAAAATCCCACATGTTTCGCGTTCTACGAAAAACGAACGACGACACGCTGTGTTGTCACGCCCTGCCTTTCCCCGACGCCGGCCCCGCCCTGCTGGGACGCCCTGACGGGTATATCTGGCTCGCTCACTATCCTCTGTCGCAGCCTAGAGTTGCGCACCGCGCTTTAGTCGACGCTTGCGCCTCGTGGTGGACGCAAGGAGCGGGCCACGGAAACCCCGGCATGGCGTTGGCGATAGCCGAGGCGGCGGGGCGCTACGGCCACGTCATCTTCGCGGGAAACATCCACGCCCCTGCTCTGGAGGTAAGAATAGACAACAACACAATACATCGAAAACTAATGTAGCCGCTCTGAGAGAGCTCGCGAAAGTTTGCAAGCTCGACGGCGGCGCAACAGGTGATGTAGAAACGTTTTTTTTACAGAGATTGGCCATGCGCGCTGGTTTTGCCGGCCGCAGTTCCATCGGTTAAGGGCGAGTCCTGCGATTGAGGCGCGGTTTGCACCGGGGAGAGCGTTTTTGATGACTTGTCGAAGCCTTGCGACGGAACGTTTCCCGCGTGTTGCTAGTTACGTTCTTGTGGTGGCCCGTGATGAGCGAACGGTTTTTAGCGTTGTGGGTGTTCTGGGCGTTCGTTCCTGTTACGGCCCTTAGTGTTGATACACGCCGAACACCCACGCCGTGTGTGAGCGTAAATACAAACTCGATTTATAGCTCATTAGCGAGGGAGCTTCGGCATACTTTCGGTGTTGAATTTCTCCTTCTCTTTGCCTGCACATATCCCATCCGTGTGCAACACACTCCGTCTCCCCTGGCGGGTTCAAGGTCGCCGAGAGGCTGGTGAACGGACCGGGCAGGGGATGGGCGTCGCGTGTGTTCTACACCGACAACGGGTCCACCGCGACAGAGGTGGCCATTAAGATGGGCTTCAGGTGAGGGCAGGATCAACTTCTGTTGTACACAACGTTTGTCGCACCCGCCGAGAGCACTGAGTTCCTCCTAATGGGGGCACGCGTTTCCGCCCGATGTACGCCACTGCAACGCGATAAAGGCGTGAAGGGTACTGTGTGCTTGCGCGAAGGAGTTTATACGTGAGGAGGGCACACAAGGGAAACTTTGGTGCCGGCTAGTCATACGCCGCGACCAGCTACACCCCCCTCGGCCTGTGTGCGGCACGTGGTACCCCTCAGGTGTTCGTGCCAATGGCTGTCTTCAATGGTTGATGCATTTCGTTTCGACGGAGGTCCTCGCCTATCAGCATGTTCGGCTCTTAAATTTCCCGCCGTTGCCGTCGCCTCCGCCGTTGCCGCCGCCCCTGCCGCTACCGGTCCTGCAACCTAATGTACGACAGGCGGTTCCTGAAGGACCGTTTCGGTTCGTCGGAGCCTCCCGCCGGGACGCGGATAACTATCGTGGCGCAGGAGGGATGCTACCACGGGGACACGCTCGGAGCCATGAACGTCGCCGTTCCGTCCGTGTTCAACCGAGGACAGCACGCGTGGTCAGTGTTTTTGTCGCACCTACAAAGTGCTTGAAAACATTAAACATATCATTTTCCCGCGCCAGGGTTTCGTGCTGTTTGCTGTCTGGAACAGGGGAACGGGGGGGGGGTACTCATTTGTTGCTTGCCTCAGCCATTTGACCATTACCCACATCCCTTTCGAGATGGAGCGGGGTGAGCACATACACGGTGAACACCAAAGGGTCATATTCGCAGAGTTGTGCACGCCTAATGCGTGGGCGTCCAAACCAACTTGCGCGAAAATCCACGAAGACTTCGCGGCAGCTATCGCGGAGGACCCAGCCAGCCACCACCTGACGCTGCGCTCTCACTTTTGTCGATGCCGTTGTGGCTGTTGTCCGCGGCAGGTACCAGCCGCAAGGCCTCTTCTTCGAAACCCCAAACGTCTCCTGGAGAGGGGGGAACTTCGTCGTCGAGCTTCCGCAGGCGATGAACGCGTCGCGATCGCTCGCGGCGGTGGGGAAAGAGACGACGCTAGACTCTCGCGATGCCGCGTTTGAATTTGAAACCCGAGATGTAGGGGCGCTCGCCGCGCTTTACAGGGATCACGTGCGGCAAGTACGAGTCACTCATCTTTCGTTTCGTGGGCATGATGCTACAGTAGTAGTGACAACCGCATTTGTCCATGCATTTGAGTTTGTGTCTGTTTCTAGAGCAAGTATAGCGTATTGTGCGTTGAATAATCTTCTTGACAAACTTGAGCTTATGTCTGCTTGGAGAGTCATCATTTGGAGTAGCGTCGAGTGCACCATTTTATTCGAAGGACGAGCCCTCCGATCCGCTCGCAACAATCGGTGCATCGCGAAGTGATACGTTACCATGGCTTAAGCAGCACGTTCGTTTGCAGGAGCGACATACATCGACTGAAACATCACTTCAGCCAAGAAAGTGGATTCCGTTGTGCCGTGTCCGCAAGTAACCTCTCCATTTTGTGCGCTCTCCGTCCCTTACGTAGACGGGATAACTTATCAAGGGACTGTTTGGCGAAGGCAGCGGTTGACGATGTATTTCTCCGACTCCCCTTTGCTCAGGTCTAAGATGGACGAATTCGAGAGGGAGGATGGTTCGATTCTGGGGTCTCTGTTGCTTGAACCCCTCGTCATGGGCGCCGGTGGTATGATCTTCATCGACCCGCTCTTCCAGAGGGTGCTTGTCCAGGTGAACCGCGAAAGGGCAGTCGTTGCGTCCTGTACTCTACTGCTGCAGCCTTTTCCACGCGCGACTTCGCGTCCACCTGTCCCAGTCTGGGGGCGGATGCGTTTACCAGCGCTGTTTTGTTTGGAAATGGGTGGGAGTATCCATGTATCGAAAGCTGTGAGGGAGCCGTGGTCGGGCGTTTCCCTTTCTTTCGCCAGCACCTATCCCGCCGCGCCTTTTGTTGGTCGCTTCCTGCACCGCCACAGGTTGTTGTTTCGTACGTGCGGCTTTCGTAAAAGCGAACGCGTATGGCCTGAATGTACTCTGCGTAACGCAGACCTACAGTTTACGACGTCTACATGCGACGGTACCAGGTAGTTGATGCGTACGTGTGTTTTTGATGTCTCTGACATCCCAGGATGTGCCGTGATGTATGGCGGGTCCGCCCTATCAGAGCCTTCCCATCAAAGTACGCGTCGCGTTGGAAAAATGGGCCCCCGTTCGAAGTCCCCTCCGCTTTGTTACGCCAGCTTGCCTTCCATGCACCTTTTTGTTTTATAGCCCTATAGTATCCGGGCGAACGGCATCACTTCGAGCCCAACGGCATCTACCCCTTACAGATAGTGTTCTCGTCTTGTTCGGTTGCCCATTCGTAGGAATGTCGCGCCCGCGGGATGCCCATTATTTACGACGAAGTGTTTTGCGGGCTGTGGCGCCTTGGAGTCGAGAGCACCAGGGAGCTACTGGGGGAAGATCCTGACGTTTCCTGTTACGCCAAGCTTCTCACGGGGGGGCTCGTACCAATGTCGGCGACGGTGGCGACGGAGCGGGTGTTTGAGGCATTCAGCGGCGCTAAGGTGTGCGCGTGCATGTGGGAATGTGGTGACGAGCGAGGTAGGCTCGAGTCGGCGACGGGAAGGGAGAGGCAGAGTGAGCGGCCGTACGCGATCTCCTGATATTTTGAACGGCAGGCGTTGCTTCGTAGACGCGCCCGAGGGAATTGCGAGCTGTTTGCTCTGTTTCGCTCTCTTACTTATGTAAGAAAAAACTCCTAAATTGTCGAGGTCGAGCGACGGCGGCGTGCTACTTACTGTTGGACTCTGATGCGTCTATCCGTGGTGCACATGCATGCCGAAACTTCTTACCTCTCCGTTTCCTTTTTCTAACTTGGCCCGATGAAGATAGGTAGGTGGTGGTCATTCCGTGCAGCTGAAGCTCACAAAATCCCAGCATCCATCCCGCGAACCTCTTTTTGACCCTCCCGAACTACGTTGTACGCTTTTGTATTTCCTTGGGTGCGCGTTCTCCCATATTCACCAGGCGGACTGTCTTCTGCACGGGCACTCGTACACAGCGCATCCGGTTGGCTGCGCGGCTGCAGTGGAGTTTTTGTCACAGGTAAGTATTTCGCCTCGTTCATGTATATGACCTCCAGCGGAGTACGGGTGCTTTGCGTTGAAAGAGGAACGTTTAGGAGACTAGGTCGGTATACAAGTTTCGCATTTTTTTGCGGTCCTTTTCGCATACGGGTAGGCAGACGTGTTGACTTGTTTTGACAATGGTACCACGGCTGGATCGCGCCTGCAATACGCGAACCCCCAATATCCCCCTCCCCGCCTGACAACCTGGCGCTCTCTGTTGTGTACTGCCATCTCCTCCGCGCTTCCTCTATTGTTTTCTGTGGAGCAATGCGCTTTAAATGTGCCGGTGCCGTCCTCACGTTGCAATCTTGGGGAAGAGCCAGTTCTGATCTTTGCGACCCGTGCAAACCTTTAAATTTTGGAATCTCCACTCTCTGGCTACTACCCTGGGGTAGATCTTGGCTTGCAACAGATCGTTCTGATGGGTTCATATGTGAGTGTGGTCCTAGACAGCAGTGCCAGAACACGGTTTTAAACAGGTGCAATGTACTGTCCCGTGGCGTAGTCGCCATCATACAAATCCGACCAAGCAATTTCCTGGCACAATGCGAAATGCTCCGGGACAACTTCTTTACAAGGTGTTAAGTCGTACATTTATTCTGATCGCGTCGTTGACCTTGAAATGTTCTTCGCCATAGCGTCACATCCTAGACTGGTACGACCCACACCATGGTGCAGCAATTCTGCCGTACCGGTATGTCGTTTGCGTTCTCTGAGTACACCCACTGAGCTCTAGTGTTAATAGTACCCTTGTATCTCACAGTATCATGCTTGAACGTGTTGCCAGGCCTAAACCTGTCGTGACGACCTTTGTCGCTGCGCGTTTCACATGAAACGGGGCGAATATGTCTACGGGGCATTGAGGGCCTCCTTGAGACTAATTTCTACGCACCTTCTGTCTGGCATAATCACCGGCCAACTACTGTACCTGTTTATATTTTTCTTTCCCTCGCAGCGCCACGAAAGGACCTCGTTTTCACGGTCTCAACGGGCTCGGGACCACGTGATGTCCTGAACACCCTGGGTCGATAATCCAACTCGAACTCGACTTGAGCGTGGGAACCAATGACACGGTACCGTCAGTGCACCCGCTCTCGCACGTGATGAAGACTCCCGCTTCGCCGGTCGTGGGTCTCTCCCACGGTCATGTTATGCTGCCCGTAACCTATTTTGTGCGACGATATCGCTTGCACATTTGTTCCAGTGCCATCCAGACCTCGCTCGGCGTACGTTCTTTTCGCACCAGCTCCAAAGAAATTGCCGTCTCGCTTCTTGAAGGTGCGAGAAGCAAATCACGAAGAGGGCGATTTCATCGGCGCCCCCACGCACTAGCAGCTTCGTCGCAGCCAATAAATCTCGTTTGCGACCGGCACGCGTTTGAAAAGCTGCGCCAAATTCCGGAGGATGGCCCCGGTTTCGCGCCGGCTGGCTCCTTGCGTTCATTTAGACATTCTGCTGTTTTTTGTTCGGTTGGAGTTGTCGCCTCCCTCGCCGTCTGTCTGTCTGTCTGTCTGTCTGTCTGTCTGTCTGTCTGTCTGTCTGTCTGTCTGTCTGTCTTTCTGTCTGTCTGTCTGTCTGTCTCTTTATCTGTCGCTGCCCCTGTTCTTGTTTCTGTTTCTGTGTTTATCTATACTTATCTGTCTCCGTGAACGTCCCTCTTTTCATTCGGGTGTTTAACGACAAAGTCTTGGATGCCCACCTGGACCGCAATCAACGCCCCTCCCCCTGACTTGATTCGCCGATGACCCGCCTCCTACCTAGCACGAGTGTTCTGACCTGTGGTCGATACATGTTTGAGGTGGATAATCTGTAGTTGTCTTCTGCTGTAGGTCGAAATTGTAGTGGAATGCTGTTAATTGACAGCATTGCCGCCGAGAAGGCCTTCGGTGAGTTCCTTAAAGCGCCCCGCGGTGTACCCGACATCATATACTATCCGATCAAGTATTGCATTGTACGTCATCACTATTAATTCACCACCCAAGGTACTGACAATGACTACGCCATTACTATGCCCAGCGTGCCAAGTCAGATACCGCTGCGTGTTGTATAACCCTCACGCGGGTACCCTAAACCGATGCGGGGACTAGAATCCCTGGAACGTCGTTTGTATACGCTGCTGGCTCATGTTGTGTACCAGGTATGCACTACCCGTCGGGTGTATGCTTTGCTGTGTTGAACATCGATTCGTTCTGCTCACGTGCCTCGCTTTGCCTCGCTGTCCCGCTTTCGCTTCGCTTTTTACCTTCTGGCAGCTGGAGAAGAGCGCCGTTTACCCCGGCGTCGGAGGGCGCATGGCTGACGCGTGGGACGAGGTCGCGGTCAAAGAGCTCTCACGCCACCCGCGCGTGGAACGCGCCTTCGGCCTCGGCAGCGTGCTCGCGGTGGAGATGAAGGCTGCCGATCGAGGGTAAGAAGGCGGGGAAGGAACGTTTATTTTTGGGATGAGCAAGGTACGAAGGTAGTCAAGGTAACAGTGTTTCATTACGTAGGGCCTTTAACGGAAAATGAGTAAACCAGAGCTTGCACGGTGCGGAATGGTATGATAAAAGCTTGCGCTTTTAGTCTCTCTAAACGTTGAGTGTTACTTTATTTGTTTCGGAGTAGGCTTTAGGCGGCCAATAGTTTCTGCGCTATGTCATGGAATGTTCGTAGTTCCTTAGCTCCATGCGAGGTAGGTTTCAAGTCGTCGAAAAAAATTGGTCTCCCAGCAGGTAGGGGCAAGATACACACGATAAGGGTGAGTGCTATCTCAGGGGCCATATCACCCCAGCGGACAAGCCCAGATGCTGGCTGACCTATCACAGATCATTATTCCGAACCGATACGCGTCTGCAAGCAACTCTCACATTGAAAATTCCAAATCAACATGGACCTAGATAAGGCTGGCGTCGCCGCGGTGACCCTTGGGCGATACGTTATACTTCGCAGTCTTTGTGTTTGTGTCAATTGTAGTTTTCTACCTAGAAAACCAGCTTCTGCATTGAAAAGACAACCACAATATGAACGTACATATTTCCAACAAGTCTTGTCGTGCGTAGCGCGCCGAACTTCAAACTATATACACAGAAGTATATTTGTACGGCATCCAAAATGGAATGTCATTGTACAATACTTGAGCGGCAACGTTTTGGTGGCTGTTGCTCTTCGCGGAAATTAGTCGGGGAGCGACCTCGACAGTATGGTATGGAATGGAGCCAGTTTTACGTTATGTTGCGGTGATTTACCTGTAGGGAAATAGGGACTGCTTACAGCGGTAAAAGTCATGTTCGGTGTTAGTGTGACATACCTTACTATTTTTCTACCCGGCATAAATGCCAGTGACAGGGCTTCGAGCCGACAGTACTCGATTCCAACCCGTCGCGTCGCTATCGGTCGCTCTTCATCTTCAACAGTTTTGGTGGTGCACCGTTTATTCGCTTGCAGAAGTATCCATTCCGGTTTCAATGGTTCCCTTCTGTCGAGGCGCGAAATTAAGACCTTGGGTGCCGCATGCGGTGGGCACTTGAGGTGTCGTGAATCAGTTCCGCCGTTGCGACGATGGCGAAACACAATGACGAGTGTGTGGAGGTGCAGTACGCCTAACAACTGTGGTTCGTTGTGGGATACCCCGCTTTTTCGCAGCGGTCTCGGGCGGCAATCCACACCCGCAGAAGCATCTACGGTCTTGTACGAAGCGTGTTCTTAGTTGGGTGAATGGGCTGGTTTGGGCAGCGACGGCCTTTTCACGAGCGAATATGTAGTTCGGGCTTTGGTTTTTATTTACTCACCTCGTAATTATTCATGCCGCATGCTGCGCAGCCCGCATTTCACATGTAACGGGGGAGTCGATAAATAGGGCATCGGATTTCGACTGTGAGAAAAATACCACTCTTTTGGGTCTGACCAGTGAAGCGCACGCCATCGGTTTCAAATTTGGGCTGATCGGCGCCTTTTCCCCCAATTTTCCCACCCACCTGTACCCATCAGCTGGATTCGGATCACTTCCCACGTACAGTTCCTCACGATCTATTAATAGCTTTTCGATTTGTCCAGATTGGTTGTTCCGAGCAACACCCGTCCAAGCAACGTTGTTCGACGTTCGATCTCTTTCGAAGGATGTCGTTACCGAGTCAAAGCAAACTAGTGCTGCGGTACGTTAACCTGCGATGACCCCACCCCGGTCTCCATCGTTTTCCCGTGCTCATCGTCTCGCTCAACAGGTATGACTCGAACGAGGCCGTGGAGGTTGTGCAGCGTCTTGACGGGTCCGGGGTGTATGCGCGTGTGCTTGGCAACGTTGCGTACGTAATGGTCTCCCCCACGACCCCGGTGGAGGTCTGCCGCGATGTGATGTTCACCTTAACCGGTGTTCTCGCTGGTATAGACACAGGCCGAAAGCCTTCGGAGCCCAAAATTGCCGCATACAGCATTTAGTCGCGATAAGAAGCGGTATCCGCGGCCCTGTAGTCTATATTGCCAAGTATCAGGTACGGCAGTGGCTTTTCCCCAACAGGAAAATGCTGAGGAGGTACTGGGAAAACTGACAGTATTTCACAGGGTTCGATAGACCTCGTCCTGTGAGTACTGACAGTGTGTCTTTGTTCGATAGTGCCCATACCATACTGCGCGATGGCGCATTATTATGTTAGACCTGTGCGTACTGAGGCTACTCCCTGAATTCCGGGTATTTCAGGGTTCGATACCTCGAGTATACTGCCGGAACTATTAATAGCAGCTCGTTGGGAGGAGACCGAGCGTGAAGTCTGGAGGTAGAGCCCTGGAGTAGGGTGAGGTGAAATGGAGTGGAGTGGGGTCCACGTATGTATGTATGCATATGCAGTTCGTGTGTTTAGGAGTAGCACTGGTGTGGGAGAATACTATATAAGAGTTTTGACAATATTCTGGGGTCATGTACTGGGGATGTACTGCCGTTATAGGCAGTGCTCTGACCGTTAGTACTCTCATATGCTTCGAGTACTGTAGTGGCATCACTGAAGTATCAGAATTATACGCTCGACACCTTAGTGTACTCCGAGTATGTTGTGTACTGAGATGGGCATTTAACTGTGCACGGATAAGACGATCCGAAGAACTGAGACTAGAAGTATCCCAAACAAATCTGAGAGATGAACAAGACAGATGGACGTCAGAGAAGGGAGCCTCTGAGGGCGATTTCATCGTTTAACAGGTGGCATTGGCTTCAGTAATGACTTAAAAAACACGTACTTACACGTACGAGTACATACTTTTCGATGAATTGATATTGCCTTCAATACTTGGCATTGACTTGGTCCTGTGTATTGGGCCCACCACATTATTTCCCTCTTTGGTTTTAGTTCCATGGAAGTTACGACGTACTGAAAGAGACATGTACTCCATGGAAATAATTTTACGTCCAAGGCAGCTTCAATTTCACATCCATGGAAGCAAAAACTTTTCCATGGGAGTTAAAACCAAAAGTAAATAAACTTCCACGGGAGTACTGCTAAAGTTTACTTGCATCGAGGTACGTGGAAATTTCCAATGTTGGTGTATTTGGAAGCTTCCACCAACTTTCATCAACTGAAGCGTCCACAACCACGTCCGGTAGAAGCTGCCATTCACGTCCGCAAGCGTCGACCGACGTCCACTACTTCCATTAGCAGGTATAGACTTCTTTACTACCATGAAAGTTTTTTGCTTCCCTCGGAAGATTGTTGTTCCATGGAAGTAACAACACTTACTTCCACAGTTGTTTTTGCTTTCATGGAAGTATTTATGTTTACTTTCTTCATGGTCCCTAGGATCAGGTTGACTGGTTGGCCTCTGGCGGCTCCGGTGGAGGGTCAAGTATATTCCTGCACCTTGTGGGTGGGAGCAGGGTGCCAAATGGGAGGGCCCACTGCGGGGTCAAGGTACCAAGCGGGAGTAGGGCAGTAGGGAAAATGGTGGAATATCCCATGGAGGCAAACTCGATGGGATTTTACTCAATTTCCATGGAAGTTAGTCCAACCAATCTGGAAATACATTTTCTTCGATGTAAGTAGACAAGAGCTTCCACGGGAGTAGCTGGAAGGTTCTGTGGAATCTATTCTTTACTTCCTGTAAATCTAACTTTCATGGACTTTTTTCACCTCTATGCAAGTTTGTTTTTCTCAGTTTGTAAAACTGAGTCTCAGCTGCGGTAAATGCAAACTTGCCTGTCTGTCCGCATGGCTTATATTCTCGTACAATTTCCATTGGTCGATATATAAGGTCGTTACAGATTATATTCGTTCGACGTATTCGACCACGGACCTTATATACTGAAACGTACCATACCACCATGCAAATTTAGCAATATAATATATCCCCGACACCGTACCATCGTACCATACCGCCAACGTACCATACCATATACCAGGTACTGTGTTTTTCCCGCACCATACTAGCCATCCCGCAGTAGGGGTGCACCGGAAGTCCCTGAGCCCCTAACATTAGGAGCTCAATATCTCACCCGATAAAGTGCTTTGAAAAAATCGTTCGTGCCACCCGACCGGCACCTGTATGCGCTAGTCCTAAAACGAATATAGGAGTAAAATTTCCATCCTCACTGGTAGTTCCTCACTTAAGGAACGCAAATGGTCAGAAACCTTTGTCCCACAAAGTGCAACCCCTACCGTTGGGGTGATTCATACCGCCAACAATACCATACCACGTACGGTGTTTTTCCCATATTATACCGTACCACCAACATATCTCATATATCCCATACCGCGTTTTTTCCATATTATAGTCGTTATACCATCATACCAGGTACCATATACCAACAGCATACGATATACATGAAGTACACAAGAAGAGTATACGTTGAAGGTGCAAGGTGATGAGGTGATGAGTGAGGCGAAGGTTCAAGGTTGTCAGGTGATATACGAGGAGATGAAGGTGCGAAGGGAGACCGATGGCACCAGGGAGCAGACTGCTATTTCCAGCCGTGAACATCCAGGAGATCCACAGTGTCCATGCCTTATCTTAGACTCAGGATCCGACGACTTGGGTGATCAGCTTTTCGTATCGAAAAAGGGCAAACTCTCTGAATCCAAGGTGTTCTCCAAGACAACAAGGGGCAGCAGAACGATGGATGAGTTGGATGGTGACACAACTGTATAGCGTCGTTGCTTCGCGCCCGACGCGCGGTCAGCGGGCGGTGCATCTCTCCGTGACCAGACTACAACAACAGTCAATTGGCGCGGGTTTGGGCCTAGATACGAAGAGAAGCGCTCTCGGCGCGCACATCTCGGTAGATACGCACTCATAGACTACAGCAGCAGCAGGAGCAGGAGCAGCAGCAGCAGCAGCAGCAGCAGTAGCAGCAGCAGCAGCAGTCAGCCACATTGTAAAGTACAAAAAACCAAGACAAGTTGACTCTGCAAGTCTCTCCGCCGCCAGACCAAAGAAAATCAGTCAGAGTTGGTTCGGACACTTAGGTCCAATGCGCGGTGCAGCGCACCCAGCGCGTCTCTTCGCTGCACCAGACGACAACAACCGCAGTTGGTCTCGGCGTTTGCTCGCATCTGTGCGAGCACAGTAGATCCGAGCAATAACATATACAATGGCCGGTGGTGTGAAGCGGGCGCTGGCTAGGCGTATGATAAAAAACAATTGGCCGCTGGTGTACAAAAAATAGATGACAAATATCCATATCCGTCTCAAGTGGCAAAAACTAGGCAATATTTAGGTTTGGGAGGGTACCGTAGGACGCCTAGAACATGGATCCACCTGATTTCTTCGAGCCCGTCGTCTATACTCATTGACCATGTCCGCCATTAAGCAGGTTGGCCTTGGGCTGAGTTTATGTCGAGATCGAGCGTCTACCGTCGCATGAGCTGATTTTTATCCCCGTGTTGATAATTTAAAACGAGAAAAAACAAATTGTGCCGCCGGCAACCGAAACAAGTAAAAATATACCGGTATATTTTACCCACAGCGGTGGTACGGGGGTATTTTCGGCTGTTATTTGAAAGCAATATTTTTGAGAGAAAACTTTTGTACTTCACGTTTCCATTGGCATACGATAGGTCTTTTACAACAGCGGTGGATTACTTCTTACTTCGCCTTTATTATTTTGTGATCCTCGTCGTATGTTTCGGTACTCGTAAATAATAACCCGGCAGTTGAAAATACAGGTCAATCTGTCGAATGTGTGAACAACCCACATGTTTTTCAGTTTTCATTGGTCAAACAGAGCGTCGTCAGCTCTCGGACCGCTTGTTGGGGATCTATTATATTCGCGGTCTGAGGCCGCAGAGTTCACCGGGCGGATCGCCATCGTGCGTGAGCGCTTCCTATACCGGCCACTTGATCTTTAATATTAATAGTAGTTGGGTTGGGGCCATTGGAATCACGGGCTGTGTACCGGGTTATGCCGCGCAGTGTTTGTTGTGCGGAGTGTGCTCGATATATTCGGGGAAATATTGTGGTCGATCATTTCCAGTCACTACGAGAGGCTGTCGGTTGAGTCACGCGTGCTGGATCGGGGTGCCCCTCCACGCTGTCGACATTTTTGCTGTTGAAGGGTGACAGCTGCGAGTTAATACTACACCAAGAAGAGGGTTGTACGTGGGTTGGGGTTTTAGATCGCATGACGGTGCTTTATGTGCGTTGTTGCTGCAGAGCTGAGGCTGCTGCTGCATGCCGCGGCAGAGCTGTGCTGTGTGCTGTACGATGTGCCACACTATGAAAATAAAATGCTCAGAAAAAGCTTTACTACCCAATAATATGAGTTTACTGTACGTACTTGGTCGGAAAAGTGCCCACGTACTTATTTCGGGAAATAAATACCATATTTTACGCTGGTCGTTACATATTTTGGCATCGTGTAAGACTCGATAGATATTTTTTTGTCTAATCTTACCGACTTAAGTACCTGGTACATGTTCAATTCGTAGTCATAAATGTGTTTATTCTAGTACGACCACGAGTATAGTGTTGATTGCTTTATAACCGTCGTGCGTACAAGCGCAATACATGCCAAGAAAATTCGCGGCATACCACTTTGCTGTGTACCACCCTAGATCTGTAGTTTTCGTCGTTTCCACTCTTTTAGTATACTAGTAGGCTGTGAAAGAGTCTGGTGCACCATCACCACTACTAGCAGCACGAAAAAATCGAATTCGCATCAACCCCACGGCGAACAGCAATTCGCTTTTACTTTCCAATCCTCTGTGTGGTACAGACATGTACGTTCTGTCTCTAATCGTCAGTCGATCACTTTGATACCGTCGTATATTTCGTCTCCCCGATTTCAGAAATATTTCTTGCAAGCTGTACCTACTGATCCACCACCGCCTGGGCTCTGCATGGCGTTATGATAGCATGCTTCGTAAAAGGATAGTGTATTTCCATACGTAGGGGCGGGCAAGCTTCCGGCTTCTATCGTCGCTCGGAACCGGAGTAGCGAGCTGTGGCTTTTCTTAGAGGCGAGGGGAGACATTCTGCGATATACCAGGTATAGATATCGGCAGACGCGCTTTCCCGTATACACTACCGCCGTATGACCAGGCAAACCACAACCTATTGATGGCTGTTGGGGGGTGGGGCGTCCTCCTCCCGCCGTGCTGTCGTACTGCTGTACTGGCATACCAGTATGCCCCGTAATATAGTAACAGTACTTAACAATGAGGCGCGCGAGCGCGAAGTGCGAGCCTTGTGTTCTTAGTTTTCCAAGGAAAAAAAACAGTCAGTCTGAGCCAAACCCCGCCTGCTGGGGTGCCGCCAGTGCCCGTGCCGACTGGCCTCTGCCCACACTCGCACCAAGTCCAACTGCGACTTCACAAAAAAAAGACAAGCAAACTGAGAACAGCGCTCGAATGCATTTCAGGGCAATAACAATAATTCCATGGAGGAGTGAAACGGACGTAATTTTCCCATGGAAGTTCTCGGATTGTAAAACTGAGTCTCAGCTGCGGCAATTGTAAACCTGTCTGTCTGTCTGTCTGTCTGTCTGTCTGTCTATCTGTCTGTCTGTCTGTCTGTCTGTCTGTCTGCCAGTTCGCATGGCTTATATTTTCGAACAATTTCCAATGGTCGATATATAAGGCCGTTACAGATGATATTCGTACGATGTATTCGATCCTTACGAGCTTTACACACGGAAACATACCATGCCACCAGGAAAAATTAGCCATATAATATATCCACGACACCGTACCATCGTACCATACCGCCAACATACCGTACCACATGGGGTGTATTTCCCGAATACTATACCACTAACATATCCTATATCACTTTACGTGTTTTTTCCATATAGTATATCAAGCTGTAGCACCATCATACCAGGTACCATATATATACCAACATACTATATCACATCAAGTACACAATAAGAGCATACGTTGAAGGTGCGATGTAACGAGCTGATAAGAGAGGTGAAGGAGCAAGGTGATGAGGTGATATAAGAGGAGGTGAAGGTGCAAAGGGAGAGCGATGGCACCAAGGAGCAACATCCACCGCAAAGGCAACGGCAGCAGCAGGGCCATAAGAAAAGCATATGTTGGAGGTGCAAGGTGATAAGTGAGGTGAAGGTGCAAGGTGATGAGGTGATATATGAGGAGTTGAAGTGCAAAGAGAGAGAGCGATGTTGCACCAGGGAGCAGCAGCAGTCGCAACGGCAACAGCAGCCAGCAGCCACGTCTACAACAGAAGCAGCAGGACCAAGTGGGTCCGCTAAGCGCTGGCGATGATCGCCCCGAATAACAAAATCAGCAACAACAAGTGCACAAGAACATGCTATCGCTCGTTATATATCATACTGCAGCACCCAAACGCTTGTTGGGGATCTCTTATATGACGAGCGATGGCAGAGCGTCAAGTGCAGCATATGCCTTCAGGGCAACAGAGCAGGAACGAGTATATATACCATACTGCTGTTCCCACACGAGAAGTACACAACAAGAGCATGCGAGCGCGCGACGAGCAACAACAACACCGCAAATACTCGAGAGCATTCATTGAGGGATCTCTAATATTTCGCGGTACAGTGATCTCTTGTCAATCTGTCGTTTAAAACCTTGTAGTAAAGTAAACAACCGACGACATGTTTTTCGTTGACCAACAGAGCGTCGTCAGCTCTCTGACCGCTTGTTGGTGATCTCTCATCGTTCATGTTATTGTGCCTCCTCATATTGTGTAATATTTTCTTCGTTTTCCGATCCTCCTCGCATATTTCGGTACTGAAATAATAACCTCGCTGTTGAAAATACGTCGGAAAACAATGCTGTCGTTGCGGAACTGCTTGTTGGGAATCTTTAATATTTCGCGGTACAGTGATCTCTTGTCGACCTGTCGTTAGTTACCTCAATGTGATAGAGTTCCTTGGCTTATAGTATATAGACCAACCACCAGTAAGTATATAACCAACCATCAGTAAAAAAGATAGTTGTACTTGCGGAAAGGATACGCAGTCTAGTATCTAAGTAGCCGAGGAGATAGAGATATACGTACGCGCTATGTTCATACAGGGTTCACGGGGTGTTGCACTACATACAGTAGTATCTTCATACGTCAAGTTTTACGGGATGTTACACTATTGAAGTTGATGGTGACGCGTGTTCCCTTGCCAGCAGATTGTAGCCGGTTGAAGACAGAGGATACTTCTGTCTTCAAAAACCGGCAGCTTCCCCCCCCCCCCTTCCTTACTCTTCTCTCGTCTCTTACCCCTTCGAGCAAGCCGCACATCAGCAATAAAAGAGAACGTCATACGAACTGCGTCTGAGTTGGCCAAGCACAGACACCTGCGTCACACTTCTTCTGTGGATCATCATCTCTGGCACCCTTATCTTCTCTCCCACATCACAATTGGCGTCGTCGGCAGGACACGTGTTTCATTGGCCAACAGAGAGTCATCAGCTCTCTGACCGCTTGTTGGGGATCTCTTATCCACGTTCATATTTGTGTGCTACTGAGAGGCAGGTTGCACTTGGGTTGAAACTTCGGATTGTATGGCGGTGCTATATATGCGCTGTTGCTGTGCAGAGCTGTGAGGCAGATCCGGCTGCATGCTGCTGCAGAGCTGTGCGGTGTGCTGTGCTTTTTTGCTGGGCGAGAATGTGCGACAAAAAAACAAAAAAACAAGCCGGAGAAAGGAGAACCCCGAAAGATACTCGTTACATCATGAGCAGAAATATCGCAGACATTTGCTACGCCGTACACTGCTGCTGCTCAAGATTCGAGACTCTCGACTGAAGACCGCAGACACCAGCAGACATGATGATGTTGTCGTTTGTGAACTGTGTGTGTTATTCACATTCAACCGTTCTTTCTACCCGTCGACATCCAGTACAACCAGTGTCCGTACCGATTCTTCAATCCTAGATAGGTACAAGTTCTGCAGTCACAAAACTACGGCACAGATAAAATACTTCTCCTGTACATTGTTATGCAGTAAGCTATGCACTGCAGCTCTACTCGTGTCAATAATCCAGCTCTACACGCAGTAGTATTAACAACAGTTCGGGTTCGATTCTCGATAGGCAGCTCGCAGGCGAATGCTATTGATATGGATACTATGCACTACAGCATGTTTCACGCTTAATACTTCCGATGTCGATCATTCATGTTTATTGTATATGGCATGCAAGCAAGTGCCCTCTCCCCCCTTCCTCCTTCTCTTCTGCAGCCTTTTTCAAATGAACAAATAAACTCGTACCTCGTACGACGTACATATATATATATATACGAGTAATGATTACCTGGTACGGTACCTTGATATACGTACACGCTCAGGCGATGGGACTTCCGTGGGACCTGAGCACTTACCTCCATTTCCGGTACGATTTTTGTTTTTGCGTCCCACCAGGTCCACCGAAGTTCCATCGCCCTATTAATGGCGTGTATTACACCTTGGATAACGTAACACTTGACGTTTCATGTTAACGTGAGGCGTCAGCGAAACCCCCCCATGACATCGCGTTCTTACGTTGACTACTTTCTGGAGTGATAACATACATAGTGTTAGTGTGTTACGATATTGGCGGGCGATCGCGGAACATTATGTTAGAGTATTACCTTGATCCCGTACTGACCGCAGTATATGTGTTACGGTATTAGGGTATGCAGCCCAAAGCGAGTAACACTATGTTGGCGTGTTAGCGGAGTTCCTTGTGGCGATCGTAACACACGTTGAAGGGAAAACTTACACGCCCAATTAAACGTTAACATTATGTTACCGCCGTGTTAGCGACATCAGCCCGTAGCAAGTAACATTATGTTAGTGTCTTAGCGCGATTCTTACTTGCTGCCGTAATACCCTTGCGACGGATAACGTACACGGCAAAATAAACGCTTACATAACACATTCTATGTTGGTGTGTTAGTGAAATTCCTCGTGTCTATCGTAGTACACGTTAGAGGGATCACGTATATGGTCAATCTAACGTTAACATTTGGTTACCGTATCAGCCGCAGCAGCAGTCCGTATCGAGCAACGTTATGTGAGGGTGCTAACGGAAGTCTTGATACCATCACATACATCAAACGAATAACGTATACCGGTTATGCTCGATAACCCACTAGCATTTATTTTGTAAATGTGTAGCTCGTATGCAATGTATGTAGTGAAGTGACACAAGTAAGCAGATAAATTAAACCCCCAATCTAACATCAATGTTAAGATCACGGACAGCGGGAGACTTTGTATCCCTGGACAAGTCTGCTGCTTAAGTCGGTACTCGTGGGTACTCACGTTGTTGTTTGCTTAGATATAGAAGAACAGCTTTATTCCTTTAGTGCACGATGGAGACTGAGACCAAGCTCGTGCGTCTCTGGAAAACCCTGGGTTTTCCACCTAAGATACGCCTTCCAAGTACTACAAATACGAACCCAGTGCCTAAACCCAGGTAATTACCGGGCTTTCAACCTCATACACAACGCAGTATCATATCACTACCCACTCAGATGAGCCGTATATATATGCAGAAATATGGGAAATTCATGGAAACCCCGATTCCACAAATTATAACATGAGTCGAAGATGCGGCTCCTCAAAACCCACTCCCACACCTCTGAACGGCAAGACAACGAAGCCGGCAAAGTACGTAAATAAAGGAAAGGAAGACGTAGCCTTAACCCTTTTAGAACCGCAGTCCCGTTTTGAGGACGAACCACTCAAATTTCAAGTATTTTGTCCCCAAAACGGGACTGCGGTTCTAAAGGGGTTAAGGGGCAGGAATACATCGTCAACGAAACACCATCGCCATGTCACCCGGGACGGGGAGGGGCGAGGAAGATGCATGGAAAAGTGAACGGGGGATATAAAAAAACGAGAAGAAAACAAATACGGAAGATGTCAAGAAACACCGAAAACCCAGCTTACAACTCGAGAAACGTGTCCTGTGCTACAACTGAGTGGCCCGATTACCCAGACCAGCCCCGACACTGAGTGGGGGGGGTAGGCAGGACAAAACACGCGAAAACCATCCCCAACCAAGCCCAAGAAAGAAAACAAACAAACACACAAACAACCCAGGAACACACTTGCCAGAAAAACCCCGACCCGAAAACTCGGAAAACGTCAATAAGTTGGAAAACCACCCCGCAGAGTCGAGGAAAACGTCAAGCAAAAAATATCGAGAACAGCCGGGAAGCGAAAGTCAGCTATGCACGGCGGCGCCTCGAGATTCGTCGACGTTACGCTGGACCCGCCGTGCAAATGCGCGAGCCAAGGCAATTTGTAGATACCATAAGCCTCGTGCAGCTCTCGTCGAAGTTGTGTAACGCGCCGGAGAAAGAGGAGGCTTGATCGGTCCCGGGTCGTCCAAAAATCGAACCAAATATTCTCCATCCATTGGCGTAGTCGCACTGATTTTCCCGGGCCACCACAGACTGTCGTCGCCCTTGTACCAAAAATGGGCCCCGTTGGGAAGCACGGTGTTGCAGTATCGGCGGAGCCAGCCCCATAGCCGGGTGTCATAAACCACTCGTCGTTACTCCGAGAGAGCTCCCGTTGTGCCACGCCGATTGTCATTCGGCGGTAAAGGCCGTCGGTTTGGCGGTGCTGGTTCGAGGTGCCGGCCCAGTAGCGCAAAGTTGCGTGGCGAGAAAGCTGAAGGTCTATTTCCCGTTCCCAGGATGAACGGGATAGTCCTGTCCAGTGGGTCTCGTGCATCACTGCGATGACGCCACCTCGACCTCGAACCGATTGGTGTCCGGTAATTCTTTCCATGGAGTCGGTGAAGAGGTGTCGAGACGTCCTGGGTGACGTGGTACGGGGGAGATTTCTTGGAGAAGTTGTTGAGCACGTACTGCGTCAACCCCGCTGGCAAATGCTTCGGCATGTCGCCAAGTCGTGGGGGTTGGTACAGGGCTTGCAGAGTTGACCTAAAACACACCGACGAGCATTCGCGCCGGGCATATCGGAAGGGAGATCCAGGTACACGAGCTTTGCCCCAAGAGGAGATCAGTCCGGCGTGTCCGCTGGGGAGCAGGGGCCAACTGCGAGAACTTTGTAGGGGCCTGTCCAGTTGAGTGAGAGTTTGGCCTTGACGACCTTGGTGTCCGTGTCGGGCTTTACGCCCTGGCGGATGGTGGCCGCCGTATTGTACACCCACGCCCAGCCACCAACATCAAGGTATGGGACTGAACGCAGAGCGTCGGAGAGGGCGGAGTTGCGGCGGTTGACGCGGGCAACTGTGAGGGCGTGGTGTTCGCGAACGATATCCTACGCGCGCTGCTGGCGGTCGGTCGCCAAGTCGCAATAGGCGAGGTGGTCGCGGGCCAAGCTTTGGTGGCCGGCGACTCCAGCACGCTCGAAAATCGCGAGGGGGAGGCGTGGCAGCCGACCCATACGTACCTCGTTGGGGGCCAAACCCGTGGCGGCACTGATCGAAATGTTGTACGCAAATTCGGCACGAGGGAGTTGTTCATCCCAGTTGTTTAGGAGCTCGTTGACGACCATTGCCAGCGTATGGACCATCGTGTGGTTTGCACGTTCCACCCCACCGTTGTCGGTTGGGTAGTAAGAGCTGGTGTCAATTTTTCGAAGCCCGAGAAGCTTATACACGGCGTGCGAAAGCTTGGAGCAGAACTGGAGGCCGTTGTCCAAGAGGATGCTGCGCGGACACCCCCAGAGAGGAATATACCGGTTGATGAGAATGTTAGCCGTGCCCTCAGCGGTGAACTCTGCCGCTGTGATGGCGTAAATATAGGCTCGGCGGCTGAAACAATCAGTGACAAGCAAGATGTAGGTATTTCCTCGAGGCGTCACAGGGAGAGGGCCGAAATAGTCGATGCTGACGGCGATCCCGGGCCCTTCTGGCAAGGGCAATGCGATGGTGGGCCACCGGACCGTCTGCCGCGACGTTTTCCGTGCTTGGCACTTCAAGCAGTTGCGTAACCACCACCGGGTGCAGATGTTCATACCGATCCACCAGTAGAAGTAGAAACGGTCGAGCATACGTAGGGTGCGCACGGTTCCTAGGTGTCAGGAAGCCGTGGAATGGCAAGCCTGCATGACCCAGGGGCGCATGAGTAGCGGAACATAAATGCAAATAGGCTCGTCGTTCAATAAACAGGCCGTACGACCCACCGGGCGTTGCGTGTCTGCCACAAGGGGGGGGGGGACGGCTGCCGGACGAGCAGAACGATGCCCGCGTCGGTGGTGTGCAAACGGCCTTTGGTAGCCAGCCCCTGAACCTCCGAAAAAGGAGGGCGCTGGTGGGAAGGGAAACACGACACAAAAAGTCGGCTGGCAAAACGTCCGTCCGGCCAAGGGCTATGTAGCGCATGGTGGCGTTTCACGCGGGCTCGGCCTTGCTCTCGAGCCCAATCGACGTGCGAATAGCGCGCTGCAGAATCACTGAACTGAAATTCGGCAGCTGCGCCGAGGGCGTCCAAGTCAGTCGTGGGGACGGGCGGTGCGTCAGTAGGCAGCGGAAGTCGTAAAAGAGGGGTTCCCACGGGCTCGGCGCGGTCGCGTTCGGACGGGATGGGTACCGTGGGGACCAACGAAGGGGCAGGAGCCGGGGCCAAAACGACTGGTGCGGAAGGTCACTGCCGTGGGGCTCGCGGCGGGGTGATGCGAAGGTGTTTTCCTACTGAGCGATAGGGGTAAAAGACTGATCGATTACCCAGCCCAGGGTAATCCGTATAACACTCTCCCCCCCTCTGAACGGCGGGATCTTTGGGGCGTCGGAACCCCGTATACGCCCGTACGCTGCCCTACCCGCTTCGTTTCATTACCTGGGGAACCAGGGAGATGTGTTTTTTTGGTGTGCACGCGCAAGCGTTTCTGTGAAAGAAACGTTCGAAGTGAGGTTCGAACCCGTGACCTGGACGACGTCAAATGTGGAGGTGTTACCTACTGAGCTATAGGGGTAAAAGACCGATCGATTATCCAGCCCAGGGTAATCCATATAACAGTGATAGCACACCGGGCTGATGGTCTAGGGGCCCCGCCGGGCCGGAAGCCATAACCAATAGCACGCGGCGCGGAGCCAGCTGCGGCGGCTGTTCGCCGTCGTGTCCGGGTGGAGATGCGGCCTGAAGGCGGCAAAGTGTTCAGAGGCGGCAGGTTGCCAGGCGGCGATGGGGCAGACGCGGCCGGATCTGTGATCACGGCGGAATCTTCTCCCTGTAAAGTGCTCGTCGGGGAGGAGCGCGCTGGGCTACATTCATCGCCGCAGCGGGGGCTGCTGCAGAGCCCTGGCCTGAAGTGGCAGACGCGGCCGGAGCAGTGCTCGCGGCGGAATCTTCTGCCTGTAAAGCGCTCGTCGGGGGAGGAGCGCGCTGGGCGTCAATCGTCGCTGCAGCGGGGGCGCCGGGAGATCCCTGGTCCGAAGGGGCCGAATCAGCCGGAGCAGTGCTCACGCCGGAATCTTCTTCCTGTAAAATTCTCCTCGGGGGAGGAGCGCGCTGGGATACAATCGTCGCTGCAGCGGGGGCTTCTGCAGCGCCCAGGGGTGCGAGAAAAACCGAAGCGAAAGCGGCGGCGGCGGCAGGTGAAAACCCCCACAGACCAGGACGGCGCTCGACGGTGGTGATGGAAGCAGATACACGAGCGACGAATCTCCCCAGAGGAGCAGAGAGGTCGTCAATCCTCATACGTGGCACGTGTGCGCGAAAATCGCAAAATCCGAAGAGGTGAATGACAGCCCACCCAAGACGGCACTTTCGGTGCGGGGCACCAGCCACCCAAACCTACACCAGGGGTCGGGGAAGAGCGAGTGCGAAGCCCGCAGGCTCGGATGAGGAGGATACCCCAGTCCTCGACGGGGGTGAGGCTGCTAGACCCACTGCGGTCGTGTTCTGTGGCAGGCTCTGGTAAGGGGGAGACAAAATCAGCCTTTCCATTGGCGCTGCCCTTGCGGTACTCGAGGGTGTAGTCGAACGCGGTGAGGAACTCGAGCCACCGCTGGACTCGCGCGTTGCGATCCCCTACTTTGCCGATGGTCTCAATTGCTTTGTGGTCCGAAAATATGCGAAACGTTGTCCCCCATAGGTAACCTCGGAGTCGCTTGATATCCCAGACAATACTGCCAGCTTCCAGGTCCAACGGGGTCCAGTGCCTCTCGGAATCGAGGGTAGCGCGGATGATATAAGAAATGGACTGTACCGAGCCGTCCAGTTGTTCTTGTACGAGCGCGGGACCACAACCGTCGATGCAGGCGTCACAGTACACGCGAGAGGGGCAGGAGCCGTCGGCTAAAGCATCCCAGTCCGGGAAGAACAAAATTGTCAATGTATTTCTTCCGGCAATGCTGGCGGCGGGCGGGCAGGAGGAGCCGAACCGCCGTCGACCTGTCAGTTGCCGGCGCGGAAGATTCCTGGCTGGCGTCCGTCGGGGTTACCGCCCGAATTTTGCGAGGCACCGCAGCGAACCCCCGAGTCGGGGTGGAAGAGGCAGAGGTGGTCGAACCACCACCGTGATAGCCGGAGGTAGACTGTTGGTGCCCTCGTTCCGCGTGTGTGTTGTAGTCGTCACCTTGTCTGTTCTGTTGACCCTGGCCGTGATGCTGCCCACGCGAATGGCCGGATCGACGCCTGTCTTTCTTGTGGTTGTGCTTGCTCGGCCGTGTTTTATTTTCGCGGCGGTGTCGGGTCATGCGTTCTTGCCAACGACGGGACGCCGGGCCGTCGTCGCCGAGCGTTCGGAGGTCGGGGCTTAGAATACCGCTAAGGTTTTGAAAGGGGTGCCTACACTGTCTGAGGGAGTGTGATTCTTCGTGGAAAATCAAACAGCGGCCTCGGTTTTCGCTGAGGGCGGCCGCGCGGACGGACAATGAAAGTAGACCGCTCCAGAGGGGAGGGTCCTCGGTCTGGATGGACTGCAAACAGCGTGAACTTCAACATAGTGCTGTTCTTCTAGGGGCCAGCAGTTGGAAACGGTGTCAAGCCACGGGTCGAGGCAGTCAGGGATGGATATGTGGACGGTCATGACAAGCGGGTTATTGCGCGACCCCGTCTGTCAAACAGGCGACTAGGGAAGCGTCCGGCCCTGGCCGCGACCATTGCTGGCGGGCCGGGGCCCCGACGGGGCGGATGACCGCACACCAATCGAAGAAGCAGCCAAAGAAACAATTTTTCGCCGTTGATGGCAGGTGTCTTACTATTCACGAGAGTCTCAAAAGCCAACCACATGGCGTCCAAAGTAACAAACGGCCTCGACACCGTAGCCAAAACTCCCGCGTGGGCATCAAGCTGGGGAACGGCTCGTTCACTGCCATCCGAACTACCTCCAAAACAACCTCCACCCCCTGGAAGAAATCCAGGTCCCCGGTACGCTTGGTCCGGGCGTCGGCCTTGATCGTGCTTGGAGGGAGCGAGTCTGAGGTGGCAAGTCCGGGGGCTGGCGCGGCCGTCGTCGCGGTCGCGGCGAGGGGGAGGCACTCACCTGAAGTCCTTGCCACGGAAACACGACGGATCTTCGTGCTGCTGTCCGCCCGGGCAGCCCGCAGAGCTTCCCTGGCGCGGGAAATGGAGTCCTGGGCGTGGGAGGCGGAGCGCGCGGCGTCCTCCGAGGCCGCAGCGGCAGCCTTTGAGCGCGCTGTCGTCGGTCTCCGAGGCTTTGGTAGAGTCGGCGGCTGTGCTAGCGGCCGTTGATGCTTTTGCTCGGCCGCCGTGAGCGCCTGCGCCTGGCGACGGGCGGTTGCCACCAAGGCCACCCCGAGGGTCTCGGCGGCGGTCAAGGCCCGTCTTGCCAACGACTCCACTTATTAAGATCACGGACAGCAGGAGACTTTGTATCCCTGGACAGGTCTGCTTATGAAGACGCTACTCGTTGGTACTCACGTTATTGTTCGCTTAGAGATAGAAGAACAGCGTTATTGCTTTCATGCACGACTGAGACTGAGACCACGCTCGTGTCTCTCTGGGAAACCCCTGGTTTTCCACCTAAGATACGCCTTCCAAGTACTACAAATACGATCCCAGTGCCTAAACCCAGGTAATTACCGCGCTTTCAACCTCATACAACGCAGTATCATAACATCAACAATATGTTTCTGCCGTGTTAGCTCGAACGTGCGAGTGTGCTGATTACGTTATAGATGGATAACGTACTGGCGGGGTTTCCAGAAAAAATGGGGCGTTTTTTTTGCGGGGATCACTCCTAAATATCCCATGTTTAGGGGTTTAAAACTATGGAGGCGGTTTTTTTACCGGGGGTGCCATGCTATCCTCCCCCCCCGGGGGCACGGGATGTCGAAATAGGATAACACGGCAACGTTATGTTACTCCCACACGCCGCTTTGCCACTACTAACACAGGTAACACATGTTAGACCTCGGGAAGATCCAAAGAGCAAGGTAGTAACATTACGTTAGAACTACTTCGGCCCCAACGGTAACTCAGTAACATGATGTTAGACCCGGATTGATTTTATTACTGACACGGTAACGGAATGTTACCATCAGATCTTTACCGACGGTAAAACCGTAACATTTTGTTAGAGAGACCTCCGCATTTGGGCTAACATCCTAATATAATGTTATGTATGGGCCGGCTAAGACTGTAACGTATCTAACGCACTTTAAGTGTTACGCTATCCGAGCCTAAGGCAATCAGATGGGGGGTCCAGATAACGTAGTGATAGTAGTGCTGGCGAACATGGTAACGTTATGTTAGGGTGTTATATAGGGTAGTTTTGTTCGTAGACGAAGTAACGGCCTCCGCAAACGAAGTAACGGACAAAGCAGGGTTTATTGGTAGAGATAATGTGGCATGTATGTATCGGGGACTGGGATATCACAAGTTTAGCTTGGAACGGAAGGCCTCGCATGCAGTCCTTTCAAGCAAGGCATCGAACGTAGGTCAGCATCCCCACACCGGGCACGAGCAAGCACGAGGTCCTGTGACGAGCACGGGCAGACGTGAGGTAGTCGCTGGTTTGTCGAGTCAAGCCAGGAATTTGTGCATTCTTTTCTGCCGCCCCGCCCCCCCTATTTTTTCTTTCGAAAAGGGGGGGGGGGGGGGGGGGCGTACTCATTTGTTGCTTGCCTTAGTCATTTGACCATTGACCACGCACCCCTTTCGAGACGGAGCACCGTTCCTACTCCAAATAGAGACACCTCCAACAATTGGGCGTTCATTACGTTGTTTCCATGTATTACATAGAAACTTTTTGCTAAGCTTATCCCCTTCCTGTTTGGCCGCCTGTGGCCACCATCTATCTCCTAGGATAGCGATCGTTTTCTCGCTGCTATCTAGTGTGTCAAACTCCTCCATGTCACATTCTTCTATTTCCCTCATCTCCTCTTCTAACACATCCCGTTCCTTCTTGTATATTTCATATTCTCCTACTATGTGAGTTCTACTCTCTATCGCTTTGCCACACGGGCACATCTGTGCATCTATTTCCTCCTCCTCCCGGCTACTGGTACCAGGTATACCTCTTTCCTCTTTCTGGCAAGTCCAGGTCGCCTACACGAAACCACAGCTTCAGCGTTTTCGCGAAGTCCATTGGGCCGTGCAGATACGTTTTCATTCCTATTCCTTCCCTCAATCTCATCTCTAGGTGTTTTTCCGATTCCACCTTGTTTCGTAGCGCTAGCCTTTCCCTTCTTTCTATCCTTTCTTCTACTTCTGCCTTGTACTTCCCAAACTTCCCGGCGAACATCACCTCTTCTTGGTTTACCCCTGTATCTTTCCATACTTTCTCAACTACGCTATCCCACCTTATTCGAGTTCGCCCTTTTGTTACTTTCTCCCATACAGCTCTATCAACTATGGCCGGCAACCTCTTTTTTGGCATGTTCCTTACTTTATGTTGCCATTTCAACTTTTTCAATATCCCTGTTTGTCTTGAGTGGGTGCATTCCCAGTTCTGCTCTTAATACTGTATTACTAGTCGTACTTGAGCATCTTAGGATTTGTTTAGCTGCTGTCATCTGTACTGTTTCCAACTGTTTTACGAGTTTCGCATTCCCTTCCCATACTTCTCCTGCATATTCTAGCTTTGGTACTATCACATTCATCAGGATACATCTCTTAATCCTGGTGTCAAGGTGCGAGTCTGTTAGGATCGCATCCATCTTGCCTATGTGTGCTTTACCCTTTCCTATTACGTTTGCTATAATATGTGTATCCCAAGAGCAGTCTTTTGAGATCTCTACGCCAAGGTACGTATACTGGTCTACGATCGGCAATTCATCTTCTCCCCACTTCCAACTGAAATGTATCGGGGGGGGGGGGGAGTAGCTGGGGTTACGGAGGAAAATGTTCTTTTCTTCTGTTATGGTTTTACTTGAGGTAGATCGGAGGAGTCGAATGGTACCGTACCATTCGGAGGCTTGGTCATCCGAGACAACTGTAGGCTGTACTAGTCAGGAACCCGGCCGGTGTAATAATATGGGGAGAGAGGCGTAAAATAGGGTGGTCGAGATACTCAGGGTATAATTATTGCAGGAAGCTGCGATAGAGGCATCTAGTCGAGGGGAGGAACCTCCCTCCCATGACTCAGGAAACGATAATGATAATGCAATTCGAAATATATACAATAAAGAACACTCCTCCTAAGGGCAACGCTACGTTAGTGTGTTATCTCTAACGCCGCGTCGACAGTAGCATTATGTCATCGTGTAGTAAATATGCGGATATCGATCTGGGCATGTCAGAGTGAAATCGTACGTGTTTGGTCAAAGCCTAACACTGTGTTACGGTGTTAGTTCAAGGACTGATCACGGCATAACATAATGATACTGTACCAGAGCTTGACGTGATCGAGCAGCAACATAACGTTAAGGCGTATACACGTTCGTGGGTTTCCAGTGAACATTGTGTTACCGCGTTACCGTAATCGCTCCTCCAGTGCTAGCACTATGTTTAATAATACGTTACCACGTCCCTGTGTTAGGCCCCATAACGTAGATAAGTGTTATCCGAGTGTTACGTTAGCCGAGGTGTGCAATTGTTATACGTCCAAGGAAGTAAATTTCTCTTTGCTGCCATGGAAAATTCAAGCATGGAAGTAAAGTCAAGAGCCAAATACTGTGGGATGTCGTCTATGTGTGGCACTAAATAAGTAACAAACCAGGTAATAATCACTTGAAGTTCGAATTGACACGGAGGTATATTTTCCTATCCAGAGCATGGTGCCGGCGTTGGCACCCATGCGGAGCCCTTGTATTCTCAGTATCATACTCGAGAGAGGGCTGCGAGGTAGGAGTCGTTCAGCAGAGTCCGGGCTCTCAGAGATCCGGTATGCACGAGTGTAGTAGTCTCACGTACACCTCACACGCGTCCAACGGGGTTCATGACGAGCTCACATGCTTCATGAGTACCAGGTATCGGCTTTTCAGAGAGAGGAGCTCCTGCGTGTGTGGTATATGTACATCTTCATTCACTGCTGTTTTAGGGCCATTGGATACTGCTTGACCCATTCCCGATTGGGACGCTGGAAGTCAACTCTGATAACTCTACACAGACGACGCTCGAAAACGTATTCGACCATAACGATCGCCTCCGCGAGGGCTTCGACCTGATTCGTGCGGCATGGGCGTGGCCGTTTCGAAAGAAATTTGCCAGTAGTAGGTGACCATTGAGTGACCCTCATCGGACAGACAGATAACTTCTCTGAATTCGTTCTAGAGACTACAAGTGTAACCACTTGTGGAAATAGCACAAACGAACCTACTTTGCTCGAGACGGGACGGTGAAACCGTCGTGATATTGGTACCGTAGTACAGTCCTGTTGTGAATTTCTCCTACCCTTGGCTCGTACCGTTCCATCCCGCCGATATTTTTTCCTCCGTTGTATTTTACCGTCCCGTCCCGTCGAAAAACTCTACCCTTACCATCCCGTCCCGTCAAGTCCGCCGCTCCTTCCCGTCAAGATACTATAAATAATAGTAGTACTATAGTTTGTGATGGGCCGGGCCGCGCCGGACCGGGAAAATTTGAGAATGTGATGGGACGGGCCGCGCCGGGCACGGCCCATGAGGTATGGGTTCTATATGGGCCGCCCCTCCCTGCACATGAGGCGGCCCACTTGTTCGTGAGTTGGCCGGGGTCTCGGCGCATGAGTTGTGGTGTTCTACCTGATGCCTCGACGAGCTTTTCTGTGCGCTGACTCTTCGAATGTGTTGATCAATTCGTCACCGCGAGAACCAGCTTCCACCCCGTTTCGTTGTCCCGGTGAATATATATGATCAGAGCCTTGACGCCGTTGTGTTCGTGTAGAGGACACTCCTTGCCGTCCCTGACGAAGGCAGCATTTGCATTATTGCCTTGATTCGGCCCGGAAGGAACCGCTGGTGACAACGACGTGAAGTAGGCCCAGACAGGGAACATCTTCTGACCGAAAAATGAAGCGACGTTCACCTTCGTGTGTGTCGCTGTCGAACGGGGAATAGGTACTACTGCTGAAGCATAGATGGGAAGCCCCCGCCGAAAGAAGTCTGGCGTTATCGTTTCTCTCTTCGGATGACAGCTCTAAATCAATTGCAGGTGTTGTTACAGTAGCTCGTATTGCAGCATAAGGTAGGTGCTGCCGCTATGGGCGTCGCGACAGTAGAAGGAGCGGTGGTGGTCCACCAGTCGGGACATAAACTATCGGACCGGGACGCTGGTGGAGAAGAACTGTGTGGGTAGTGGGTTCGTGTACCTCATGGGCCGGAAGCAGTTGGCCCAAGGAAGCCGAAACAAAAAACAAACAAAAAAACCATACATATTGCAAAAAAAGCGGAGAACACATGGGCCGCCCCGTCATATCCACGGACTGACCCATCAAATCAACGGGTCGACCAAATCCACGGGCTGGTCCACGGAAATAACGGGCCGACCTGGGCTTTCCACCAATGTCGTGAGCAGGGCCGGGCCGAGCCGTGAAGGTTAAAAAATGATGGGCTGTGATGGGCCCCATAAAAAATTGATGGACCGGGCCGCGGCTCATGCTTTGGGAATTTGATGGGCCGGGCCGGGCCGGGCCTCGGCCCACCAAATGAAAATTGAATGGACCGGACCGGCTGCAGCCCATCATACGAAGCTGATGGACCGGGCCGGCCGGATTTGGCCGGCCCAACCCTGGGCCGGCCCACCAGCACCGGCCCATGACATGCTCTGAAACTGAAAAAGTCGATGTGAGGTGTGGAGAAACATTTCGGTACGCACTATATATGGTATCCTGCAGATTTGGATGATGCACTACACAGGGGGCGTGGGTTAAGAGATGAAACGTTTCCATCCCCGGGGTTTCCAAGGGTACAACCGCGTCTACCCTGGTACTGGTTACTCCGGAGTTCGCGGGTGCTCGTTCCCCAAATGCTCGCGAGTTTGAAAGTGCTACTCATAGCCGCGACGAGTGTTGATAGTCCCTACTCAGTGCTATCCTACCTGAACGCGTACACTCAGTCGATGCCCGATTTACGCCATTTCTTAGTGGATACGCGAAGGAGTGTGATATAATTCAGTTTGACGGGCTCGTGCATAACACCCAAGCGAGTTTCATTGTCTCTACACAACACCCGCGCCGTTGGTCTATTGTGTGCGTAGCCCGTGCAAACATCCCCTTCAAGTGATCCATTTGACCGCACGTCAGCGCACTGCCTTCTTGCTGTATACCCCGGCGTGTCGACGCGATATGGCGGGGAGAATCGTAACCGATGAAACTTTATCTTCGCGTTCTGGTGACTTCCCAACGTTAGGAGTAAATGTTTCCACCTCGTGCTACGTACGCATCGTTACTTTGTCTACAAGAATGTAGCAAGGAATACACCGTCTTCGTCGTACTCAACCACCGCTATCAGAAGCATTCGAAATAGTGAAACTACGGTGTCGTGCGTCATATTCCCATCTCCACCTTCTGGGTCATACTCCGCGGGCGGGAGGGGTACAACTCCCATGAGCCCGTCGCCACGGCGGCCGCCTTTACTGCAGGAGGAAGCCCATCGCCGCCTTGAACTAGTGCGAGCTGTAGTAATCCTTTGGTGGCGAGCTCGCAGCAGCACGAGCCAGCCTCGACGGTGCCAATTTGCGTTGCTTCTCGTTGAGGTCCTTGATATGTCCGTGTTTGGCGTACCTTGACCGGCATCATTCTGTCCAGGCGTGTTGAACACTATGCCTAGAACGGCAACACACACGGGTCCACGAACGACGTGGGCCGGGTATAATACAAAACAATAGTTTTAGTACTGTAGGAGCGGGCCAAGTCTACGGAATCTTTGTTTGCAAGGTTAAACAACTGAGCCATTCGGTCGACGCTGAATAACTAGCCCAGCGGGTTAACCTGCAGCATACATACATGCAAATATTTTCCTTAAGCTTAATTGGCCCCAATACCGATAGCAGCTTCCGGCGTCAATCCAGCCCCTACTCCGAACCTGGTTTGCCTGCATACATTTAGACCCTTCGTTGCATATCGTGCTTTCGTTTACAGTAGTACTCGCCTATTCCGACCTCTGATCGGGGTGTTCTTTTACCGTGGTTACCTACACTTTTTTCTTCTTTCTCCCGAAAAAATACGAGTTTCGTGGGATTCGGACCCTTGATTTTCATATTGGGTCCAACCAATGTGGTATTCGAAGTCTGCAACGAAGTAGCTGCAGCTGTAGCAGTACCTCCTACGCCTCTCGGTCGGCATTAAGCACGGCGAGTCGGGACACTTTTATCCGCATAGCACATAGCAACATGCGCGCGTGATGTGCTTGCTAGTTGAACGTCAATCACGCGTCTTGGACGTGACACACTCCGAGTCTCGAATCCTAGGTCGCGCCCAGAGGACCGACAAATCAACACAATACATTATCTTGTCGACAAATAAGTCAGACAACACAGTGCATGGTGTTGGTATAGACGGTTGTTTACAAACTCACCCATAAACATATCAAATATATATGCCGCTGCATAACATCGGACAGCAGATAGATAGATGGCAATGGCGGGGTACAGGGGCCACAAAGCGAACGCCATCGTCATAGATAGTAAGGATTTCTTGAGGAACCTGGAACATGCGTGTGGCGACATAGCAAAGAAAAAAGAACATATCGCATGCTGGTGTCACAAGCAACGCAATCAACACCACACTCTGCCCACACTACATATCGAAGAGTGATATCGGGTACTCCGAATGATCATGGTACAGGGAGTGCGTTGTCAGCAATGAGGGTATGTATGTCTTACTGACCACCCGCATGGTTGTCGCGTGTCGCCGTGCATGCTTCGGTTGTTTGCCGAACCCACATCTGGACTCCAAGTACAACGTTTGTGGCGATTCCCGTGGTCGGAGAAAACGCACATTACATACAACGTCAGCTACCGCACCCGATCTAACATGAATCGAACATGTTTCTGCTATTATTATGGCGGATATGAAAAAAAAATTATCGACACGTTTGCGGCATCCATTAGTAGACTTCCATTGTATGCGTGGGGCTATGCGTGGGGCGTAGCACGGAATTACAACAGTACTGCTGTATGCCTCCAAGGTATCATCGACCAACTCACCCTTAACGCTGCCCTCAGGCATGGCTCTCTCCCGTGGCGGCTCCCGTAAATATAACTTGGGCGCAATAGTGGTGAAACTAAATTGCAGATGTTGCGCAACATTTTCACTTCGTCCGGTGTACACAGCGCCATTCATCAGAAAAACCCCAGCCGAGCAATTCGCATCGGAGAAATACAGATAGTCTATTGTATTCCCGCTCTCCCCTCTCACGCAGACGACCGTATGCATGAACTGCACGGCCTTCGTTTGTTTTTTCAGCGAGGCAATTCCCATCGGTCTGAAGGAGCTCCCGGTGCGTGTACTATACGATTGTGTATATACATATTTTGTACTATTTACCCTTGTTAGGGTAGGGCTCGTTGTGTGGGCTGTCGGTTACTTCCCCAAACGGTGACCATAGGTGTGGTACTAGTCAATTCATATCGGCAATGTTGTTCTAGCGATGTGGCGATGATACCATTAGGCAGCGTACTAACCGCACTAACCGTTTAGTCAGACAGCAGGACCTGGTAAGGATCGTACAGCCTTCGAGCCGGCTCCATATAATCAAATATAGCGTCTGACAGGCAGACACAAGCAAGAAAGCAGCGCCATGGTAGTGGGACACGGATGCGCGCCATTAGTCAGACAAGACGATTATGCCTTGAAAAAAAATTACTGCATACCAGGTAGTATCTTGCCCGCGCACGAAACACTTGTGAAAACGGTGCCCCGACATGTTTCATGTTCTGCTTGTTTGTTTCGTTTAGTTTCGACAAGTTTGAACCCAACCACAAACCAGAAGGCCGTCGGTAGCGGAAACACCAGCGAGAGCCGAGAGACCTGTAGTTGCTGTCGTGCCTTCTAGGAGTGGCAGATTCAAAGATCTACCACGCAAGTTGTGCATTGGCGTTCGACTTGGGTACCCCCAGGTGAATTTGAACCTTCCTGGGGTATACCGCAGAGAAGCGCAGGTTGCCTTAATATTTCCTACTGGGGTCGTCTACACTCGGGATGTATTCCGGAAGAAGTTCCAGGGCTGGCAATTTTGCGACCTGCTCGGCGTTGTTGCCGTGTCTCCTGGTCTCCTCGGAATGCGTTTGAATCAACCAGATTGTACGGTAATTTTGCACATATATATAGGCTACATGTATGATATTGTAGATAGGTACAGCAGTGCACGGTGGTTCCAGATATCATAATATATCTACAGCAGACTACGTAAAATCCCAGTATATACTGTAGCGGTGACCTCTTCTCTGCCGCATCGAGGGGCGTTGCCGTGTTCGCTCACCAACAATACATCGACCGTCGCCATATTCTCAGCTCGGTCTCAGCAAATGTTTGCAATCTTCTCAATATCTGTGTTTCCCCTGTGTCTATTACCCTGTCTTCTCAGGGTAGGATAGCTTCGACAGACTGATCGCTTCATGCGTTCTAGCTGTGAATAAATCCAACGGATCCTGCATTCATATCGTCGGACCAAAGGTTGGTTCCTTAGATTGGGTCACAATTTGACTCTAATATTTTGGGGTTAGGCACACTTGTCTTTAACGTCGTCGATTCTTACCCGTTGCCCGATGTGTCACCCGTTAGGCGTATCTCGCAGTGATTGAAGCCGTCGTGTATGGAATATATCTTCCGTTGGAAAGTGTCGGACAATCGATTGGTTCGTTCTACTACGCAGATACGAAGCTCTCGCACATACATGCTGTGCCAAGCGATCAAGCGCTCGCGAAATTGGAGGTTATGTCTCAAACGTTTGGCATGCATTCTTTCAATACGGTTTTATGAACCAATCGTGAATTTGGGGGTATGTCGATGGCCGTCGTCATCCACATCGCCTCGCTTTTTACTAGATTTCAAGCTCCCCCTGTCGTCACGCCACAACCGTTTCAATTAAAAACTTGGCATTTAACCTGGCCTCTACCCTTGGATGCATCTATCTCCAATCATATCGCAAAAGACGCAAGCCGTCAATCGGCAGGCGCCAAAACCGCCGGCAAATCCCCTTCGAGCATAAGATGATACCACACAATACAAACATATTTTCACCACTGTCCGCTTTTGCGCCACACTGAAAAAACGTCTTCGTCACTCACCACTCCTCGTTTCACATTTTCCGACACCATCTCACGTCGTTCAGCGCAACGAAACCAAGAGTTGAGCTCTGCCGATGCGCCTTCAACGTGTTCAACCTGCGAGGCGGGCACATACATTGCGCGATGGTTGGAGCAAACGCATAGACAATCCAAAATCTGTTACAAGCAGTGTATACCGCGCTGTTCATGGTGACAAAGTTTCGAGAAACACCCACCGTCATAAATACCACAGATGTACATCAAGTGCTAACGCGTGAATGAAGCTTGACATCCATATCTACAGTAGTTTTAACCCATACGATCACTTAAGGGTGTCCAAGGGAAGAATCAAGCTGAAACATGCAGGCGGCCTAAAGGAGGACGGTTTGGCAGTTGGGCGAAGTGCGAACGAGATTATGATAATACAAACAAGAAGGTACACATAGTTAGTTGGAAAGCAACTGAGGGAAACATCACAGCCATAGCCTGCTTCGGATGCCAACAAAACAGCTGGGACACATCGTGTTTTGGGTCGGGAATGGTTTTACGAAGGATGTCGTGGCCGAACAACAGCATAACGTGTTGTGGTCTTGGGCTGAACCACGGTTCGAATCCACTTTGAAGTGAAAAAAACACCCTATGTGAACGGCCGGCGCACCGCTGTGCCGCTGTGCGCCCGTATTATGGGAAGCTGGTGGACGTTTACGAACGCCCATCTCAGGGTTGAATTCGCATTTGTTTTGGGCAGCCCCTAGCATGTTCTGGATAAAAAAAGCCGCCTGATTAGTAATCCGAGGCCCGACTGCCTCACTCGCGACAGCACACGTTCGCACGTCACACCAAACATTCCTGAACCCGGAAACTTTGTGATTGGGTTCTGTCTACAGCAAGTCGGATGCCCTCCGGCCTCCTTCGGGATCTCCCTCAACTGGAAGGGTGCCAGCGGACGGGACATACACTTTTTTCGTATGCAGCACGACATGTACCCTTGGGTCGGAAGCCAACAACGGTCAACGTATTCCCCCCCCTTCTGCGTACGAGCATAACTTTCCCATATAACCGCCGTCGTTGAACATTTGTGAACCCCCCGCGCCCGCCCCCGTCGCTCCGCGCATACAGCGGATTAGCGATAGCCCCGGTGTGTATGGTACACCACGGTGGGGCAAGCAGCCCCCTGCCATGCAAGGCGTTCCACGGCATCGTACAGGCCCTACCCGGGCGGGATCGGCTTCATATACACTGCGGGAACAACAGAGTCTGAGCGGACACGAGGCGTAGCACGTCGATACTGTTCCAGTAGTCACACTCACGCGCAAGGAGTAGACCCCTTGTGGGAGTAAACAATATCGTGACGGGCACCGCATCGTTATTCAGGGTAGGTGCGGGCATTGCTGAAAACGAGTATCATCCCAGGGTAGGTGTACTTGTGAGTGGACGCCTCTAGTAGCTACCATGGTAGCCAGCTTCGAGTTCACAGACCCCAGAATGTCTGCACAACAAAACATGCAGCAGCAACGACAGTAGCAATAGCAGTGCGCAGCCAAGGCCTACGTATCCGAGGTCGGATCAGTAGTGAAAAACAAGTCGTGGCGCCACGGCTCTGTTTCAGTGTGGCTGTTGGTGATCGTATAATCAACTCCCTCAAATATACACACTAGCAGCTATATTTGGGTTTGTGCGAGGTCACGTGTTTGTTAGTGCACCCTATAGGTCGCTTAACCGATAGCAGCCAGCGCGAAGCACTGGCCTGCACCGAGGCTGCCTGAGCAGCAAACGTCGCGGCAGTAACAACACCAGCAACGCTCGGCGAGAAACGTTTGTAGCGCGCATTACTACTACTGCGTTAACCTATTCCCACAGCTTAAGTGAGAGCTACTATAGTGGTTGAAGCTGCTACTGTTGTTCAAATTTCTTGCGTTCGAGGAGCTCCCCCCCAGAAGGTGCACACCTCGGGTTTCTGCCCCAAAGTTGAGCCTCGAAAGCTCCGCCCACGTCGCGCACGCGTGGGAGTCTCTGTCCCCCGCCCGGGGACCCTCGCCAGCCAAGCGAGTGGAGGCTCGACTTCTCGCGATTCATTTGCTTGCGGTTGTGTTTTTTTTTGTATCGGATTTCAGACTGAACACGTGTTTCGCATACCGTTCTCTCAGCGATCAAGAATATACAGAAGTAGGAAAATAGGTTTATGTGTAACAGCAGTAGGGCAGTGGCTGGCATAAAGACACCGCACATTGCGAATCACCGTCGCTTCTACACATACAAGCGACGGAGTAGACTGCATTGCCACCACCAACCACCAACAGCAAACAGCTGAAGCAGCACTTCGCACGCGTATCCATACTAATGTAGGTGAGACTGAAGACACTGCAGCTGCCATGCTCTCCCGTAAGCGCACTCGAATTATATATCAGGGGGGGCTTCGCCGCGGCTGGCTGACGCCCGCCCGCGGCTCGGCGCATGCCCGTAATGACTGAGGGCGTACCGGTATGCAACTCGAGGCTGTTAGTGCGACAGTACTGCGAACGGGTACTTTAAAAATAATTTGACTGAAGAGAAAAACACGCTGCAAACACAAGAAACACATACATTACCCTCCGCCATCCGGTACGTTAACGCATACCTTGTTCGTACAGCAGCAAGCACCACCACAAAGTGCTGCGTATAAGACGCTCGGTGTCCGTGCTGTATACTTATACTTCGTATATAGATAGACAAAAACAGTTAGGTGGGCAGCAGTCGATCGACTTCATCGACAGTACGAACCGCCGGCGGTTACGTTGGCGCAGCAAGCTCAGCAGCAGTAGGCAGCAGCAGCATGGCGTACAGGTACGTGTCATACGAAACTACGCTAGCACGATACCTCCGCCGAGATGCCAAATATATGTAAACGGCGAGACGGCACTCATACAGCTTCCGAAGCAGATGGACCCGTCTTTCAGCTTGAAGATGACGAGATACATCCCCGAAAGACATGGACTTGCATAATAACCACGTTCACAAGGGTCAGCAGCAAAAACTTATCGTAGACATAGCAGCAGCAGAACAGCACAGCAGTAGCACATAAATAGCATCAGCACCAGAGCAGCGGCAGGAGCAGCAGCAGCAGTAGCACATTATGCACGCCTGAGACTGGCCCTGGCACAACAGTCGGGGCAGGGGAGCCCGGTGGCGCATGAGGAGAAAATGCACGATCAGATATCTGAGGTCGACCTACTCCGAGAGGGGGGCTGCTTGAGCCGCAGCAGCAGCAACAGCAGAACAACACCGCAGCTGCACGTAGAAGCAGCAGCAGCAGCAGCAGCAGCAGCAGCAGCAACAGTATTTGCACATCACGCACGCCCGAGGCCGCCCTAGGCTCAGCAGTCGAGGCAGGGGAGCACGGTGGGGAACAACGAGAAAAGGTATGATGGCGTCCCCGATCGAGTCACTTTATAGCAGCGGAGCAGCAGAAGCAGCAGCAGCAGAGCAGCAAGAGAGCAGCGCCAGTAGCAGCAGCAGCAGTAGCACACTACGCAAGCCCGAGGCCGCCGTAGGCTCAGCAGTTGAGGCAAAGGGAACACGGTGAGGCACGACGAGGAAATGTATAATGGCGTCCCGAAGGAGTCACTTTGTAGTAGGTGGATCTCGTACCTCCTAAGGTCAAGTTGAAGCTTCGAGTCTCACCGAGTGAGTGCTCGTGCTCGTAAAACGCTTTTCTTGCGTAAAACCTTGACGAGCCGAAAATCCGGGAGCGTGAAATTGCTAAGTTTAATGAACAATCGACGAGCGTGGGATGTACTGAACCCTCTGCGCGAGGAAAATGAAGGTACTTACCGGGGGGGGAAAGGGACGACCCTGTGACCATGGCTTGTCCAGAAGCTGGAAATTTATGGTGAGATTGAAAAGTCTAAATAAGAATATAGGAATAATCACATCCTCGAGGTTCAGCAACGAAGCATAGCTGACCTACTCCACAAGGGGAGCTGCGTGAAAAGCAACAGCAGAACAGCACAGAAGCGGTGGTATGTGGCATGCAGCAGAGCAGCGGCGACCGTCGTAGCAGCAGCAATCAGTGCATCACGTACGCCCGCGGCCGCCGTGAGCATAACAGTGGAGGCAGGGGAGCACGGTGGGGCACGACGAGGAAACGTACAATGGCGTCCCGGATGGAGTTACTATGTAGTAGGTGAATCTCACTGTAGGTTCGAGTCTCACCGAGTGCGTGGTTGTGCTCGTAGGGATGTTTTCCCGCTTAAACACTTGACAAGCCGAAAGCGCGAGAGCCTGAGTTGGCAAAATTCAATGAATATTCGACGAACGTTAGGAGTGCTGAACCCTCTGCGCGGTAAAAATGGTGGTACTTGCTAGGGGGGGAAAGGGACGGCGCCTGTGACCACGGCTTGTCCAGAAGCTGGAAAATAAACGTGAGATAAACTACAATAAAATTATAGAAATAATCACACCTTCGAGGTTCAGCCACGATACATATCGCAGGCTGACCTACTCAGTAAGGAGAGCTCCCTGAGCAGCAACAGCAAAACAGCACAGCAGCGGTGGCGCGTAGCAGCAGCAGCAGTAGCAGCAAACAGTACATCACACACCCTCGAGGGGCAACTGCGAAAAATATTGGAGGCGTACCTTCTCCGTGAGGGGAGCTGCGTGACAGTATAAAAGAAACTCGACGTCGTGATACTTCGTCGTAACCCGCACACGTACTCCTTAGTAAGTTTTTTGATTTTTTTTCGGTTACATAAGAAAGAAGAAAAACGCCTTCCCAACACAACCGAAATTCCACGCTGCATATGATAGTGCCTACTGCATGCTGCGTGGATAAAAAACAGAACCAAATACACCATGTGTACCTCCACCACTGTATCGTTCCTCCCGCGGCGTAAGTTCATTCGATCCGGTCGAAACCAAATACCCCGTCTTCTCTGCCCTACGGAGTCTGGTTGCCCGGCGTACACACCAGCCGAAAAGGCTCGCTCAATTCGCGACCATTTGCTTGCCTACGGGAAGCTCGCGCTCTCACACCTAAAAAAGCCCTCATTGGTATTTCGACACTCGTTTCTGGAACGCCAAACCCTCAACGCACGCGCAATGGCAGAGCACGAGACAGGCCACCCCAGCCCAGATCTCTCACACCCTTGCGGCCATGAGCGGTCAAAAGACGAGAGGCTGCGGCCTCTCAAGTTTCAGCCAAAGGAGAAAATATTCAATCTGGGTGCTGGCATAAAAAATGGGGTATTTTTACCGTGACGAGCGAACACATATCTCGGTTGACGGCACATTTGCCCCTTGACGGACAGCTGTCAAGGACATCCCAATCGTTAAACCTATTATATTTCAAAAGAGGTTTGACGGGCGAAAGGAAGGCCTGACCGGGCAAAGGTAGGCCGTCAACCAAATGTTTTGGCTACGAGACTGTTATAAATCAAGTAGCGACCACTCAACTGGTCCAACTCACAGTTGTCGTATTTGTTTTTTCTGTAAAAAACGAGCACAACACACCCGGCCAACCGGCAGCCAATGTCAGCATATGGACGTTGACATCCATATCTATTGTGATGTGCAGTCACTTCACACGAGCTTACTAAGAGTATCTTATGATAAATGCGGAGAAATACGATATGCGGCGAAACTTGAGTTTGTTCTTTCTTGCCGACGCACTGTCTTCAACCTATCTCTATCATACTGATCGTAACGCAGGGTAGCTAGTCTACCACAATAGGTAGCAGGTAACATTCCATAGAACGTTACGAGTACGCTACATAGAACGTTGCAGGGACATTGCTAGGAACGGTTCACGGAACCTTGACGGGCTGCTGTAGAATAAACCTGCCCGTAGCATGGGCATTGTCTCGTGATCAGGTGATGGCATGCCCCACCTTGCTCACTCTCTTCCATTTCCTTTCCATTCTTCTCCTTTCCTCTTCTTCTCCTCTTGATCTCTGAGATCAAGATTCCTTCTATAATGGCCAATTAAGCGCCAATTTCAAACCATCTTCTTTCTTCATCACAAGTGATCTTCACAGACACTTCGGTGCCGCCTCTGCATCTCTTCTCATAATAATATGATAGAAGACAGAGCCTCAACATGCATTATTCCTTCAGGTCATGACCCTCGAGGTTATGAGCCTTCCTTCAGGTTATGAGCCTCGACTTCTAGTCGACACATCGACCGGCACCAAGGAACGGAACGACATCATCTCCATCGGTTCGTCAAGTTCTACAGGAACTACGAAGAACGTTTTTCGGTTTTCAAGTGCGGAGGAAAAGCTATTTTTTTGTTCTCCAACAACCACAGGACCAGCACCGACCTGGCGACATCTACATCGAATTTCGTCAAGTGTGTTCTACAGGGTTACCTCAAGGAGGACTGCTTTCACGCTCCCATGCGCGAAGCAGATAAGGGGACTACTGGTGCGCATTCACGCGCGCAGCACGTACGAGTAAGGAGTCCGGTTTCACGCTTTATCGCGCGAAACTCGTATTCGTACGTACAACATTGTTTTCACGCTGTAAGCGCAAAATAAGTCACGCGACCATTTTTGTGCCATCACACACAAAACTTTGTTTTCAATGCTGCTTTGAAGGTGTAAGCGTGGAACACGTCACACAACTATTTCTGCTCATCACACGCGAAGCTAGTTTTCACACTGCTTCCACGCTGTAAAGTACGAAGAACGTTACAAGACTGTTTCTACCCCATCACAAGCAAAGTTAGTTTCAAGCCAGTTTTCACGCCATCGAGCGCGAAGTACGGTAAAGCCACTTCTTCAAGTGCATTGTTCAAGACCTACACGCGCTGTAATACACGCAGCCAGGTCTTTGACGAATCAGCTACTCAGCGTAGTATCGGGAGAACCACCTCCTGCCTATACGGGGCTTTCACGCCTATACGGGGCATCCATTTCCAGCAACGGCTTTCACGCTCCAAGCGGGGGGCACGAATTTAGACTCGAAAATAATACTCGAACAATACTCCTGCGTAACGGGTTTTCGCTCATAGCGAAAGGGCGTCTACGCATGCGTGTACGAGTAGCAGTAGTGATCTGCTCACACTGCACAAAGCCAGGTCATCGAGTTCAAAATTGCTCTGCACGCATGAACTAGATGAGGAAATTACTTTTCTTTGCACATAAGCACTCTTTGTGTAACCTGCACCGGACGAATCCACACGTCAATAGTGCGTACATCGTTCAATAGCTGGGGAGCAAACATGGCACTAGCCATCACTTCAGCTACGGTCAACTAAACGGCCGATTCAAAGTCGCAGACTACACGTCATCCACAGCGATGGAGGTACACCGCCCAGCTGCATCTACTCCATCAGCTTCTTCGACTACTGCTGTGACTACCACGACTACTTCGCGATATAGGTCTACTACTCGTACGACCACTTCCGCTTCATATCTACGGCCTCTAGGTGGCATATCGGCGTCCTGTTCTTCGCAGCGACTTCGAGTTCAACATCACTACATACGTACCTGCAGCATTGGCCCCTGGGATTTCTACTTCTACGACAGCCAGTTTCTGCGGCTTCTACAGCAGCATCTATCTGTACCTACATCATTTCTTCCTGTACTACAGCATCAACACTACCCGGAGCAAACATCTGGCAGCATCAACGTGGTCTACGCAACGCACGAGGCAACATCCCCATGATCGAACCAACGCCCGCTTTGTCTATCAACGGACGGGCGGGGGGATCAGAGATCGAGACTTTACGACGGCGACTTCTTCACAGCAAATACATTCAATTATTGCTTTTCAAAACGCACCACCACAGGACCTGACACCACGTCCAGCCGAGCCATCTCTTCATTATCATCGGAGCTATATGGACTATCACCAGCAGCATAACTTCACAACCATTTCTCCAAGCGACTTCGTTCTGCTCTCTTCTACTTCCTGAACATGAAGATCATCACGAGCAGCAACACCAACTACGACGCAGCAATCCGCCACGAAGCAGAAGAGCCTCCAGCAATACGCGCCAGGTTATTTCTTACTGTTTTTCTGTTTTGTTTCTGTGGGGAAGGTTTACGTTTGCATAGCTTTATTTCGAGTGCGTATCACACATACACGCTCAAAACATGCTGAATGCACTAAACAATCCAGTACGTTTACGTCTACAGTTTTCTACTTTTCTGCTTTAGGCATCCGTTCAGGGGGCGCGTTGGACACAGCAGACGGGTTAACACTTTACTTTCTAGGGTATACATCGCTGGTAATCACACCACGATTTATTTGTTTTATTCCTTGATTTTCGCCTACACTAGGTCCTACTCTGTAGTCATACGAGTTAAATACGAGAAATACGTACACACGTATATACTGGACAACACGTCCCAGTTTTCTCAATATCTCGTACTATTTTGCAGTATGATTTTCTGAGTATCTGGTTTCGACACCGTAAGCGTAAGCTACTGACTGACATCACGGGGGCGTGTCAGCATATATATGGACGTTGACATCCATATCTATTGTGATGTGCAGTCACTTCACACGAGCTTACTAAGAGTATCTTATGATAAATGCGGAGAAATACGATATGCGGCGAAACTTGAGTTTGTTCTTTCTTGCCGACGCACTGTCTTCAACCTATCTCTATCATACTGATCGTAACGCAGGGTAGCTAGTCTACCACAATAGGTAGCAGGTAACATTCCATAGAACGTTACGAGTACGCTACATAGAACGTTGCAGGGACATTGCTAGGAACGGTTCACGGAACCTTGACGGGCTGCTGTAGAATAAACCTGCCCGTAGCATGGGCATTGTCTCGTGATCAGGTGATGGCATGCCCCACCTTGCTCACTCTCTTCCATTAAATAATTTCCTTTCCATTCTTCTCCTTTCCTCTTCTTCTCCTCTTGATCTCTGAGAGCAAGATTCCTTGTATAATGGCCAATTAAGCGCCAATTTCAAACCATCTTCTTTCTTCATCACAAGTGATCTTCACAGACACTTCGGTGCCGCCTCTGCATCTCTTCTCATAGAAGACAGAGCCTCAACATGCATTATTATTCCTTCAGGTCATGACCCTCGAGGTTATTATGAGCCTTCCTTCAGCCAAGGCACGGCGTAAGCACGCCCGAGGTCGCTCCCGACACAATCGGGGTCGGGGATCAAGATGAGGCAGCTTCGTCCGTAAGGTGAAGCTCATTTCGCACTACTAGCACGAACAACGCAAAAATCTACGTCTAAACAACGCTGAGGAGCGCCGAGAGCATACCGTCAGCAATAATATTGTGCTAATACTTATCAAGGGTTATCACGGGAAACGACGCCCGTGTGGGACAGGACGATCGGGCTTCGTTCGCCGCAGGCGGGATTTTGTTTGCCCCCCATTGTGATGGGAATGGGAATCCCATCGACAAATTGTTGCCTCCCGTAGTGATGGGAACGGGAAATGTCCACTTATTTACTTGCTTCTTACGTGGGATGGGAATGGGACGGGAAGCTGGGGTATGTTCCATTCGTGTGGCGGTATGGGAGTCGAACGTGACGCCAACGGGGTGGGATGGGACCAGCGTGTCGTATAGAGGAGGTGGAAATGTGGGGAAAACTATGCGGGCACAAGGGGAAACGACAATGAATGGGGAATATATGGGACTGTTCAACGGAACATACATGAGAGGTACACGCCCCCAAATCAGAAACAAGGCATAAACACTACACACATATATAGTATGGACCCTCCAACAAGAAAACCTAATCTGGGCAAGCCTGAGATTCTGATTGGGACGCCAGCTGCATCTTCAATCAACGTTGAGCATAGGTTATTTTACAGGGTTTAATGTAGACTTGAGCCGTTTTTCTTAACCCAATTTTCTGAGCGTTCTCCAAACAGTGAGCCTTTTGTTATTATTATCATAGGATCTTTCTTCATCGTGGGCCTACACTGTACGCCGCTTGGAATTTTTTGAGATGGATCTGATGCACCACTGTTGATATCTACGACTCAACAATTTATCTGTAGAAACCCCTGACGTCTACCTGTTTCTCCCAGCGCCACAGCACTGATCACTTCTACGGCAACACCGTTGATCACCAGTAATCTGCTCTGCTGTTGGAGAGGCTCAGCAGCAGAGCCACTGGTGGAGTCCGCCATCGCCCTTGTACTTGAGTTGGTGTTTGGGCAGCAAACAGTATTTTCCTCCCGTCCATTTATTTATGCAGGGGTTACTTACATAGCGGAGGAACCCCCCACCGCTTTTTCGTTTTTAGTTTTAAACTCGAGCGGCAAACATAAAAGTCAAATACAACGATAAATTTAATGCAAACGGCGAGTGGAAATGTGAATGACCGGGTCATTAGATCTGGCTCATTCTTATCGGAGAGCGTTTTTTCCACAATTATTTCCAAAGTTTGGAAATAATTGGAGATGTATTATGTATCAATACGTATACGGAGGCGTTCAGTCACTATTATTCGTGAAATTCTCCAGAAGAAGCAAAAATATCAAGTTCGTTAACATTCCAATATTTGGAAAAAAAACTGGAAAATATGGAAGATTGAAAAATTAATTATTGCGCGAAAAAAATGTCGAAAATTGGGGAAAAAAGCTCTCCGATAAGAATGAAATCGGGGGGCTTTTCGTCCAATTTTTCGACATTTTGTTCGCGCAATTTTTCAATCTTCCATATTATATATATTAAATATTTGCCTGATTTCTTTTCCAAATGTATGTATGGATTAATAACTATTAATAGCTTGATTTTTTTGCATCTGGAGATATTCTCGAATAGTGACAGAACGCCTCCGCTCCGTGTATTGATACACTCCAATTATTTCCAAACTTTTGGAAATTAATTATGGAAAAAATGCTCTCCGATCAGAATGAGCCGCCTCCGTATATTGATACATAATGTTATTATCTCCAATTACTTCCAAATTTTAGAAAGTAAGTATGGAAAAAATGCTCTCCGATAAAAGTGAGCCTTAGGCGTAGTACGCAATCCCTGTATATACTCGACACAGCACGCAAGAAGTAAGTGCTGTGTCTTCGAACGCGAGGACAATAATAGAGCCAGCAATGTTCTGACCAATTCGCGATTGCAACAGTAACTAACAGGTATTCGGGGATCAGATTATCATCTATGTGGTACGCCCTAGGCCTCTTTCTAAACAACAACTGTAACAGGTACAGACAGGTCTAGGAGCAGCTGTACTGGTGTATGTAGCAGGGACAGACAAATCGGAAAAATGGGAACGAAGCCTAAAATGAGAACCAAGCCGTATCTCCAGAACCATGTGGTGTATCAGAGAACCAAAATGATCCTGCGAAACCCCTTGGCCAGCCCTGTGAGAGGAGCTCGTCAGAACGGTCATGCTCCATCTCGTGCCTTCGGGTGGGCGCAAAAAGCGATATACGCTAGCTCTATTGTGATTTCTTAAGATGCTGGCTACCGCGGCGATGCCGAGGACTTCCAGCCTGAGTGACAGCTCATTCGAAGGCTGCTGTACAGCCCCACAGGACTGTCAACTTTTTTTCTTGGAGTTGTACACAATTGGTTTGCTTTCTAAAAAAAACCGTCCGTTCCCATTTTTTGTTTCGTTCCCATTTTTCCGTTTTGTCTGTTAGCCCTGGGGTAGAACCAACCCGAGGTTTGCGCAGTAGCTTTCCGTAATAATTTGCGTTGTTAGGGCACACCTCCAAAACGTTTCCGATCGGACGATGGAGGATGTCGTCCCGCTGCCTCCTCGAAGATGATGGCCTGCACCTGGTAAACGTACGAGTGACTACGAACAGTTGTGTATACTTCCCCATCACCACGTACGTACGATTATTACTATTCAGCCACATACATACATACATATATGTACCATGTATCTACTCTTCTTCTTGTATAGCACAGCAGGTAATATAATGCAAATAATATCATATGAATATGTACTACCAGGTATTAATATTAATATTGACAAGTAAGTCCCACAAACACCAGACCAGACCACCCTCGCACCACCGCTCGTCATCGAAGCGGCAGGCCAGAGGTATAAGCAGACGGCCCAGTTCTTATACCTAGGTGGCGTTATCCACGAAAACGCTCCGCTCTCGCTCGAAATCGACCGACGGATCCGCCTCATGCGAGCATACCTCAAACGGTTCGGCCCGGAGTTGTATGATAGGACGACCGCCCCCTTTAGCCTTAAAGTCCGAATGCTGAAGGCCGAGGTGATTGAGACCCTGCTGTACGGGTGTGTGGCGTGGACCCTCAGAGCGGAACACTTTGCCAAGCTTCGAACGGCTCACCACCAAGTAAGTCCTGTTGCGAGTCATTGGCTTCCAGCGCCGACTTTGTACTGACCATGCCACCCTCTCGTGCGCGAAGGCCCTCAAGATGACACGTTGCGAGAGCATCGAAACGACCATTCGTAAACGGCGGCTCTTCTTTGCGGGGGGCGTGGCACGGCAAATCAAGGAGCGATTACCCAGTCGGGTAATGATCGGGACGATAGCTGGTGGGGAGAACCCGAGACCAGGCGGACAGTGTAAGACTTGGCATAGATGCATAGTCGAAGACCTTAGGGAGTTCCGAGCCACCGAAGGGTCAACGGAAGTTGCCCCCTTGGTGTTTGGAGTTGAGACCGCGTTGTGGTCCACTGCAGCCAAAAAGGCGGGGAAGTGGTACCGGGGGATCCTTGAAGCAGCCGAACGGTTCATGGTGAGGTGGCACGAGGCTGAGGCTCAGATGAGTAGGCAGCGCCGCGCATCCGCCGTGGATGGTGTCCAAGGGAACGGGGGTGGAGGGGGCAACAACAGGAGAAGAAGTGTCAGGAAGCCCGACCAAGGGAATGCGGAGAGGGGGGGGAACAGGAGGGGTAGAAGAAGGGAAACGGTGGTAGACGAAAGTAGGAAGGAGATGGCAGACAGGGTAGCAAGGCATCAGGCCGACTAGGAAGTAGAACATTACCATACTACTAGTGCTACCAACTGGTGCAGCTGGTTCGAACGTGGTCTTCCCTTGTCTTCTCTTATATATATATATTTTTCTTTCTTGCGCTGACTCTCCGTGATTTTCATTTGTTATCTTCCTTTTCTGATTGATAAGGCGTACTGAAGGAGTCGTGTGGCGTGGTTGGATGACGAACCTGCTCTGCTCGTTTTGTATTGTCTGACGCAAAGGGGCTGGGCATAGTTGACGAACGCAGGGCGGAGACGGCAGTCTGGGTAGCAAGGTACCAGGCGGATTCGCAGGGGGAACCTGGCTATACTACTCGTACCACAAACTGCTGCCGCCACCTGGAAGGTGCTTTGGGCTTTGATCTGCCTGTTATTTCCCCTTTGGTATTTTCCATTTGTTATTTGTTTTCCTTGGTTCTTTGTCTTACTCTGTTTACAAGCAGTGGTGTTTTCGTTATTTTTTTCTTTTTTCCAGTTCGTTCTTTTTCAAGTGTTGGCCACCTCGCCTGCGGGGGGGGGGCACGACAGATTGTTTCTCCTAGTTTTTGCTTTCATTTTTTTTCTTTCTCTCTTTGGATTTGTCTACCTTGTTTTTGTTTTCTCTTCGATTGTTTCTTTTCGTTTCTCTATTTCATAGATTGTGTATGTCGTGCCTGTCGTATCTAGTATGATGACATGGCTTTGCATTGCCCACTGCAGTGCTTACTGCACACATGGCTACGTAGTACTGTACCTGGTATCTCTCTCTGTGTGTGTGTTTGTGTGTGTGTGTGTGTGTGTGTGTGTGTGTGTGTGTGTGTGTGTGTGTGTGTGTGTGTGTGTGTGTTTGTGTGTGTGTGTGTGTGTGTGTGTGTGTGTGTGTGTGTGTGTGTGTGTGTGTGTGTGTGTGTGTGTGTGTGTGTGTGTGTGTGTGTGTGTGTGTGTGTGTGTGTGTGTGTGTGTGTGTGTGTGTGTGTGTGTGTGTGTGTGTGTGTGTGTGTGTGTGTGTGTGTGTGTGTGTGTGTGTGTGTGTGTGTGTGTGTGTGTGTGTGTGTGTGTGTGTGTGTGTGTGTGTGTGTGTGTGTGTGTGTGTGTGTGTGTGTGTGTGTGTGTGTGTGTGTGTGTGTGTGTGTGTGTGTGTGTGTGTGTGTGTGTGTGTGTGTGTGTGTGTGTGTGTGTGTGTGTGTGTGTGTGTGTGTGTGTGTGTGTGTGTGTGTGTGTGTGTGTGTGTGTGTGTGTGTGTGTGTGTGTGTGTGTGTGTGTGTGTGTGTGTGTGTGTGTGTGTGTGTGTGTGTGTGTGTGTGTGTGTGTGTGTGTGTGTGTGTGTGTGTGTGTGTGTGTGTGTGTGTGTGTGTGTGTGTGTGTGTGTGTGTGTGTGTGTGTGTGTGTGTGTGTGTGTGTGTGTGTGTGTGTGTGTGTGTGTGTGTGTGTGTGTGTGTGTGTTTGTGTGTGTGTGTGTGTGTGTGTGTGTGTGTGTGTGTGTGTGTGTGTGTTTGTGTGTGTGTTTGTGTGTGTGTTTGTGTGTGTGTTTGTGTGTGTGTTCCTCACATTAAACCGTTTTTTCTACCCGTCGACATCTAGCACAACCAGTGTCCGTGCCGATTCTCCAATCGTAGAAGAGATACAAGTTCTGTGGTCACAAATCTACGCCACAGAGATACTACGTTGCCACGTGTGCAGTATGCACTGCAGTGGGCAATGCAAAGCCATGATGACATCATACTAGATACGACAGGCACGACATACACAATCTATGAAATAGTGAAACGAAAAGAAACAATCAAAGAGAAGACAAAAACAAAGTAGACAAATCGAAAGAGAAATAGAAAAAAAATGAAAGCAAAAACTAGGAGAAACAACCTGTCGCCCCCCCCCCCCCGCAGGCGAGGTGGCCAACACTTGAAAAAGAACGAGCTGGAAAAAAGAAAAAAAAAAAAAAAAAACACCACTGCTTGTAAACAGAGTAAGACAAAGAACCAAGGGAAAAACTGTGGCGTAGCTTTGTGACCACATAACTTGTATCTCTTCTAGGATTGGAGAATCGGCACGGACACTGGTTGTGCTGGATGTCGACGGGTAGAAATAACGGTTTAATGTGAAGAACACACACACACCCGTCAGTCGCCGTGTGCAAAATGTGCATTTTCAGCTATTAATAGCTGTGACACTGCTTTGGGGTCGTAGTATTCAGAGTATTGGAATATTGAATACCAGGTACCTGGTAGTTATTACCTCGTGTGAAGAACACACACACATATACTTATCATGAATTGTGAGATCGTCCGTACTGTTTGTAGTATGAAAAAGCCAGGTAACACTCGAGGAGTATTCTCGGGGCTCTGAAGTTCCTTTGTACACTACAATGGCTAGGATAGCCGATGAGACAAGCACCCGGGGAAAGTTCCTCGGACTAGCGGGCTGATAGAAGCAGAACAGAGCAGAGCTTGATGACTTGAAGTAAGCCCCAGTCGAATCACTCTCAAGGGGAGCCGGTCGCCCCGGTGGTTCAAGTGGTTAACCTCGAATTCTGCTTGTGTTTGAGTCCTGGGTTCGAGCCCCAGGTGGGTCGGACATTCGACTTTATTCGCAAAAATAAAAATCAAGAGGATTCAATTGTTGAGAGCGCCTTGCAGCGTGGGTAGGCACAATTCGATGCGTCGACGAGGGAAGAAAAGGCTGAAATATTATCGCGATACAAATGAAGGCACGTACCGTAGCGGGAAGGGGGTAGAAGAGCCTGCTATGTGACCCCGGATCTGAGTTACGAGTTGGAAGGAGAGAGGGAAGAAGATGTGCGAAGATGATAAACGGGATAATAAGCGAAAAAAAAACAAAAACATATCCCTTCCATCTCTCATCATGAAGAGGATTCTTAATACCATACAACAGGCATGCAAGAAGCCTCCCGATAATCTGCCTTCCAAGCCCATTCCGACAATTCCTGTACTTTATTGTTTCATCCCCTTAGTTCTACACTAAGCAGACGACCCAGTTCTTATACCTAGGCGGCGTTATCCACGAAAACGCTGACCTCTCGCTCGAAATCGACCGACGGATCCGCCTCATGCGAGCATGCCTCAAACGGTTCGGCCCGGAGTTGTATGATAGGACGACCGCCCCCCTTAGCCTTAAAGTCCGAATGCTGAAGGCCGAGGTGATTGAGACCCTGCTGTACGGGTGCGTGACGTGGACCCTCAGAGCGGAACACTTTGCCAAGCTTCGAACGGCTCACCACCAAGTCCTGTTGCGAGTCATTGGCTTCCAGCGCCGACTTCATACTGACCATGCCACCCTCTCGTACGCGAAGGCCCTCAAGATGACACGTTGCGAGAGCATCGAAACGACCATTCGTAAACGGCGGCTCTTCTTTGCGGGGGGCGTGGCACGGCAAAGCAAGGAGCGATTACCCAATCGGGTAATGCTCGGGACGATAGCTGGTGGGGAGAACCCGAGACCAGGCGGACAGTGTAAGACTTGGCATAGATGCATAGTCGAAGACCTTAGGGAGTTCCGAGCCACCGAAGGGTCAACGGAAGTTGCCCCCTTGGTGTTTGGAGTTGAGACCGCGTTGTGGCCCACTGCAGCCAAAAAGGTGGGGAAGTGGTACCGGGGGATCCTTGAAGCAGCCGAACGGTTCATGGTGAGGTGGCACGAGGCTGAGGCTGAGATGAGTAGACAGCGCCGCGCATCCGCCGTGGATGGTGCCCAAGGGAACGGGGGGGGAGGGGGCAACAGGAGAAGTGGCATAAAGCCCGACCGAGGGAATGCGGAGAGGGGGGGGAACAGGAGGGGTAGAAGGGAAACGGCGGTAGACGAAAGTAGGAAGGAGATGGCAGACAGGGTAGCAAGGCACCAAGTCGACTAGGAAGTAGAATATGACCATACTACTAGTGCTACCAACTGGTGCAGCTGGCTCGAACGTGGTCTTTCCTTGTCTTCTCTTTTAGTTTTGTTTTTTTTCTTTCTTGCGCTGACTCTCCGTGATTTTCATTTCATTTTTTCTCTTCCTCTTCCTTTTCTGATTGATAAGCCGTACTCAAGGAGCCGTGTGGCGTGGTTGGAAGACGAACCTGCTCTGCTCGGCTCGTATTGTCTGACGCCAAGGGGCTGGGCATAGTTGACGAACGCAGGGCGGAGACGGCAGTCTGGGTAGCAAGGTACCAGGCGGATTAGCAGGGAGAACCTGGCTATACTACTCGTACCACAAGCTGCTGCCGCCACCTGGAAGGTGCTTTGGGCTTTGGTCTGCCTGTTATTTCCCCTTTGGTATTTTTCCTTGTTACTTTCTCCTTGGTTCTTTGTCTTACTCTGTTCACAAGCAGTGGTGTTTTTTGTTATTTCTTCTTTTTTCCAGCTCGTTCTTTTTCAAGTGTTGGCCACCTCGCCTGCGGGGGGGGGGGCACGACAGATTGTTTCTCTTAGATTTTGCTTTCATTTTTCTTCTTTTTCTTTTTCGATTTGTCTACCTTGTTTTTGTTTTCTCTTTGATTGTTTCTTTTCGTTTCACTATTTCATAGATTGCGTATGTCGTGCCTGTCGTATCTAGTATGATGACATGGCTTTGCATTGCCCACTGCAGTGCACACTGCACACGTGGCAACGTAGTATCTCTGTGGCGTAGCTTTGTGACCACAGAACTTGTATCTCTTCTAGGATTGAAGAATCGGCACGGACACTGGTTGTGCTGGATGTCGACGGGTAGAAAGAACGGTTTAATGTGAAGAACACACACACACACACACTGGCTCTACTATTGTGGTACAGAGGCCGGTATCAGTCAGGAAGGAACACGCACCGGGATCGTGAACGGTACGCGAATTAAAACCATCGCACTTTTGTTTTATTCTCCCCATTACTTTCTATTTCATCTTTTCATCGCCCCTTCTTTGCTCTTCGTGTCTCTGTTTGTGTCTTCCGTTTAGCTTTTTAGCTTTTCGCTATCTGCTGTTGTTTTTTGCTTTGCTTTTTTTCTTTGCTTTTTTGCTTTGCTTCGTCTTTCTTTTTGTTTTTTTGTCTGCTATTAATATTAACAGTCTTTATTTGCTTGCCTGGTATTCTTAGCGATGGAGTGCGAATGCTTGTCTCTGTTCTACACCCCTCGCGAAGCGTGCGAGCCTGCAATCTGCGAAAATTTGCGGATTCTCTTGTGTGTTTCTTTTCTTGACTTCTTGCTTTCTTCCTGTTGCTTCCTTGCCTGACTTGAACTTTTTTTCTCTCTTCCCTTTTGGAAGTGTGATTTTTTCGATTTTTATTTCGATTTTTCGACGTCGAGTTGTTATTTTCATCCTGTCTGCATTTTTTCTGGGTAGTATGTGGTCTACGTGGTTTCCGTGGTGACCATATACAGCGTACCGCATGTAATGTATCTGATACGTATAATACGTGCGCGGACCTCCCTTTTAAATTTTTTGTCTGGGGTGTAGATGTGCTCCAGATATCCCTTTGCTTGTTTTATTTTTTTACCGAGAGGTATTTCTTCCATTAATTCTAGGGTTGTTGGAGCCTGTCCTGCGACCACGGACTGCATTGCATTGTGGCGGTGAGAACAACAACAGCAACAACAACAATTTCATTCGTTATGGTGTTCCCTTATGTTGCTTACAAAGCCATACCTGGTACGTGGTATAATATTAATATTATACGTTCCACGATGGTGGAAACCAAACTACTATTAATAGCAGTTTTCTCGTAGCGGTAGTGGTAGCGGTAATCATTGAAGACGTTCGATTATCGAGTATTACCGGTAATCCACGTCTCTGACTTATTTGCGGAACCGTATAGCAATACGTTCCGGACTATTCATGCTGATGTGACTGCGTAATGTATGCCTGGTACTGCCTGGTATCAGGTGCGGTTGGCTTCCACTTCCTCCACCCTTTCTTTACACGTAAGAAGGGCTGACTGAAGTCTCGCCTAGGGGACAAGCCACTTAGAATTTGAGAGGTTCTTCCCCAAAACGGGAGGGTTAAACACCAACTTCCCGGTTGGTACCTTGACGCCAAGGCGACTTGATCCCACCCGAACCTGGCCGCTACGACTTGATCCTGCCCGGGGACCTGAGCCCACTACGCACCCTCTTGCCACTTTCCCATTTTCACTTCAGAGGTCTAGGTTCCACCATGCCGGCGTGCCGTTAGGAGGCCAAGCGGGAGCAGGGTGTTCAGAAGTATAGTGTTCTGGGTAGCTGCTGTACTATCTGTACTGCTGTAATGCTCTGTGTACAAGGAATATCTCGAGCTTCCGATCCGACGAGGCACAGCTCCCTTGCGCTCATCGAAGACGATGGCTAGTTCCAACTTTCAAGCAGACGAGTGTAACTTTTTCATGGCCAGGGAGAGTACACGCACACACAAGGCCGTGGCAGGTGTGTAAAATGTCTTGGTACAAGGTATTATTAATTCGTTCGAAATGACAGAAGTGCAACAGCAGTACGGGACACACCTTTTTTCCCCTCTTTTTCGGTCCGTTTGATTCTCTGTTTTTTTTTGTTCGCCAGTCAGTGGCGTTTCTCTTTGTTTTATCTCCTCTTCATAGAACGTGGAGCGTCGTGTGGCATTGGAAGCATTAATGTTATACCAGGTAGTGCTGGGTAGTGGCCTATCCTGCTGAATGCAAAACAGTTGTAATGTAGCATCTCTGTGGCGTAGCTTTGCGACCACAGCACTGCTTGAATCTCTTTGATTGAAGAATCGGTACGGATACTGGTCGTGCAGGATGTCGACGGGTAGACAAAACGGATTAATGCGAAGGATGCACACAACACCCCCGTTGATGATAGGAAAAGCAGGAACTTGGCCTCACCAGGCTGGATTAGCTCCCACCAGTCAGTATTGCAGTATTGTACTAGGTAATATTCTACTGAGCTGAGCTGAGCTCAGCTCAGCACAGACAGACAGCAAGAAAGGAGCGAGTCCGGTACGGCGAACGGCGCGCGAAATGATATCACAACCATCGAAATCGAAAGAGGTGAATCTCAAGATGTCAGGGTCTTATTAATAGTTCGTTGGGCTATTATTGGTAAATCGCATCCAAACCTAAATAACACTCTCCCACTCTCCCCCTTCGGAACTTCGGAACAGCGGGGTCCTTGGTTTTCGTATGGGGCCGTACGTGCCTAGTCACAGTTCTTCACAATCTCTGGGGACTGGGGGCCCAGAAAGAGTGATTAGATTCCTGACATGAGGAAATTCACTTTTATTCAAAAGCGCTTTTTTCATGGTAGACCTGAGATTCGAATTCACGACCAACGACACATGTCCTGCCGTCGTCGCCATTTAACAAGGTCCTATGATAGGCCGTAAGCCCAAAGGTAAAGGTTAACCAATCGCCTATACCCAATCCCAGCCTATATAACATTTAGCCAAAATCAGGTGGGCCTCTGATCCACTATAGACCAAAGTCAAGCACGCACTTAAAAAATACCTGGTACAAAAGAGACGCCAGGAGCCCTGTCATTACCCAGCTGTTTGTATACTACCACCTTGAATGAGGTTGTAAGCCCGGTAACTACCTGGGATCGTATTTGTAGTACTTGGAAGGCGTATCTTCGGTGGGGCTTTCCAGAGACGCACGCGTAGCTTGGCCTCAGTCTCCACCTTGTACGAAAGGAATAAATCTGCTCTTCTTCTATCTCTAAGCAAACAACACACGTGAATACCAACGAGTACCGATTTAATAGGCAGACTTGTCCAGGGATGCAAAGTCTCACGCATGTATGTCCTGATCTTGACACAGCCTCATATCGCTTATCTGTTTCCGGACTGAAAGTGACCTGCTACACCTGGATTTGTCTAAATTATCCAGCTATCAACTACCTGGTACTATTTATTATGCCTGCTTTCAAGCCAATCAAACAGAGAGTCCATACGCCCTGTTTTTTCTTCGCGCAATACCTTCTCCGCTTCCTAATAATGTGAAAAGGGGTGCATATATATATATATATATATATATATATATATATATGCTGGTAAGGGGCACAGGGATGTCGGTGCTGGGTAGAGCACGCTGCTCGTAGATCACGAACTTTAGTAACGCTCCTCAGATGAGTTTAGAGGGAGGGGGAGAACTCAAGTGAGTGAAGGGGGCATCGTCGGGGACAAACCGCAGCCCAGACGTTGACCAAAACCAACCTGTACGAAGATACAGTCCATCTGGATGTTGTCCCTCAGAAGATTCCCAACAATAACAGAATGCTCCCGACCGGGACGTTCTCATACAAAAAGGTTCCCAGACTTGGGAACCTAATGTTCTGGGGGCAAAGGGGATGTCTGAACTGCTCCATAGAATATTCCCTAAGAGTTATGTATAACCATATAAGTTTCGCCTGCAAAAATATTCCTACGTTCTACATACAGCCATATAATATATATAGTATTCGTCTACAGGCGTGTCTGGTATCTGTAAAGAGCTATGTGCAACCATTCAAAGATCCGCATACGGGTATGTGCGTTCCTATACAATGGATGTGCTACTCCATCACTTTAGCCCACCCTGAATAGTCGTAAATGCAGACCACTCGGCGATAAAAGGATGATGACCATAGCATCCCAACATCGGGAAGACGGATCGAAGATGCGGCTATTCAACACAGAAATGAGGTGATATAAACAACCCACACCTCGTGGTGAGGCTTCGACGCCTCACACAAGAAGTAATCGACCATCCGGAAGGAGAGACAAATAAAACGCAAGAAACCAGACAAGGCGCAAGGGCGCGGTTGTCGCCGAGGCAGCCCCGAAGGTCTCGGCGACAGCTAAGGCCCGTTCTGCGGTGCGGGAGTGGATTTTCAGGAGCCGCATCTTCGACTCGTATTCTAGTTCGCGGAATTGGGGTTTCCATGAATTTCCCATAATTCTGCATATACGGCTCGTCAAAGTGGGCTAGAGTTATGATATTGCTTTGTATGACGTTGAAAGCCCGGTAATTACCTGGGTCCCGGCACTGGGATCGTACTGGCAGTACTTGGAAGACGTATCTTAGGTGGAAAACCTAGGGTTTTCCAGAGAGGTACGAGCGTGGTCTCTGTCTCTGTCGCGCACAAAAGGAGTAAAGCTGCTCTTCTATCTCTAAGCAAGCAACAACGCAAGTACCCACGAGTACCGACTTAATAAGCACACCTGTTCAGGGATACAACATCTCCCGCATGTCCTGGTCTTAGCAAGTGTTATAATGCTGCTTTGTATAATAATTAAATGTTGAACGCCCGGTAATTACCTGGTCCCTGGCACTGGGATCGTATTTGCAGTACTTGGAAGGCGTATCTCAGGCTGTGGAAAACGAGGGGTTTTACAGAGAGGCACGAGCGTGGTCTCAGTCTCCTTCGTGCACGAAAGGAGTAAAGCTGACCTTCTATATCTAAGCAAGCATCAACGTGAGTACCCACGAGTACCGACTTGATAGGCAGACCTGTCGAGGGATACAAAGTCTCCCGCATGTCCTGATCTTAACAAGTGGCGTCGTCGGCTTAGGAACTTAAATAGTACAATGTACATGTAAAAAACAATTGATTCGGAACCCGAAAATAGAAAGCCTCTCAATGATGATGATGCTCACAGAGTGGCAGGTGTCGGGGAGGGTAGAAGAAGGCTGTGTGAAGCGGGTGCGTCTAGCTCAGCGGTGACCAGTCTTGCTGACGTCGCCAATGTGAAAAGGGGTACTGAGATATATAAACTGGTAAGGGGCACAGGGATATCGGTGCTGGGTAGAGTACGCTGCTTGTAGATCGCGAACTTCTTATTAACGCCCCTCAAGTGAGTTTAGAGGGAGGGAGATAACTCAGGTGAGTAAGGAGGGCGTCGTCGGAGACACAACTCAGCCCAGACGTTGACCAAACCCAACTTGTATGCAGATACAGGCTATCTGGATGTTGTCCCTCGGAAGAATCCCAACTATATTAGAATGTTCCTGACCAGGGCGTTGTCATACAGGAGGTTCCCAGTCTTATAACCTAATGTTCTGCGGGCAAAGGGGATATCGGAACTGCTCCATAGAATTTTCCCCAAGATATATATATATATATATATATATATATATATATATATATATGTAGAACCATTTAAGTTTCGCCTGCAGATATATTCCTACGTTTCTACGTACAACCATACAGTATTCGTCTACAGGTATGTCTGGTATCTGCAAAGAGCTATGTGCAACCCTACGAATATCTCCATACGGATATATGCGTTCCTATACAATGGATGTGCTACTCCATCACACTAAGCTGAAATTCTTGCGCACAAACTCTAATACAATGGTGTAGTTCCAACATCGTCAAGCACCCCTTGTGCGAGTGACCAGAGTAGAGCCAGAGGCAAACTTGCTAGCAGGAGTCGGTCGCTACCGCTGTAGGCCCATACTGCTTTAAAAATTAACACTGGTGTCTGCGACTGGACGTTTTTCGGTGTCTATTCGAGGTCTGATTATTTGTGTGCGGCGAATTGCTCTTGTAGCCTGTTTGCCCGGCTTCTTGCTGTTTAGTTGTTGTATGTCCTCTCTCTACGGTGACTACGTGTACACGTGTAATCGCCTCCAATTGCACGGGTTGGAGGTGTGGGAGTGGGCTGTGAAGCGCCGCATCTTCGATCAATTCTCCGAATTACCCGGATGGGTTTGGTTCCCGCCTGAGCTTTCTTTGAATCTGCATATATATGTAAGTTTTTTCAGGGGGGCTAGTGCTATCGTATCCCCTCTCCCCTGTTGCGGCATTGTGATTTGTAGCAAGCGTCCCCTCATCATACCTGACAGGCGTTATCGCCTGCCTGAATAATGAAGGCCTCGCCCCTTTGTTCAGGAGACATCCGGCGAGGTAAGCAGCAACTACACAAGAAAGAGTGCATTTCCGACATCGTCAAGCACCTTGTGTGAGTGACCAGAGCAGAGCCAGAGGCACACCTGCTAGCAGTAATATGCCCCTAGATCCATACTGCCTCCGCACTTACCATCAATATACAGCACCGTGGACACAAACGGAAGTTCGTCTGCCCCCCCCCGCGTCAAGGTGGTCTCGAGTTTGGTACAGCAAAATAATTTCGTGCCGAGCAGGCGGTTTCGCGAAAATGGTCGAGCCTCTTCAAAGTGAGGGGGGGGCGTCAAAATATGTACTCTTGGTGCGCCCGCCGTGGCCAAACAAACGAATCCCGGTAGGCCTCTGCAAGTCGAAGTGAAGCCCGTGGTACCTATATACCTTACTAAAGAAAACAAATATTTCAGACTTTGGAGGCCACTCGCCCAATGTTCAGACAGACAGGCGTAAAAACAAAAAGGTCAAAGCCGGCAACGGGAGGGGGGTGCCAGAATAGATGCTCTTGCCGCGCCCGCCGTGACAGTGACAAAACAAAACAAAAGAAACCCGGTAACCCGCTTCAGGTCCAAGTGGAGCCCGTGGTACCTATATTCAAGACAAAACATTCAGGTTTTGGAGGTCACACGCTCGATAATCAGACGTAAAAACAAATCTCGACAGATTCTCATGACCAAAACCACCGCTCGTGGCGTGTGCGTTTGCTTGGTTGCAATATGTACGTAATTTGTTTTGGCTCAAACGGAATAGATGCACCTGACGAGTTTGGCTTTCGCCCAAATTACAAACATGAAACTGTAAACATAATTTTTCACTCACAGAACACCTGGTATACACCAAGGATTTCTGATTTATTGACGGGACGGTATCGACGGTTACGATGGGACGTAACGGGACGTTATACCCTCGTCAAATTGGCACCGTGATCCCGTACCGTCCCGTCCTCAATATCAGCTACCGTTGACTCGTACCGTCCAGACTAACCTAAATAAGCTCTCCCGTTGTACTTTACCGTGTGTGTTTTCGAATTAAACCGTTCTTTGTACCCGTCGACATCCAGCACACCCAGTGTCCGTGCCGATTCTTCATCCTAGAGAGATACAAGCTCTACCTTAACAAAACCCACGCTACACTGTAATGCAATTCTTATCGGAGAGCTCTTTCCCCATAACTTCCATTTCTTCGCGCATTTGTTTTCCCCCCAGATTTGCTGCTGTTTTTGCCAATTTTTGTGGCCGTCATCGGCAGGGCGACTAGTTTAATAAGCAGGGTGTTGATACATCAGATCGAGACACATCAACCCTCGTATATAACATAATTAATATTATGCTTGCATCCACTCCTTATAGCCGACATCTTAAGTAGACACGGGTGTTAAACACCGGTCCGACGAAGATGCATACATGTTAGAGCTTACACGCTGACAGCGTATGCTCGAGTTGTTTGGTAATCCGAAACTTCATCTCAACGCACTAGTTTCGTGTGGCCACACGTACTGATGGTGCGGTGCGCTTGGCACACGTATCATTGGTGCGCTCCTCGTAGTTGCTGTCCTGAGAACCACATGCAGCCGAGCCATAATTTTGCTTCGATGGCTTTTTGGGCTATCACGTGAAGTCGACGTGGTTCATCTACTGTAAGGGCATCAACTTGTGACTTCGTTTTAAGCGAGGCGGAGTCGCGTGGCTCCTATTTCCTGTGTGTGGGGGATTAGTTTCAAACAATGTTGTGACACGACGGTGATATCGATGTTTTGTCACATTTGAACTCGGTGCTGGGGCTGGGTATGAAACGCTATACTTCTTACAACCCTCTACCGTCTGCTACAACAATTTTCGTAGCGTCTCCTTGCCCCGGCTATTCCCACCGGAATGCCGTTTAGAGTGCCCGTCAGATCAAGAAAGACACAAGTATGTTGGCCATTCCTGATGGTGCTACTCTCATCACCGTTGTGAACTCCTATTTATGCCTACAACAGCTGAGTCAACTGTGTTTGCCAACGTGTTCGTGATTTTGTTTACACCACGGAGCATTGAGAGCCTATTAAGCATTGTCTCAGTTTGTGCTCTTCCCTCGCCTAATAATGAGAAGGGAGGGGGGGTGAAGAAGGTGGGGTTATCACGATTGGCAAAACCTTTATGGATTCGGTATGAGGCGATTGATTCGTGGCATTGGGGTATTCCGCCTGCGCGATACTCAAGGTTCGACTCCGGGCCGTACCCACGAAACCTCCGGCGGTTTTGGTAGTTGTATTTTTTTTCTGTCAGGCCTACGTTCATGGTCTACTACCCTGTCTCCGAAGTAGGACTCAATTTTTCGTTGAGCCTCGTCTAGGTGGTCCAATCCGGTTAAGGGTATTGTCTTCCCTGAAAGCAATTCCGCAAGTTATTCAAATTGAGGTAGGTGCTAGCGGTTTTCCCCTTCGGAGATAGGGCTTTATGTGGGCAAGGTGGACGGACACCTCTCGTGTGCCGTTCGTAAGTAAGTCTTATTCTATAGACCACTGGTGATAACTTTGAGCAGATGACATTCCGTTCTCGCCATGGTAGGAGCAGTTTTGGGTTGGGGCCATCCGCGTCCTGGTATGGCTTGTACGCAAGTAAGTACCTCCTGTCCAGGTTGGAACACGGGGTACGGTTTAGGCTTGGGGTGGTTTTCTGCTTGTTTATCTGCACGCTCGGCTAGATTTCGGTGTGCGAGCTTAAAAGTGATTGGCAAATGGTCCGGCGTGTTTTGCACGAATTTTTCGGTGCCTGCTGGTCTTCCTACATACATGAGGAATCCCGAGAATAGTATGGGCTGGGAGTCGAGGATGTCGCCCGAACAATGAAAAAAAATAGCGTCTCATGCATCGTAGCACTAACACACGTGTTATGAGCTAGTTGGACGAACGGTAAAAGCGATGCCTGTTTGCTTGGATTTATCGCGCTATGCATGGCCAGTTGTGCAGGTGGAGTGTACGCGTTCTCATACTGAATGGTCCTGAGGCCGATACGGCATCGTTCGGGTCTTTTGTATCCTAGAATCTGCTGCAACCAGTATATTTCCTTGTTTTCAAATCCCGCGCTTTAATCTGATTGCAAGGTCTCTATTAGGTCGAAAATACTATCTATTCGTTAGATGCACGGGCTACTGTGGCGGCCGCCTCATGACGCCGGCAACAGCCCTGCAGATCGTGTCAGGAGGTCCATCATCGAGAGAACCTGTTGACGTTCGATCCCTGCGGCTGACGTTGATATCGATTTGTGCTCTACCAAGTCAACCGATATTATTTGAAACCCCCGCTTGACAGGTATATTATGGCCTCTCGGAAGCTTGGGTCGGATGTGTGATGCTTTTCGTCGTTGGTAAGCTTGGCATTTTTCGCACCCGCCTCGCACGTCGCGGCATATAGTAGGCCACCAATATTTCTGGAGGATTTAATCGTAAGTCGGTCTGGATACGAGGTATCCTCCTGACATGACATGATCGTGGTAAGCGCGCAGAATGAGACCAACAAGGACTTCTGGTACTACCAACTGATAGCAGAATGTGCTTATTTTTCCAAGGTGTCCCGGAAGGTACGATTCGAATAACAATCCGTCTTGTACTGAATAGTACATGGTTGGTTTCGTTTCGTTTCTCGGGTAAGGGCGCGTCGGCGGGCTGGATGTAGACGATATAAGAGCCATACTCTGCTGCTTGAGCATAGCGGATTTTTCTTGATCGAAGGACGTAGAAGCATTTGCCGCTCGCGAACACTGATTTGACACACTAAAGAGCTCTCTATCGCTGGGTACTGGTTCTAGGTTAGCCAGTTTGTCGGCGGCAATCTGATAAGGGCGGGGAGTTCGCGTTGTTCGTTTTTCAGGGTCATCTCGTACATCCCGGCAAATGGGTGCAAGGGACGGCCCCGTGATTTCTTGCTGATGCCCAATGCAAACATTCGCGAGAGTGTGTCCGGAACGACAAGTAGCTTACCGGGTTTGTGTTGGACCATTCAATCATAGGTCTGTAATGCGACCGCCCAGCGTGTTAACATGTTCGATGCGTCTTGAATTGGATATAGGTACCTTAGTGCCGCTTGACCCGTTACGGACACAAAGTAGCGTCCCCATATGTAGGGTCGCCAGTGCTGTACTACCAACACTAGAGTGTAATATTCTTTGAGCGTAGCGTAGAAATGGCGTTGGCAGTCGCTGCAGCGTTGACTAAAGTATGCGGCGACTGCGAGGTCATCGCCTTTTTGCTGGGGGTGGAATGCTCCCGCACCTGCCTGTGAAGGGTAAACATGAATCGCCAAATCTCTAGAAAATTTGGGAAACAGTAGCTCGGGCGCCTGGGTGAGCAATTGTTTCACTGTTGCATACGCCTGGTCGTGTTCTGGGCCCCAGCGTTTAGCAACCTCCTTGACGGCCCCTTTTTTGTGACGGCTACCAGGGGTGCTATGACGCTAGACAATTTCGGTATGAACTTGCGAACAAAGGTAACCATTCCTAGCACTGACAGCAACTCCTTAATGGTTTTAGGCGTCGGCAAGCCAACTACCTGGTATAGCTTTTACGCGATCGTCACCGGTCCGAATTCCATCGGCGGTAAGTGTGTGTCTCATGTATTTAACTTCTCGGGGTTCAAACTGTACCTTCGATGGTTTCAGTGTGAGGCCGATTGCTTGCAACGCTTTGAACAGGTTTTCCCGCAGTTAGTTGGAGGTGGCCTTCCCAGGTTGGTGAACAACATACCAGGTATACAGCAGTCGTCCATGTATATACTATACCAAGATCCACTTTTTGGGCTAAAGTGTGCGAAAGCTAATGATTTTGGTCGCGAGAAAAGAAAGGGCGCGTTCGCTATACCAAAGGCTAGGCGTTTGGAGACCCACTGTTCTATTCTGCGAGACAAAAATAGTCTTAGCCTGTGCGCTGGCCGCTACTGGTATTAGATTATACGCATTTTGTGCGTCGCACACCGTCAAGTAGCGTGTTACCCCGACCATGTCAAGATGACTTTCTAAGTTGGGCATAGGCCATGACTTTTTTATCCGTTTTTAAATAGTTATCGACTTATAATCTACGCAGAACCGAGGAGTGCCGTCTGGTTTCGCTACAATAGTTAATGCGCAAGCCCAGGGACTACAGTAGGGCGCTGTTCAATGCTTCCATTTTGTATTGCACTTGTAGGTAGTCTCCTGGACGCGCGGGTTTGCCCGGCACGTGGCTTTATTTTCTGGGGGTGTTCAAGGTTGAAGAAGAAACGATGCTTCGGCTAGGGTGTACTTATCTAGCTCTTGTGGCGACAGAGAAAGAACGCTTCTATATTTTGTGCTTAGCTCCAGTACTTGTGCGCATTTGCCAGATGTGGACGTGGTCTTATCAAACGATTCAGCAAGTGCTGCACGGAGTTCGTTGCGCGCAGGTTCTATTGTCCTACTGTTGGTCTGAATTGCACTGGTCGAGTTGTTTAAGGCTACTGATACGGGTGTAATATGTCCGAGCAACGTGTTCGGTTTCAAGTTTTCGTATTGATGGGACAGGTTCGCGATTTGGATGACAATTATTTTCTCGGTGGTCGACCGATGGCGCACTGTACGAGCAACTATCACAATTGAAAGGCCCCGGGTACAGCAGATGATTCGAAGTCCTCGACCGCGACGATCAGTGATTCAAAAAGTGCAGCAGTGGCTTCAGTTGTTGCTTTCGCCGACTCTACTTGTACTGCCATCTCACTCTAAGAGGGCATGCAGCATAGTTTGTTTACCAAAACACCGGTACGGGTCGGCACTACTAGCATTAACTGAGACGACGGAGCACTTAGCTGTCGCACTATTCTCGAGGGGTGCCGTAACATTCACTCTACGGTGACATGCTTTATTTTGATTTGACATGTTTCGAATGACAAATGCCCCGTACTCCAATCGAGGACGCCGCCGAAGGCGTTCATAATAGAGTCATCGAGTAGCGTAACATCTGGCCCTAAAGAGGGCAATACAAGCGCTTCGACTGGCAGGGTAATATCGCTTAACCCTTTGAGCACCGCAGTCCCGATTTGGGGACAAACCTTCCTAATTCCAAGTGATTTGCCCCCAAAACGGGACTGGGGTCCTAAAAGGGTTAACGCCAATTCAAAGCGAACTCATCCTAACATTTCGGGAGGTGAACCTTAAGCACTGGTGAGGGTGTGTCTTAACGCCCCCTAGAGAGCATTGGGGCGAACCGAATGGAATATTTTTTGCCTCATGAATTGGTGTTGATTGGTTGTGGGAAACGAATAGATTCAGTGCAGCCCGAGAAAAACAGTATATAGGGGGAGGAAGAAGAAGTGTTGCACCCCTTTTTCTTGTTTGGGAGGACCGAACGGCCAGACCGAACGGGAACAAATAGCAGTTTATTTGATGTAGATGGACACCCCCGAAGATGGATGTGGACACCAATTTACCATGGCATGTGCAAAAGATACCGTTCGTGCCGACTCGGCTGGCGAGGCCCAGGATTCTGCATGAACAAGTTTTTTAGATAGGAACGGAACGAATGACCACGAACAGCCTCGTTCCGTTCCGCTCGTTCCCATGCTCTTTGGTGGGAGTTAAGACACGCCCTGAGGTTGATCGTTCCTGCGGGCACAACAAGAACTTCAGTGTCTTCCGTTGCTGATTTTGTTTGGACGAAGTGAACAGAAATGCACGGTTCATCTCTTGCTGCGTCAATGGTGATACTGTGCGCACGATGATAGTTGACTCTGGCGCTTACTTGTAAGCATCTCGACCTCGAGTTTAAAGCGGTGGGGTACTTGGAATAACCACTCATCACTGACGCGTGGAAAGCATTGAAGTGTTTTTCTTGGCTAGCCTTGCATGATGAAAAACCTCGATGGTGATTCTTCTTCTCGCTTAAATTGTGGTTTACAGCAGAAACATGCAAGGCTCGCGGTATCACGGCAAGTGACAACGTAACATTCTGACGCGGACTAATCTTCTTGTCGATTCTGCCGGTCGTTTCTACGTTGTGTCCCACTCCATGCTGCTTGTTCGGTAAGTCTGATACAGCATTTGACTGGTTGTCTGCATGTACGTGTCCTGCACGGGTGTTCGCCAGAGGAGTGGCCCTCGTGTTTCGGCCACTTGTAGCCCTCCTCTTATCACTAGGTCTACCGACGCTGGCTACGGTTACGCTAGCTGCTTGCGCTATCGTTTGCACCGCGAGCTCGGTGGTCCTAGCTAAACGGCAAGCGGCGAGGCCCCCCTCAATCATCAGCCTTGCAAACTACAGAGCCCTCCTTCTCGCGCGCATTGGCCAACCGGCACTCGGGGCGCGTGGGAGACACACACGATACTCACACTCTTTGCCTGCAGCGACCGCCGCCTTGCAGGCCTTGGGGGGTAAGTTCTCGCTGATCGGCCTTGCTTTTCAGCCGGACCGTGTGGTTCAGCGTCGAAGGTGACGCTGTTGCCACGGCCGATTGCCTTTTCGATGTTGGCCTTCGATGCGATGAGCTGTCGGTCGCGGCCAGGGGACGTGCCGGTAAGGGAAGGGGAGTACGTGGTCGGGGGTGGGGTGGGAGGTCCGCGTAAGGCGTTGGTCTCGTTCTTTTTAGTCCACGTACGTACGTGAGGCTTGGTATAAGAGTGACGGGTCTTCGCAAATAATGAGCTCCATTCGTATGTGGGGGATCAAGTCATCTTCGAAAGTAGCCATCAGTGAGGTTCGCCACGCGCGTCTGTACGGCGAGACGTATTGGCGAGGGGTGCCTGTTACTTCAGCCAGGACTCGTGCATTATTAGCTTGGATTACTCTCAATCCGTAAGGGTCAACAAAATCACTAATCCTTTGCTTGAGGTTAGCGATGGCACGAGCGAGCAAGGCGATGCGGCTAACCCAGCTGAACAGATTTGTGGAGGCGTTGGTCCAGTCGCGATATGAGTGGGGGGCTCGGATTTCGAACGCGTCTTGACCATCGTTCAGTTCTGCCAGTTATTGTCGGTTCTCCACTCTCAAGTCTCGCACTGCAGTTGTTGCATGGTAGTAGGGGGAGGTATTTGATTGCGTGGGGGTCGATGGTTGCTTCCGGTGTACTGTCAGGAGAGTGCAAGCAGATACGAGAGTGGAAAAGTGCCATGACTTTGGGCACGTCCTCCCAGGGTGATCCGACCAGTTTCAACGATGACGAAAAGTCTGTCTTTTGACCGCCATCACAAGGAAGAACCTTACATGGTGCAATAATTCGAAATGTGGAAGTGCAGGGAGCTCAAGGTGTGTTTTTACCAAATCGCCGAAGGATAATAAAGCGAAACAAAACAGTAAATTGACTGTATGTAGTGCTGAAAGAGTACATGCTGACGGTACTGCAGCGACAGAGTGTAAGGTATGCAGTAGTGAGAGCCTTGCAGTAGAAGAGCGTGCCGTATCTAGCCTAAAGCATAGGTTCGGGTACGGCATGAAACAGAGTGAACAAATATCTCACAGCACGAGCGTCGAACCTGCCGGCACTGACGGTTCCGTATCCAACTGCAGTACCGTATGGAGGTAGTCTACAGTGTCATACAACATACAACACAGCGCAAAACCAAATATTGGTGGTAGCATACTTCAACTTGTCTAGTTGCCCTTGCAATACTGTACATAAGCATCCTGACGTGCCATATCAGGAACTAGAGTAGTACTTACAGACTCAATACCAGCTCGCATTCACGTAATCCGACTCTTCATACAGCAGGCAGTACAGCAATCCGGTTGCCCTTCCACCAAGCATGAACAACGATAGTACATGACGTTTTGGCAGTGTAACCCCCCGTTAAAGTTTTTAAAACATTGAGGTCTAATGCGTATGATATCCGTCAAACCCTTCGGGCTGCATGCCTAGTTGTGAAGAGAGAAGGGCGTCCATTCACCAAGTAGAATGAGGCGGCTTGAAATATATTTAGCGACCCGAAGCTCTTCGTGAGAATGTCGGCCTTTCGGAATCCCGTCTCAATGCACTTCACATCCTCTATGTACGTCGTCCGCCACCACGGACCTACATGGTGGATATTTACATCAATGTGCTTCGTGCGTGATTAAATGTCGTTGGTTTGACTAGTGGCTACGGCACCCAACCTATCCTCGACAACCATCGCCTCACTTTGGTCACTGCTTCTCATTTTCAGTACGTGCCCGAGGTGAGGTACTATCAGGCGCGCTTCTTACGACTAATTTGCACGCTTCGCTTCCAAAGTAGACACAGCTGCGACCGTTTGCTTCACCGGCTTCCACTATTCTAGAGCTCCGGCAAATTACACAATCTTTCCTGCCGTAACGTATCCCTTATCTATATCGCCGGCGTGGTCTGCGTCATTTTGTTGAGCTTGCCTCTCTTTCGGTGCAACGCTCCTACCGAAACCACACTCACTCCTACAGTTGGTTGGAACGATCAGCACTCCCAGGTTGATCGGCATCAGATCGGCATCAACTCACCTGGGAAAGTTTGCAGATTATACTGTATAGCACTACCTGCTAGACCACTCAGCCAGCGCTGACATCGTGGTCTAGCTGGCAGTGCTACCTAATCGAACAAAATATATGCTTTATTGTTCGTGGAATCTCGTTGACTTAATAGCAGTGATCTCCGGGGCCCTCCCATCGCCAACCGCTACTACTACTGGTGTCTAGAGGCACATTAATTATCATAATCATTCGTATTGTCGCCAGCGCGCACGCTCGAAAATACGAAACTACGAATTCGACGAGATTTGAACCTCCGACCTACCCTTGAAAATTATACCAGGTAAAGCACTACCTGCTAGACCACTCAGTCAGCTAGTCAGCAGCTGACTGGGTGATTTAGCAGGTAGTCCTACTATTGTATATAATTTTCACTGATTAAGTGGTCTAGCAGGTCGTGCTATATAATTTTCAGGGGTGGGTCGGGAGTTCAAATCTCGTCGAATTCGTAAATTGTCATTTTCAAGCGTGCGCCCTGGAGGAGGCAATACGAATGATTATGATAGTGTGGCTCAAGCCACGGGTAGCGTTTAGCGAGGGAAGGGCCCCGGAGATCACTGTTACTATTAATATTAATAACTCAACGAGATTCCATAGACTCTGAAGCATACGTTTTTCACTATGTAGCACAACCTGCTAGACCACTCAATCAACACACACTTCGTAGGCGAAACACGAGCTTCCCTTTGGGCGTTATAGAAGGCCGCAGGACCCCCTAAAGCACACCCGGAGGGTGATTGTATCCACGACATGCCGATAAATACGGGATCCGGCAGTCCCTATATGACTCCATCCTACGGTATAGAGTGACAATGCTGTATCGCCGTGGGGAATGGGGATTCCAATTTTCATCATCGTCAAGAAAGCAATGTATTCCTGCCCTAGCGTCTTCGTTCCATCTTTGTTTTTTTTTTCATGGCTCGAAGAGCATTCCGCGCCGTTGCCGACAACAATGTTATAGCTCTCTAGACCGGCGTTTTCGGCAGCCGTACACCAAGCGTGAGCGCTATATGCCTCTGCGGGACTACAGCAACTTGTGTAGAATTGGCACGTTGGGTGCCATCTATCTTGTCCGAGATCCGAAAGGAGCATTCGTGCCAGCTGTGCTCCGTGGAGTTGCGGAAGTTTCATCGGCCGTGGCGGTTACTTCTGTCACTTCGACCTCGTCCTCGTCGTCTTCGAGCTTGGTTGTCGCGATCTCTTCCGCGTCCGCTGCATGTTCCACCTGCGTTGCTATTCCCATACGAGTTTCCATTCGAGTTCGTTGACGTATAACCGCCGCTGATGTTGTTACCTCTCGAAGACCTATTGGTGATACCATATCCATCACATCATCTTCCTTGGCCTCGGTCGTTGTTTCCACGGAATTGAAGGATTTCTAGTGCCGTATCGGTATTCAGCACGCACTACGCTAGTCATTTCGGGTTATTATTGGCTCTCGCGTTGCCTGTCACCATACAGTACCGTCTTCAGCAATTCGTAGTTCTCATCAGGGAGTACGCTGAAGAACACGCAAGTCTTGCGAATGGGAACTACGACGTTACCGAGCGCTCCCAGCGCTATATAAATGAGCCGTTTTTCTTGAATTATTCTTGCAGAATCGTATTCGTCAGCCGCGGTCCCTTCCAAATTGGGGAGCTGATCGTGCGGCGCTTGCATCCTCGACTCACCGTTATATCGGTGCATTGGCTCCAAAGTCATCACAGCACCACGACCATCGCGGAACAACGCTGTTGCTACCGGAGCACAAGCGTGTATGATTTGAGCGGTAACACCAGCGTACCCGTCTTGGGGATCGGCTTTAGCAACAAGCGTTCTAGTGAAGAGTTTTCAGTTTTTCGCCTTGACTCTCCTTGGCATTCTACGCCCTCTACAGCTGAGTGGAATCTTCCGCTAGAGCTGCAGGCGCGGTCTTCATGTCCGATGTAACCTGGGCCGAGCCCGTCCGCGTACATGGGCGGCTGCTGCAACCTAATCCAACCTTGATATTGGTAGGGGCGCCCATGGAATGAGGAGTTACTTTGGGAAAATAGGAGTGGTAGTATATACGTTGACAAGGCTAAGACTGTTGTCGAACTAAGAGGAGTAGCGTGTGCAGCTACGAGTAGCATATTGGAGGTGACGGAGCTCTTAGCGGGAAACTGGTGAAGAGGGCACCGGCTGGAGAACGGGAAGCCTTGAAGAATACTAAGCGATGAGGAAGAGAAGACATTGGTTCGAATGTACCTGTATAATGTAGGTGCAATTGAGACGATCGCGAATCGATTGATTGTTGATACAGTTTGATGTATTCCAGCGAGGAACGAGCGGGGGAGGCTGAATTACGTTAGCTATAAAATTGTGGGGCGAGTTCCAATTGAGTAGAACAACCGGTGGTCGGATCGGCCGCGATTTGATGAAGGTAGGGAAGGCGTGTGCACGCAGTAAAAGGGGGTACTGCAGCCCCCACAGCCGCACATTTCGCCGTTTCGTATCGGGTGTGAAGAAGGCGCATCCACGTTGGGAGAGGGGGAAGCTTAGCCCCTTCTCCTCCCTTGCGGATACATTTGTTCAAATAAAATGTCGTGAATGTGACAGCTAGAAGAGAGGAAGTTGATCTACCATGTCTTACCGACAACCTGGTGTTTGGTGGGTAGCGGGAGGAATATATACTGTACCCACAACGCAAGTTTTGCTGCCGTAGTGAATAGTGATGCATTGGATAGTTGACACGGTGAAATGCAGCCTTAGTAAGGAATAAAGAGAACAGTTCCAGAATGGACGAAGCCGAGTAGGCACTCAAACAGTGAGTGGCACTCAGTCTAGTAGGTATCGATAAGCTCGACGCGATAGCCAAGGGAGCATCACAGCTTAGGAAGGAACTAGATGGCTGCCTAGCTGGAAACAGTGTGGCTGAACAGCACGGGTGAGAGAGTCGTGCGCAGAGCGGGCAGCGTCGTAGTGTCGTCAGGCGTTGCCTTTTCCCCATCTACCTCGCCCGCCAACGTATCCACGGCGGACGGGGAAACAGAGGGGAATGCTGGGAGCCGATTCCCGCGAGGGTATGAAATGAGCGGGGCCCTCTGAAGAGTTTAGCATTCACGGTGGGTTCCCGACATGAACGGGCCATTGTGACGGTAAACCATCTGAACCCGCATATAGGTACCGTACACAGTCAATTTCCGCGGTGGTCACGTATCAGCGAGCCATCCCTAGCGGGCCATCCCCAATCGATTGAGCAATCGTGGGGGGTTTTCGGTGTATGAGCGGGCCGTTAAGATGGTAAGCCAATCGCAAGCACGAGTACATAGGGGTTGACTTCCAGTTGGTTTCCTCGTAACACGGGTCATTCAAGATGGAAGTATTGCACTGAATTTCCTTTTGGCAATCACAGTGGGCTGCCGATGTGAGCAGCCCGTTGCCACCAAAGACCATCCGAACGCACGGGGCACTGACTCTAGTGGTCGGTCAATCTGTTCGTGATATAAGCAGGCCGTTAGTAATGGAACCGTGTAATCGGTTATCACTTTTCAGAGCCCCTAGATGAAAGGGTTTTCCAGATGGGACACGAGAGGCGTTCCATTCGCGTAGAACACGGGTAGGTGGGTCGGGCGCGATTTTTCAAGTAGGAGTTGCGTAAGCGCGCGGGAGAATGGCGCAGATTGCCCTTCTCGCCTCCTTTGCTACGGCGTTTAATTAGATTGTTACTGCACGGCCAAGGAACGGTTTGGCGTGCTTATTCCACAAGTGTGTGCACTTCTACTTGGGCAGACACATCTACTCAGTTATCATGGCGTATTATTATTTGCTTGTTTTTGTTCTTACCAAGGTATTCTTCCACTCCAAAGTTATTGGAGCCTGGAACTAGCCACTTCTCAAGTAGTTTGTCCCCAAGACGGGACTGCGGTACTAAAAGGGTTAACAAGGAAATACAGCAGTATCTGTGTGCCTGTTCTTCTTCCGGTATAGTGTGGGTCGAAACAAGGGCACCATTTCCAGCGGCGGGCGGTGGTGCCATCCTGTCGACCGTTTCCTACTGCGTGCCAGCACAACGTTTTTGTGTGGAGTGACGCCAGAGCAATGTTTTCTCTTCAGCGGCAGTACGTATTGAACGTTAGAGGTATTGTTGACCCTTGACCGGGTGTCTTCGACTACTTCCACGCCGTACCATACCATCCATCTGCGGGATATCGTGGTAAATCAAGCAAGTGGTGAAGCGATACCACGGGCAGAATTGGTGAGGACTTCGTCAGTTCTATTCGTTCGTGACGTCTCCTGCAGCGAACAATGGTGCTTGTGAGAGTGGGGGCGTGCGGCGGATACAAAAACGCAGACCCTTGTCGAGGTGTACTGCTGTTGTGGTGACACATTGTCTCAGTTAGCTACTGTAGGCGTGTTACAACCCTTGAACGAGATTGTTCCTTGCTGCAAGATATGCGCTCACGTTTCCTCCCCTGGACCCTATCATGACCCCGTGTAGTAGTAAGGTATCATTCACCCCCAACATGTGTCGAGGGGAGCATGACTCGTGTCGGCCGGCTCCTGGTCACACCGAACGACCAACCCTAGAACGAAGGGACCGTTCCTTATATACAGGGTCAGTCCTGGAGGCCGACGAGTGTGGCGAGGTGGTCGTTGGGGGGCAGCGGGCGGAGTGTGGCCCACACCGCGCCCGAAATAGTACTTGAACGTTGTATAGACAGCGCTACCCTGCCTGCACGCGTAGACCCAGATGCTGTCTGGTTTGCGTCACCCCTCTTACATAAGCGAAGGAGTGTGGCATGTGGACTTCTTGGGCCCGTGCGTAAATTGCAAAGGGATCGATTGTTCCTCCAATCATACTCCCGCTGTTGCTCCAACCTTCGCAGCAAATGGAAATATGCCCCTCTACATATTGGTGTACATGACCCCCCGTCGGCGCACTGCCTGCTTGTTTCATACCGCACTGTGTTGGCACAAAACGGTGTGTGACTCCTTCCGAGAAAAAACCCAAATGTCGCCTTAGTGTTGCTTCCCAACGGCACGACTCAATACACCCACATTGTGCTACTGCACATACGCACCATTACTTCATCTACAAGTATGCCACAATACTGCGAAATACACCGTCTTCCTCATGGTCGACCACCCTTATCAAAAGCTGTCGAAATTCTGAATCAGCAGTGTCATGCGCCACACTTCTCTGTCCATCCTCTATGTCATTTTCCTGGCGGGGGAGGGGCACAACTCCCACCGGTAAGTCGACGCCGTCCTGCTTACTGCAGCAGCCAGCCCATCGCCACCTTGAACGTACGGGGGTGACGGCAGTCGGTTGGTAGCGAGCTCGAAGGAGGACGAGCCAACCTCGCCGACGCCAGTGGGGGTTGTCTGTCGTCGACGTGTCCGTGGCTTGATTTTCTTGGTCACGCGTGTATCGTTCACGAATAATGTGTATAATACCTAGAGCGGCAACGCACACGAATGCACATGTAATGGCGGCAAGGGTTGAAACACAAACGGCTGCAATGGCACTTCTGAGCGAGTTGGCCTAGCCTATAAAATGTTGGTATTCGAAGTCTAAATCGTAACGCCATCGAAACCCACAACACGTGAATCGTAACACTGTCAGGTGTGGAGTACGTGGTCTAGTGCCGCAGCTGTAGAAGTTTCTTGTTGAATTCATCAACCAACACTATTCACGGGCAGTCGAGATATATACGTGCGTATAGCACGAAATAGCATCACCGCGCCTGGTGTGGATAGCAACTAAACGTGAATGTGATGTCTTTTCGTGCTGAACCCCGAACCTCGACTCCCCGTTCGGGACCAGAAGATCGACAGTGAAACACGCGATGCTCAAGGCTACGGCGGAACTATCTGGGTTCGTTTGTCGAGTATGCATGAGAAGGCGTGCTGTCAGAAGAAACAAACGACTCGGGTATTGGTTGAGGGGGTTTCAAACAAAATCTATTGTCTCTCGGTTTCAGAAACTGCTGCAAATTGACAAGAATCAAGGACATTTTTGCTCATAATAATAGTTCTTTTTACTGCTCGATGGTTTTTACGTCCGAAAACAAATGACACGTGTGTCGAGGGGCTGTCTCTGTGAGGAGGGATGGCGGAGGTGGGACCGAAGGGTCTGTAAAGATACTTGGGACGCAGAATAAAATATGTTGTTTGGGACGGCGCTTATGTGGTCATTTTAGAAAGAAGACCGGTTTGAGAAGTCAAGAGCAGGAAAAGAAGAGGAGAATAAGAGACGAAGAGCAGTGGAGAGGACGAGAGATGGGGGCGTGGAAGTCACTTGATCATCGTCGGGACAATGCCTATTCTACGGGCAGGTGTATTCTACGGTAGCCCGTCCCATTCCCAGCAAATATTTCTACGGCATTCTCGTAACGTTCTTCGCATCGTTGCAGATGGTGATGCAGTGGGTGTGGAATGGGCCGTGCTACGACTAAGACAAATTCGTAACTCTATATACATATCGCATTTACCCGAATATCCCTAATAAGATACTCGTATACACGTATCTGTGCGCAGTGACTGTACATCCAAACAGGTACATATGCGCAACGTCTGTATGCCAACAATCCAAACCACACTACAGCATGCGTTCGCCCATACGTTATGGGGCTCTTCCCCACGGGAGCTCTACACCTCACCGACAAATTGCGGCTGAGAAATACGCCCAGCGAACACCTGAAAATGTGGTATACACCATAAGTGGCACTCCAACGATATTGGGCATATCCTCAGTTGCCGATCCAGCCAGCCAGCAGGATGTCGCCCAACATGCATGACCGCTGAATAGTAGCATGCTCCCACCGACGTGATCGCAGTCAGTGTTTGCCAAACGTTTTTTGAATACGCCAACTTGCTAGCTCAACCGATGCTAGAGGAAGCAAGCGAATGCTCCGGGAAAATCGAGGGTTTCTTGCAACATACTAAAAAAAATGGTTGACACACGTTGCTGGCCACGAGACGACTATTGATATAGCTAACCCTAACCCTCACCCCAAGCCTTAGCAATTCAGAGCAATCCTAACGCTGATTCTAAGCCAATCATACCAAATCTCGAGCATATGGTAAACTCTACCGGGAAATTCCATTTTTTCAATGGTCTTGTCGCCATAGAACTGTAGGTCCTCACGCGCGAAGTTAATAATTTTTCCAGTTTCGCGACGTTTTGGTGCTGCTTGCTAGCAACTAACTTCTTATTCAACGAAACACCGCCTTGAGACATTTCTAGTCGCCTGTATCCACCCCCTGGCGCAGTCGGTGGCCGGACAAACCCCATAAAGAGCATGCCTCAATCTTGTGGTCTGGATTTGCTTGTGATTGTCTTGTCGACAAGTCAAGTGGAAATTTTCAGTCGGGGATCGTTTTGTCTCATTTTGTATTTTCCTATCATCGACCAGTTTCCACCGCTGAAACATCCCAAAGCCGAGGCGAAGACCTGCGATCAGAGCGTTTGGACGGTCAATCTGGAGATAACCCCAACGAATTGCTGCAGATGAAATACTAGGATGACACGTCTTCCCTCTTTTAAAGCATTAATCCAAGCGAAGATCCAAGTGCAGCGTGTCAAACTGACGAATAGTAACGAACTGCACGTAAAGATTACAGTCACCCAGAAACTCGGGGCATGGGGATACAGTATATCCTCCTCGGCCTTACCCACTTCGACGCAAAGACACCCGAAAAGGGAAATCAGTTAAATTTTGTTTTTTTCAACTCACCCTTGATGCCAACAACGACCGTGTATTTCGAGATCCAGCAGAAGAAGAGCATCACGGCCCAGATTGGCCACAAAGCGGCCACCGCCACATCCTGAGTCATGCGCGCGGCGACAAAGCAGAAAAAGTGACTAGCTTGTTTGCTGGCACCGTGAACAATGCAGGATCGAGCGCATTGTGCCCGGTGCGTCTATTGAAGTGTGTTATGCTATATGAACAGGCAAGGGGAGCCCGTTGCCAGCAACGGGTTGATGTCCAACTCGTTGCCCACACTGTATTCCTGTGGTGCCATACATGGTTCGATTGATTGCGGAAGCCGCAATCCGAACCCAAGTGAAGCGCTTGCAGAAATACCACGGCTCGGAGAAAAACGCACAAACATGTACCGTGAGCTCCCACAACCCTTTCAACTTGAATCGAAACTGTTGTTCGGCGTCGACAAGCAATTACCTCAACAACAGTTTTGCGGAGTCAATATATGTACCCATCGTGGTACACATGGGGCGAGGCAGGGTAAAAACATGCGCCTTCACTGCTGAATGCTACCGGGCATTCAAAACGTGTATCAGTACCAGCTCACCTCTAACGTTTGCGACAGGCACGTCCTTGTCCTCTGCGCCGAATTGCGTTGGTCACTTGACGAAATCAGCGAGAAATAAAAGCAGCAGACGTTGCACTACAATCAGTTCCCCCTATTCACACAGCGTATTGCATTTTTGAGCAACCGCAGCACACTCCAATAAATGAGGTAGACCTCGCATTGAGTTCATACTATTCACGTTCATCACGCTCCGGGCTTCTCACCGTTGGCATGCATGGATCACTCATGTCTACTTCGGTCTAAGCGAGGCAGGCCCCGTTTGTCTGAACGAAATTTCCCGCCCGTTTACAAAGTGCAGTAAGTTAGGTTGGTACTAACCCGGTTTGATTTAGCCTTGTTGGAGCAAGATGCTTTATGGGTTGCCGGTGATTTCACCCAAGCGTCACGACAAGTTTGATCTGAAGGATGATTTATCGATGTGGCAACTCAAATAGACGGTGCACTAACCTTATTGCCGAAAACCGGATGTAGTACACAAAACTTGATGTGGTGCTCCAATAGATTAGACCCATAGCCTGACGGTCGACCGGAAAAGTATAAAGACATGATGACGGGACAAGGATGCAGCCGGTTGTCACATAATACATTATGACAGTGTATTAAGCTACCCTGGCCCATGAAGCCGTTACGAAAATGGCTCCCGACATCCGATGGCTTGCTTGTTTCGTTTCGTTGCCCATCTGACCCAACCACCTAGCAGAAGGCCGTGAATCAGTCGTATTTCCAGCGAGAGACTTGTCGATGTTGAAGAAAAAATTGAGATGTTGCATCTTTAACGATCTGTTCGGCAGACTGCGCTCATTCTGCCGAGAACAGGTACCCACGAAGTAATTGGAATCTCCCAGGGGTAACGTCGAGAACCACCTGTAGGCAAGACTTCTTTTGGACGGGGGGGGTTGCCAACGCAAATGATGGGTCGTAGATGAAGGCGTGGGGGGACATTACATCGTACTCATCTATTAGATATTGATGTCCCAATCAGCGGCATTCACATGTTTCCTAGTGTTCTACGTAAAGAAGTGTATTTTTTTAACGTTATAGTTGCGATCAGCCAACGTACGTACAACAAACGGCCAGGATACATGATGTGGAGTACCGTCTAATGTAATATACATATACCAGGTATATAATACCTGGTATGTATATATATATATATATATATATATATATATATATATATCGTGTACAGCAGGATGCCCGGATGCATGTGAACGTCAGACTGGAAATTCGATTGCTCTCCGCGCTTCGAGGGCTTTCTATCGACGCCAGGTGGACCTTCTCATTTATTCTTCCACCACCATACCCGCCTACCCCAGCTTTACCCGGAGAAGGCCTGCCCGGTGGCCTACGGGAGGGCTCGTGCGGCGGGCGTCGGTGCATAAGTATACCAAACCGCGAAACTGTCGGCGAGCTCGAATTATTGTCGCTCCTATCGTAAGGCGGTGTGAAAAACAACTTGCTGCTACTCGTAGCAATATTTCCTCCGCTAATCGATGTTTTGATAAACGCCATGATCCGCGTCCTGAGACACTTCCCTCGACATGAGGTGAACGGGCCCGTCCTTTATTTTGACCAGCGTATCCGCCTGCCTCGACAGCACCCAGGAGGGTTTGGTCGATGAACTACACGAGGACTTGTGCGGGTGGCGTGGGGCGTTGAAAGGTCTAAAACGTCTCCTATTTTAAAGAAGTAGCAACTATACGTACGCGTTGTTTCAAATAGTCACCATGATTCCCAGCTGGTCCTTCACCAGTAGAGCAAATATAGGTTCACAGCCCCCGGTAAGGTTCGCTGCCACGATACAACTACCACACGAATTTCTCAAATTACTCTTATGGAGTTGGCATACTACAGTTGTACGTGCATAGCACATATTGTACAAGGTTCCCCTTCAGGATGTGGGTAACGCGAAATCCCGGGGGCGTCGCAAGGCGAAAAGGTAGCACATGTATAGCTGCTCTTTTCTTGGCGAGAGCGTGAGCCATTGGCTAGCGTATTGCTCGGAGGAAAGAGTGGTAGCCAGCAGAAACGGAGTACTACTTTTCCTTTGGAGCAATGAACTAGCTCATGCCACACGTTTCCGCAACATCGATCAAGTGGCAGCAGCAGTTAAACTCTAACATCTCGGCTGTAATTATTGATGTACTGCTATACATGAGGCTTTTAAATTTAGGGCATCAAGAACAAACTACAGTAGCTAGCTGCATTTATCATGTTTTTTTTCTCCCTACGTACAAATATCTGTCAAAAACAGAATACTACTGGTTACGTACAGCAGCAGACTCGTGGCAACAGCAGCACTATACTACTACGACTATTACTACTACAACCTACTACTATTTCGGGGTACCACAGTAAATATAACCACATACTGCTAGTAAAAAAAGCGAAATACCAGTATACAGTTTTTGTGTGTACCGTAGGTTCTATTTAACATGCCCCCCCGTAATACTTCTATACTACTACAACGGCACTGACTAAAACTTCATAGAATGGCGACAGTTGCATATACGCGGAACCATGGGCTGGGGCATGACTTCTCCACTGAGACTACAGCATACACTACTACTACCTATGTAGACACGATTAAATACATGCACGCGGTACCATGGGTTGACTACTATACTGAGACTATAAACCACTATCATTTACCTCGCAGATGTAGTACGGGTAGAAGCAGAATGCACCCTACAAAACACTTCAATACTGCGGCTACTATTTATACTAACGCTACGTACTGCTGCTGGAGCAAGAATAAACGCTCATACAATACAGACAACCTCAAGGTAAACAGAGAGGTCATACAACCACGCGATACCATGGGTTGGGGCATGACTACTATACTGTTACCTGGTACTATGTAAGACTACAATAATAATAAGTAATACCAGCCACTAGTACCACTACTGCTACTACTAGCATTCATACAACGGCAGTGCTGCAAGTGGTACAATGGGTTGGGGGCATGGCTCCTATACTGTTACTATACACCACTATCACCACTACGCAGATCGATGTACTAAAAGGTAGAAGCAGCTTGCACTCTACAAATACGATACTGCTACGATTACTAGTGATTTCGTAAATGTACATACTACGTAGTACAAGGCGCTTCGCTCCGCGGGCGGCCTACGCCGCCCGCTACGCTCGCTCAGGAAGGAAAAAAGTACATCAAATTATGCGAAGCGAACAGAGGTCCACGATTGAGTTTAGTTTTTTCAAGGATCGTAATTGCCAACCGGCGACTTGATAATGCCAAGAGTCCCGCCGCCATGCTTCAGGAAAAAACAGCTCCGACGTCAGCTTGGATGAAGCCCGGTGCTCACCGTGGCCGTCGTTCGCCAGCTCGATAACGTTGGTGTTCAAACTGCACACGTCCCTCTTTCAACTTCAGCGTGGTCGCAAAAATAAGCACCGCTTGAATATTATCTTGCCGTCCCGAACGACCTTAATACCTCGTACATACTCTATCAACAATCATAAATCGAAGCCAGACAAAGCCGGTTCATGCATTCCTCGTGTCTCGAGGTACACGCGACGCCTAGGCACGAAAGCGGCGACCGCGCTCCTTGCAACCCCCCCTCTACACGCCAGCACCCGCTGGCACCCGCGACGGTGCTGGGTCCTCAAATTACTCTTATGGAGTTGGCATACTACAGTTGTACGTGCATAGCACATATTGTACAAGGTTCCCCTTCAGGATGTGGGTAACGCGAAATCCCGGGGGCGTCGCAAGGCGAAAAGGTAGCACATGTATAGCTGCTCTTTTCTTGGCGAGAGCGTGAGCCATTGGCTAGCGTATTGCTCGGAGGAAAGAGTGGTAGCCAGCAGAAACGGAGTACTACTTTTCCTTTGGAGCAATGAACTAGCTCATGCCACACGTTTCCGCAACATCGATCAAGTGGCAGCAGCAGTTAAACTCTAACATCTCGGCTGTAATTATTGATGTACTGCTATACATGAGGCTTTTAAATTTAGGGCATCAAGAACAAACTACAGTAGCTAGCTGCATTTATCATGTTTTTTTTCTCCCTACGTACAAATATCTGTCAAAAACAGAATACTACTGGTTACGTACAGCAGCAGACTCGTGGCAACAGCAGCACTATACTACTACGACTATTACTACTACAACCTACTACTATTTCGGGGTACCACAGTAAATATAACCACATACTGCTAGTAAAAAAAGCGAAATACCAGTATACAGTTTTTGTGTGTACCGTAGGTTCTATTTAACATGCCCCCCCGTAATACTTCTATACTACTACAACGGCACTGACTAAAACTTCATAGAATGGCGACAGTTGCATATACGCGGAACCATGGGCTGGGGCATGACTTCTCCACTGAGACTACAGCATACACTACTACTACCTATGTAGACACGATTAAATACATGCACGCGGTACCATGGGTTGACTACTATACTGAGACTATAAACCACTATCATTTACCTCGCAGATGTAGTACGGGTAGAAGCAGAATGCACCCTACAAAACACTTCAATACTGCGGCTACTATTTATACTAACGCTACGTACTGCTGCTGGAGCAAGAATAAACGCTCATACAATACAGACAACCTCAAGGTAAACAGAGAGGTCATACAACCACGCGATACCATGGGTTGGGGCATGACTACTATACTGTTACCTGGTACTATGTAAGACTACAATAATAATAAGTAATACCAGCCACTAGTACCACTACTGCTACTACTAGCATTCATACAACGGCAGTGCTGCAAGTGGTACAATGGGTTGGGGGCATGGCTCCTATACTGTTACTATACACCACTATCACCACTACGCAGATCGATGTACTAAAAGGTAGAAGCAGCTTGCACTCTACAAATACGATACTGCTACGATTACTAGTGATTTCGTAAATGTACATACTACGTAGTACAAGGCGCTTCGCTCCGCGGGCGGCCTACGCCGCCCGCTACGCTCGCTCAGGAAGGAAAAAAGTACATCAAATTATGCGAAGCGAACAGAGGTCCACGATTGAGTTTAGTTTTTTCAAGGATCGTAATTGCCAACCGGCGACTTGATAATGCCAAGAGTCCCGCCGCCATGCTTCAGGAAAAAACAGCTCCGACGTCAGCTTGGATGAAGCCCGGTGCTCACCGTGGCCGTCGTTCGCCAGCTCGATAACGTTGGTGTTCAAACTGCACACGTCCCTCTTTCAACTTCAGCGTGGTCGCAAAAATAAGCACCGCTTGAATATTATCTTGCCGTCCCGAACGACCTTAATACCTCGTACATACTCTATCAACAATCATAAATCGAAGCCAGACAAAGCCGGTTCATGCATTCCTCGTGTCTCGAGGTACACGCGACGCCTAGGCACGAAAGCGGCGACCGCGCTCCTTGCAACCCCCCCTCTACACGCCAGCACCCGCTGGCACCCGCGACGGTGCTGGGTCCTCCAGCGATGCCGTGCTCGGAGAACACGCACGCACACGAAACGAAAGAAGAAGAAAGGAAGAAATGATCGAGAAAACAAAGAACTGCTGGAAAGGCCCGGCAAGTAATGAAAGGAGGCGGTTTGGAAGTGGGAACTCTGAGAGGCCAGGGATGCACCAACCGAGCAAGCTCAGGGGTTGTGATCTAAGTATGTAGTTTTATATACGGTTGAGGGCATCTGCTGCTATTACCAAGGTAGACGCAGCAGGCAAACGGCAGCAGCAATAGCGGGCACCACAACGTATACGATTATCGCTACTACTATAGTGCAGGTACTACTGTTATTGCACAAGTATTGACAGAAGCAGCATGAACTCGGTACCATGGGTTGGGGAATGACTAAACGCTCATATAACGGCAGCAACAGTAACAGGCACAAACACGGCATTTTTTACCTCGGCTAGTACTACAACCATTGTTACATACTAGCTGGGAAACTATACTATTGCTATACCTGCGTGTCAAAATCAGCGCCGATAATACAGAAAACCTCATGGTGCACCGAAAGGCCAAATAACCTAAAACATCACTATCATATTTATAGGAAACAGCTTCTACGTATTTTTGAATGTACAGGTATACGTACGGTAGGGGCACGATGAAAATTTTATCTGTATTTGTCATGAAAATTTTCTAATGACTGTCAAATCCAGTACTCACGGCAACAGCAGCTGACTTGTGGCAACATCACTATCAATAGGTGTAGTTTTTAATGTACAGGTATCCATGCGGCTACGGGCATCCTGAAAAACCTATATGCATTTACAAGGGTGAGTGAAAAACAATGCCTGGACCCACACTCCACCTTTTTCTTTTGGGGCCGCCCGATGGGGGGGGGGGGTATTTCTAAAAGTATACTAAATCCTATATAGGTTACGACTGAACACTAATTCCTATACACAATAAGTCACTTCACCTTAAACTGGGGGTTGCTGGCAACGAAAATACTTGAGCTGGGTACTAGCAAGTCACTTTATCATTGATCAGAGCATTCAGAGTTCAGAGATGAAAGAAGCAGCACTCCACAGTTGACTGCTGTGTATATTGGCGCAACATCGCCTGATCCATTGCCTGGTGCAACTTTGCTCCTAAAATCTAGCAGCCTAGGCAACGTAGATCAGGCAGGTGACTCGAACTCAGTACACCACGAGGCTCTGCTTTGCTAGTCCCTGGTATAGATTTTAGTATAACGCGGCGAGACCAATTGCTTTCTGGAAACCGTCGAAAAAACGCGGCGAGATTGGGTGAGACACACGACGAGCTATCCCGCTTTTCTATCAACCGCTCGTACACACGCGCACGTACGCCTCCGTCTCGGTTGTGTCGGCCCCCGAAACATCCCGATTCAAGTGGAGATGAACTAAGCTCAAGCGTTGTTGCGCCATGGTTCAGTGTGTTCTCTTTGCTGGCTGCAAGAATCCTGACCTCGACGGCGGAAGCTACAAACGCTCGGAATAGAAGGTTATATTCTACAACCTTAGTGCGCAAGCCGCCTTGAAGACAAACGGTCGAAGGCTCGCCCAACACTTGCCTAAGAGGGGGGGAAAATAGTCGGAGGAAAATCGGAGTGGGCTGCTCCAAGTTGCTCGTTTTTTCTATGTGTTGGTCTGTTCGTAGCCTCAGGCAACGGTAGCCCAGACTGCATAGCAGTCCTTGGATGGATGTTTTAGGTCATGTATCTTGAGCCTCCCACAGGGTAGGAGCAGAGAAGGATTGAGCCTCGTGCGCCACCACTTACAACTTCAGACGTCAAGAGTCACATAATCTACAATCGGCAATGGTACCAAGCGGTACGTAACCGGTATTCAGAAGAAACCAGCGAACACCCTCCCTGGCCCTTTACGTAACAGTGAGAGAGCCTAATAAAACAGAGTGTAACTCCTCAGCCTTCACCAACCACAGTAATGACAAGAGGAAGCTGATCCCGACGACAAGCACGAAATCTCCCTCAATCCCACACAAAAATATTGCAACCACGGAAAGCATTCCAATCGCGCCAAACGAATATAAACTAAACCGGAAAATATCGCGCCAGAGATAACGAGGTTCCCCGGACAAAAAAAACTTATTCTGTCCCTTTCTACCACCGCCCAACTACACAGATCGTGACGGTAAATGCTGTTGTCCTGATTAGTAGCTTCATCACCAGCGGTTGGTTGATTGTTTCATGCATCATTCCAAAGCCTGGTGCCTGCTTTGTGTACACTTCCGCTTCTAGGGCTTCTTCTACAACAAAACACCAGCTATACTCCACGACCTCAACGAAACACGAAAGCCACCATGAACAACATCAACAACAACTGCAACGACAACAAACGCGAGATATAGCATACCAGGTACATCCTTTTCCACAAATAATGTATCTGGCACTAGAATTACCCGAACTAAAGGTCGCTTGTGATATATAATTAAACCGAAAATACTCCCTTTGTTGCCATCTCCTCACCATCGAAAGAAACAAGGTGGGCAAGCGGGAGAATTCACGAGTATTTGGCTCGGCGAGCGATCGCTGACAAGGTGCAAGTCATGGGCCCTGTCTGTTCATGTGTTCTACTAGTCTGCCAGCACCGTTCCGTTCGGTATACACTTGGTACTCCCACAAGCCACAAGCGCGATCAACCAAAGAGGGCCAGCTGTTGCTGTCGAAGTGAGCTACGTACTACTGATACGTATCCAGCCAAGAAATATGAACCATAACGCCTAATTCTGTCTACAGAAACGAACTGCAGAGTATTATCATATCGGTTCCCCACCCCTAATAATAGTAGCCTTTGTTGTTCGCATCTTTCGATTTGCGGTGTTTAGTATAATTTTCTGTAGCTTGGAAGGGAGAGCAGCTGGCTGACATATCTACCGCATTGTCCAATTCGGTGTCAAACCCCCATGTCTCACCTCATCAACGCATATCTCTCCCTTTACTGTCTGGGTTCTCCTGTACGAATTCTCGGACGATTGAGGCACCCAATGGTCCAACACCAGTGTACTCCCCCAACAACCGAGGTTCTTCCGAGATTTCTACAGTTGGGCCCATAAGGTATCTTGACCTGGTTGTCTTTGCAAACCCTCGCCAGTTACTAGTTTACGAGACACATGCCCCGCATCATCCGCATTATATCCTAGGTGTACATCTAATATTGATCGGTTTTCCTTTCCGACACACCACGTCCAGCCGCAAGCGTCGAAGCACTTCTTATTCTCAAGCAAGCGGAGGTTAAGCCCGGACTTGCAAACTACCTCTGTCAGCGCTCTCAACGCCTGGCCATATCCCCACGCTCTTACGCGCCACCTGGTCGCCTTTATGGCCACAGAATTACAGCTCAAATTGGTCGGCACCACTCCATTGAAGACGCCTTGCCTGACTGTTGCCAGAGAACGTTACAACATCACTTCACGTGAGACAATGTACTAGGTGCACCACACCTATTCCACTAGCGAATACATCATCTGACCTAGCCAAGAAAAAACAACCTCATGCCCCAAACATAGCTAAAGCACTCTACCCCCAAACTCCAGGAAGGTATGATTTCCTGCCCCATGATCACCATATCCCACGAAACAGGTAGCCACACCAGCGGTCGTGTTCCCGCCAGTTTTTGCGATCACGAGATACCTTGCAATACATTCTTGATTACCGGCGACTGGATGGACAGCTCCGTACCAGCGTCGACCAGATGAAAATTGAATCGATGACAGAGCCTTCCCGCTGTGAAACTAACCGAATCACAGCAGCTGAGCGATGTCTTCGTCCCTGCGCGGACGTTCAACAGTGCGCCCTCCATTTTCGAGAAGTGCGACCGGATCTCTGTGAATAGCGACGTGCGCCATCCTACCGGCGTCAATGTAGGCGCCAACCTTCGCCCAGGTGGGAAGCTCCGCTCCTAGCAATTCGTCGATCTCCGGCGGCTCGTGCCAGTTGGATCTAGCGCAGAGAGCTGCGCCATGAACCTCTGTCGACAAACCCTGTTTCCTTGCCTGGTGGACCGGCCTTTGAATCGCTTGGTGATTAGCTTCGCCGTGTGACGTAATCAGTTTGACGCCGTCCAAGAATGCTTCGCGTAGCTTCTCCACCCACGCCTCCCCCCCCCCCAAGGTAAACTCCCGCCCGAAAACGAGGAGCAACAACTTCGCCAGAATGGCGAACTGCTTTTCGATCTCGATGGTGCTAGCGGTGCCCGGCTCCGCCCCACACGGCATAAATGCGGTGATATCCAGCCCCGCTACAGCTTCAAGCTGTTCCACTACCGCAGAGGATGCTAGGGCAGTGTATTTCAAGACACCGTGCAGTTGGATCCTCGACAAGTCACACCCCTTTTGTATATCCGTCCAACGGAACCTAAACGCTCGGATGCTGTTTTTTTTATTTCAAACCATGATCCTCTCCTTCAGCAATAACTCTTCTTACATGATTCCGCAAGCGGAAGCCGCACCGTTATGCTGCCGCTGCTCACCGCTTGGCTCGTCTGCGTCTTCGTTGTCTTGGATATCATCTTGCACATTGTTATGTCCTCCGGCACATTTCGTTTTTAAAGGTGCTCTGACATGTCCTCGATCTTTTCGAGCCGCCCCCCGTTCTCGGCGGTACTGTCGGCAATAATTTCGAGCCACCCTCAGTTATCGGCTGCACTGGCCTCGAACGTGTCAAGCCGATCTTGAACCGCCTCGCGGTGCACCGTGTATTCAGCTTGACGGACTTTACGTTCGCCTGTGTTCCTATTTTTATCACTCGACCTGCTGCTTGTACCACCTGAGTTGCCGCTCGTCGTGGACGTGTTAGGCCGCACCGTGTCCTCGAGTCGAAGTTAAAGTTATTTTAAGAAATAATCGACCCGCGCAAACGTGATGCGAAGACATAATTCATGGTGAGTGCACATTGTACATGGCGGCCATAACTTCGTAGAGGTCATAACTACGTATGTGGAACCAATGGGTGGATCGCCAGCCCCGTATACGCGGAAGTGAACGCAATCTTGGTTATATTCGCTTAATCAGCCAACATGGGCACACACGCATATCATAGTCGTGGATGTCCTCCTTTGCTTCGCCGTCGAATTGCTCGATCGTTAACACTGCCTTGTTCACGAGCTGGTGTTTCAACGAGAATTCACGAATACCTGGCCCAGCGAGCGACCGCTGCCCAGGTGCAAGCCACGGGCCCTGTCTGTTCGAGTGGTCTACCAGTCTGTCAGCATCGTTCTGTGCGGTATCCACTTGGTACTCCCACCAGCGCGATCAACCACATAGAACCAGCTGCTGCTGTCGAAGTAAGCTACGTACTACTGATACGCAACCAGCCAAATAATATGGGCCATAACGCCAAATTTTCTCTACAACAACAAACTGCAGATAATTCTCATTTCGGTTCTGGATCCCTATTAAGAGTAATATTTTCCTTTTTTGGAGTTCGTAGACTGGCTCCTACCAATCGAATATATAAACATTAAACTGTTGGGACTTTCAACATGAACCGCCTACGCCCTTCCAGCTAATAAAGCTATTCATCATCCACAGAACATCGAACATCCATTTTTTCTCCTTCGCGAACAAATCGAAGTTCACACAGCAACACTGGTGGTAGAATAACCAATCAAGAATAAATATGTGAACCCCCCTTATTCTGCAGTAAAACAGACACAACTAAGAGATTCCAACACGAATCGATAAAATCAGTAGCCGCCACTAATACCTAATATCAGCAGTACTCATCTTAAGGTACACCCACGTACCCTTGCTACACCAATCCGTTAAAACATTAAATATCAGTTCCACCAGCCCCCGTTTGGTCGTGTCTACCAGAAAAACACTCCCAGGTATAAATGTTTCGGATTTACAAAGAATGTCTGGTTTGAACACGAAAAAAAATATTAAAACTACCACGCGAAAAACAAAGGCTATGTGTACCATCCAGGACGGACCTTTACACGATTTCTGCCTTCGCGCTATGCACGACTTCCCCGGGATAAATGATATATTACTTAGTACCAAATGGACTTTTTTCCGGAATAGTTCACTTTTCTCGTTTGGCCGCGGGTCTTTTCTCGTGCTTGCTGCTGCGGGGCCCGCAGGGGGGCGGCATGGACAGTACGGTGCAAGCGTTGGCTCCCGCCGGGCTCCGTGGCCCATGCTCCACGTGGTCAAAGTCACGTGACCCAGCAAGCAACTCGGGGGATGGGGTCCCACTTCCGAAAAGCCATCCTGAGGCTTAAACTCCTACCCGGATCTTCGTATTTTCAGCTGCAAACATTTTGTTTTTTTCGCTTTTTGCTGTAACTGCAACTACAGCATACAGCAGTGCTGCTCGAGTTCGCAACAGCAACAACAGGCGTACGAGTGCTGCTCAAGTCGAGTGTTGCTCCAGTGCCGCTGGGTGCTGCTGCTGCAGCTGCTGCTGCTGCTGCTGAGTGCTCGTGTACCCGTGACTGCTTGGCCACAAGACATGACAACACGCTGTATCCACCACGTACATGGGATTGGCTTTTTAGTATCTCGGTGAAATTCATCTTTTATCCGATCTTTGCACGTACCAGGTACCAGGTATTGCGTTGCGTGTAATAATGTCGAACTCAATCATGCTCGAGCAGTACGCAGCAGCAAAACAACAGCAACAACAGGCGTACGAGTGCTGCTCTAGTCGAGTGTTGCTCCAGGGCCGCTGGGTGCTGCTGTTGCTGCTGCTGCTGAGTGCTCGTGTGCCCCTGACTGCTTGGCCACGCCGTGCTCGTGTTTGTCTCGTGCTCGTTGCGCTTGAGCAATCGAATGATCGTGGTCCCGGGTCCTTTTTTATGGGTAGGTTTGTCCGTAGACGAGGTAACGGCCTCCGCAAACGAAGTAACGGACAAAGCAGGGTTTATTGGTAGAGAGAATGTGGCATGTCCGTATCGGGAACTGGGATAGAGCAAGTTTGGTTGGAAGGGAAGGCCTCGCACGCAGTCCTTCCAAGCAAAGCACCGAGCGTAGGTCAGCATCCCCACGCCGGGCACGAGCAAGCACGAGGTCCTGTGACGAGCACGGGCAGACGTGAGGTAATCGCTGGTATGTCGATCCAAGCCGGGAATTAGTGCCTTATTTTCCCTTTCCTCCCGTCTCTACTCCGGCCCGGCTGGGACCACGTACTGAGGGCGGGGGCGAGCTGACGCGACTTTGGTGATCGGGGGGGATTTGCTGCGAGGACTGGATTCAGCGAGTTCCAAAAAAAAATAAAAAATCACACGGTATGTCATGTGTAGTGATTGTCGACTGGCGATAAAGTGCTATCTAACGATAGGCGAAGAAACGATGAGTGGGAGCGGCGACCGCGTCCCAGTAACGGGAGGCGGCCCGTTTAGAGAAGAAAGAACCCGTACGGGTTGGGGCACCCGCTCACACGAGAGCACGAGCATAGACGTGGCTGCACGGGTGGGAAGCAGCGCGACGCGGGTCTTTGTCTCGAGGTGCATACATGCACATCGAAAAGACGCTATGATACATTCGTGAAGGCGGCAGAGGGAGGACGCGTGGTGGAGACAACGGGCGCGCCAGTGTACGAGAGAGATAAAAAAAAACGAAAAAAAATGCATACTGATACCTGGTACCTGGTACGTATTGATCTATGAACACATCCCACAACATACACCCCAGACCACCAGATCACCCAGGCAGGTAGGTTTGGGGAGGTCCCAGGACGCTTGTGGTGCTGCTGTGTACAGTCAGTCCCCTTTTTAACGCGACCGAGAAGGCAAGCACAAGTTCTGGACATGATACTCATGGAAACATATATATACTGTTGGTAGTATAATTTGAGTCGGTGGAGACAGCAGTACTGCTGTATGCGATGGAAACATGCCGTCGCAAGACCGACACGGTGTTGTTTGCTGTGGAGGCGCAGCCTCGTTACTAGCTCTGGGCATGATACTCATGGAAACATGCCGGAGTATAGGCCGCTATAATAATAATGAGACTAATAATAATGACAATAGAAAATAACACGCAGCACAGCAGCACAGACAGGTCGGGGTTTTCATAAACGTGATAACACAGGAATGCGATGGGCACTGTATAATCAGCCCGAGGTACAAGAAAAGGGACGAAAAGGGGAGCAAATTGTTTCGTATACGCGTGGACGGGGGTTTCCATAAACGTGATAAAACAGGAATGCGAGGGGCACTGTATAATCAGCCCCGGGGTACAAGGAAAGGGACGAAAACGAGACGAAATGCTACATGAACCAAATATGATGTGGCTGTAGACTAAATTGAGTCGGTGCACAATGGAGATGTTACCGCTACTGTGGGCGACAATTAAGAAGAAAACAAAAACATGTTGACGCACGACCGACACGGGGTTGCTTGCTGTGTGTGGAGACACAGTCCGGCTGCAAGCTCTGGGCCTGATACTCTTGGAAACATGACGAAGTATCGGCCGCTATAATAATTTGAGTTGGTGCGCTGTGGAGACAGTTCTGCTGTGTGCGATGAAAACATATCGACGCACGACCGACACGGTGTTGCTTGCTGTGGAGACACAGTCTAGTTACAAGCTCTGGGGCTGAGACCCATGGAAACATGCAAGGTACTGGCCGCTCTAATAATAATAATTATTCATGTCATCATATTACGGGGGACCATAGTTAATAGGACCTATGGTGTACATAAAAACCTACCAGGTTTATATTTAACCTTCTTTTACTAACAATATTTGGTCCTATTAACTATGGCCCCCCGTAATAGTAACTTGAGTCGGCGTGCTGTGGAGACAGTACTGCTGTGTGCGATGAAAACATATCGACGCACGACCGACACGGTGTTGCTTGCTGTGGAGACACAGTCTGGTTACAAGCTCTGGGGCTGAGACCCATGGACTTGGGAATATGACGAAATATCGGCCGCTATAACAATTTGAGTTGGTGCGCTGTGGAGACAGTTCCGCTGTGTGCGATGAAAACATATCGACGCACGACCGACACGGCGTTGCTTGCTGTGGAGACGCAGTCTGGTTACAGTGGGGGGGCCTATATAGTGCAGGTTGAATAGTGCAGGTGCCCGGTATAGTGCAGGTAAAATCTCTGGACACAGACGGCGCCCTCAATAGTGCAGGTCCTGCACTATTGAGGCAGATCCCGCTATAGTGCAGGTTAGGCACCACGGTGCCCCGCAATAGTGCAGGTTGACACACACACACACACAAACGCGGACAGACGCACACAACGAGGGTGCACGTGCTGCTGCAGACCCGAAGAGCTCTACGCAGAGGCGCACCATGCCGTGTGCGGACGGTGAACTGTGCCATCAACAAAACAGAACGCCGCAAGCCCCTCACGGCCAGGTCTGCAAGGGAGGATGTGGCGAGCGGCTCCACGGCAATTGCGGCAGCATGTTTGAGGACGACGACAAGCACCGCATATGCAGCACGTGCGTCGCCAAGGCTGGCAAGCGCAAAGCGACACCGGCTGAGGGTGCTGGTGCGGGACCATCTCAACCCCCGAAGAAAAAGAAGGGCTCTGGTTCTCGTGCGCGGCCGGACAACAACGCGAAGCTCGAGATTCTGAAGTTGATCGATGCCAAGGTCTCTTACACGCAGATTGCAGACCGCTTCGGGTGCTCGGTTCGGCTTCTTGCGACGGTGAGGTCTGATCGGAAGCAGACCGAGGCGGCGGCTGCTGCAGGTGGCGGCAGCCAGAAAACTGCACGCAAGGTATCTTCCGGCTGCGAGGAGGAAGACGAAGCGGAGGACGGCGGTGGCGATCAGAACACGGGGCGCGAGCGCCGTGCTCCACCAGCTTATGATGAGCTGTCGCCTCACTTCGGCGTCCTGGAAGCGGCAGCAGAGGAGAGTGACAACGGAGACGCGGCGTTCGACCTTACGAAAGCAAAGATGGCGATGATCGCAGCGCATTCCGCTAAGCGGGTGCGCCAGGCAGACATGAGAGAGTTTGTCGAGACGTAGTGAGAGCGGGGGTACATGGCTGCTTGTTTTTCTTGCAGTGAGCTGCCTGTTGTGTTCTTTTCTTTTTTTTTTCCCCTGCAACATCGAGGGGGTGCGCCAGGCAGACATGAAGGATTTTGTTGCGATGTAGGGAGGGCGAGGGGCACATGTTTTTTTTCTTGCGGTGCGCTTCCTGTCGTGCTTGTGTTTTTTTCTTGCAACATCGAATCGGGCGCGCCAGGCAGGCATGAGAGAGTTTTGTCACCACGTAATGATGCTCGGTTTTTTACAGTGCGCTTCCTGTCGTGCTTGTTTTTCTGATTCTTTTTTTTTCCTACTGTATCTTGCAACATCGAAGGAAGCCAACGAGGACTAAGATATATTAATAGCTTCGTCCACTATTCAACATCATCTTGATCCATTTCGTACTATGTTAGCCCCGCAAAGCGTGAACGCCACGCCATAAAGCCAAGGAGTGCCTGAATAGTGCAGGACCGGCACTATTCAGGGAAATTCAAAGCCTCAATAGTGCCGAACCTGCACTACTGAGGCACTATTCAGAGTAGTGCAGGTGCCCGCTATAGTGCAGGTAAAATCTCTGGACACACCCCTGCACTATATAGGGCCCCCCACTGTACAAGCTCTGGGGCTGAGGCCCAGGGAAACAGGCAAGGTACTGGCCGCTCTAATAATAATTATTATTATTGATATCATCATAGTAATTTGAGTCGGCGTGCTGTGGAGACAGTACTGCTGTGTGCGATGAAAACATGCTGACGCACGACCGACACGGGGTTGCTTACTGCTGTGGAGACACAGTCTTGTTACAAGCGCTGGGCCTGATACTCTTGGAAACATGACGAAGTATTGGCCGCTATAATATAGTTTGGGTCGGTGCGCGGTGGAGACAGTACTGCTGTGTGCGATGCAAACATATCGACGCACGACAGACCCGGTGTTGTTTGCAGTGGAAACACAGTTTGTTTTTACAATCGCTGGGCATGATACTCATGGAAACATGCCGGAGTATGGACTGCTATAGTAATAATTTGAGTCGGAGCGCTGTGGAGACAGAACTGCCGTGTGCGATGATGGAAACATGTGGACGCACGACCGACACGGGGTTGTTGGCTGTGGAGACACAGTCCTGGTACAAGTTCTTGGCCTGAAACTCATGAAAACATGCAAGGTATTGGCCGCTATAAAAATAATAATTCAAGTCGGTGCGCTGTGGAGAAAAAAAACTGCTGCTGTGCGATGAAAACATGTCGATGCACGACCGGCACGGTGTTGTTGGCTGTGGAGACACAGTCCTGTTACAAATTCTTGGCCTGAGACTCGTGGAAACATGGAAGGTATTGACCGCTGGGGAGGCAGTACTGCTGTGTGCGATTACAACATATCGACGCACGACCGACACGGTGTTGGCCGGCTGTGGCGACAGCAAGGGGCCGGCTCGCTGTGGAGACAGGGAGGGCTTACCCAGGTGGAAACACACGAGGAAAATATTCCGGTACGACCACATGGGTAGGCAAGAAGAGAGTAAAAAAAAAAAACGAAAAAATAAAGAGAAAAGAAGGAAGAGCAGGAAGGGCTTGTAGCCTAGATTCACGGATCCGTATAAAAATAAAAAAATAAAATAATAAAAAACTACCCGTTGGTTGATTTTTCTTCTTGAGGGAAACACGAGCCGCTCGCCGTGGAAATAGGGGGGAGGGGGCCGGTCCGCTGTGAAATACAGCGGGCGCGACCGCCCGAGAAGGAGGAAATATTAACCCCCTCCCCCACCCCGGCTCGAGTCAGGGGGAATGCACGATGAAACTTGCCATGCACGACGGCCAATAGTTGCTGGCTGTGGAGACAGCGCGAAGCGGGCTCCCTGTGGAGGCAGAGAGCAACACGACCCGGGCGGAAACAAGCGATGAAATCATATCGGTACGAAAACCCGCGCCAAGTGAAATATAAACAAAGAGAGAGAGAGCCCGGGTGGCCCACGTGCATGTATACATATATAGCTGTATAGGACCGTCGGGACCTGTTGAGACCCAGGTGGATATGCACGATGGAAGCAGATCGGTGCGACCACCTGCGTCGGACAAAACGGAAAAAGGACAGAACGAGGGGTGGCTTGTGGCCTAGATTTCCCATCCGTTTGTCTACCTTGATTATTTCCTGCGTACGCACGAGCCGCCCCCTGTCTAGACAGTGGGGTGGGGGGGGGGCAGGTCCGCTGCGAAATATAGCGGGCACGACTGCCTGAGAGAGAGTAGATATTTGCCTCCCGCCGGCTTGAATGGGGCGGGAATGCACGATGACCGGTCGCTAATTATCATGCCTACCGGGGTAGACAGCGAGCCCTATGGCTCCAGGAAGCTGTACCATCTGGCACAGGTGGGAACGCGAGATGTAAACACCTCGGCGTACAACACAGTGCCGATCACACATTGAAGACGGGCGGTACCGGCCCCTGTGGGATCGCATTTTTTAATTATTTTTATTTTATTTTTATCTTCCTCGATACTGGGTACGTGCGTTCAATTTCCAAGAGATAGCAAAAAAGTACCCGGCACCGGTAGCACCGCAGAGAGAAATACAAAATCGCGGCACCCGACGAGTAGTCGGGTGCCCCACGTCACGTTAAACTAGGGTACCGAGATACGGCCCACTGCGACCGCGGGAAGGGCACCCTACATCTATAAACTGAAACCAACGGCTACACACGTTGGGGCCGGTGCGCGACTGTTTGGGGGGGGGAACCCCCAACCAAGAATAAAAGAATTATACAAAATAATAAGAATAATAATAATAATAATAATAATAATAATAATACAAGGAAAACTCTATATCTTCACGCAGCTCGAATAATGGGGATAACCGAGCGAATTACATCGACACTGATCGAGAAAGACGTTCTTATACGCAACGCCTTGCGAGGTAAAGTCCCTGCTGCTGTTGGCCCTGTTTCCAGAATTCGTGTTGGGCGGGGGGAGTATCCCTTGCCACGGGACGCACGGCCCATGCTGTTCGGCGTGAGTCGTGCGCCCCGTCTGATAAGCACGTTTTGGACAGGGCGGCGGCCTACGCAGAAGCAATTATCTCAAATAAGGAGTTGCGAGCAGAGGGGGGGGGGGGAGGGGGGGCACAGAGCTGCGACGCCCCCCCACCGTCTCCACGTTGGTTCGTTGGTCGTGATGCTTGGCTTGATGCCCATGTGTTCTGAATCATCCGCCCAGGGGCTGGGCGGGAGAAGATACACCCGCGTGTGTGTTGCAAAGGGGGCGCGGGAGGGGGGGGGTGTATATACATTTTTCACCATCATGTACGACCATCAATGAGCTCCCCGTTGTAGAGACAACGGGGAGGGAGCAGGTCTGCTGTGGAGACAGCGGGCACAACTGCCCATATTTGGTTTTGTCGATTACCCGATGTAAACACTCCGATGTATGACCATCAATAAGTTCCCCGCTGTGGAGACAGCTGGGGGGGGGGCGGTACGCTGTGGAGACAGCGGGCATAACTGCCCACATTTGGTTTGGGCGAATACTCGACGAAAACATATCGATGTAAACCAACAGTGAGTTCCCCAGCTGTGGAGACAGCGGGGGGGGGGCAGGTCCGCTGTGGAGACAGCGGGCACAACTGCCCGAGGGTGACGTTGTCCCCCGCATGCTTGACCTTGCCAGGAATGCATGAAAACATATAAATGCACGACCGCCAAGGAGTTGCCCGCTGTGGAGACAATGGGGGGCAGGCTCGCTGTGGAGACGGCGGGCACAACCGCTCGAGGGGGTGCCATCCCTCTCCGTCATTGATTTTTGTTATGTTTATTAGTTTTTTTATTAGGGGGAATACACGATGAAAACACATCGTTGTACGACCGCCGATGAGTTGCCTGCTGTGGAGACAGTGAGGGACGGGCTCGCTGCCAAGATTGGGGGCAGTACTGCTCGAGGGGGAGCTACGACGAGGCCACGTCTCCGCTCATATTTCAACTTTTCGTTGCATAAGTTTGTTATCTTGTCTCCGCACCTACGTTGCCCAGATGAGGGCACGCCCACGGTGGGAATGCAGGAGGCAGAGGTGGGGACACCCACCCTTACCATTGCCCACCGTCACACAGGCGGCATTGACCCCCCAACAAACACGAGGGGGACATAATTCCGCACTGACGACAGCCGGGTGTTCTGCGAACGTTGGCGGCCGATGTACGGCACAAACATTTCCAACCTGCCACATGGTACAACTCATGATTCGGGCTTCCACGATATACGGTTACCCATTTATATTTAGCTACTTTATCCTTCGTTTCTGGCTTATTTCCTCTGGAAACACGAGAAACGTGCAGATGAACGGTTCCGGCACGGAAATCAGATCGGTGCGCTGATAAAGTGGCTACCGCTAAGGCTGTTCACTTGACATCCTGATTGTTCGTGATATTCCGACAGCCCTTGGCCGCTGCTAATTCCGGGGGGGCGTGATGCACCCAAGGTGTGCTTACTTTTCCGATGGGGGAAGGCATTCATATACTGGTGCCGGTGATTTGGTGTGCCGTGCTTCTAATCAGTCTAGTTCCCCCTTACAGGACGGTCCACGTGGATACAGATTGGTATATCTGGCGAATATTTTTGTCGATGACAGACGGCACCGTTGTACAGACGAATATCGGGTCGTCGCGTCACACAGCACGCACACTGGGCAAAGCTCAAGTCTCTATGGGGGGCAGAGCTAGACGTTGGAAGATCAACCCTTGCGACTCCACACCGTTGTAAATCCATCGGTGACCCCCCCCCCCCCCCCCCCCCCCACTCGTCCCGTCGCCGCCTGCACACTCCGAGCGCGTGTCTCTGGCGTCGTTGGCAGCGCTCATACACGGGATACAAGCTGGCCGGCCACTGTTTCGCGTGGAGAGAGCACGCGGCTGCCGATTCGGGCGCAAAGGTTTCTGCAGCAGCTACTTCCGCGCTCGGATAGGGTTTGCTTGGCACTGGCCCACGTAACGGTCGGAATGCCACGATGCGTTCGACCACCGGCGTTATTCGGAGCAGCGCCTGGTGGAGGCGAGGGCGGATCTTTGTACCGACATCTTGGCCTCCAGTACGTTGGGGGTTCAGTTGCGAGCTCGAATAGGCGTACGTACGAGTCTGGTCGCCGATCTTGGAATCCGTTTCGCAGGTTGATGGGTTGTTGGGAGTTCTCGGCATCGAGTGATTCGAAGAGTTTTGAAGGATGGGCGTTGATCGAGTTTGTATCGTGGTGTCGTGCGTCGGAAGGTAACCTGGCGAATATGATTTCCGGTAAATACGTGGAGGTGCAGTATTTCCATCAATTGAGGGTAGGAGTGGAGCTGCTGGTCACGGCTCCGGTTGTCCAGTGTGCGCTCAGGAGTATGGCACGGACCCACGTGACGGCAGAAACGCCACGCCGCGTCCGCTTACCGGTGTTGTTCGGTGGAAACCCTCATTCCCACGTGGGGCCCGGAGGGGAAAGTGTTGTGGTTGTGTCTGTGTCCGAGTTACTTCTTGATGACGCGTTCGGACGAAATGTTCACCCCGGATTCGGGGGCGGTGCACCCGGTGCACTGCCCGACGCGAGGTGACATGGCGTTTTTCGCCGAGGGCACACAGTTAGGAGAGAGGCGTAAGTAACAACCGGACAGGGTAGAGGTGCAGTTTAAGGGGCATAAGGGGATCAGGAACAGGCTGGCAGTGTGCGCGTGCGGACTCGAAGTGAGGTTCGCGGGCCAAGGTCGTCCTTTAGGGCAGACGGCGGGACCGTTGCCCTTATGTTGGAGTTGAGGTCATGCTTCCCTGGTTTTCTCGACCATGCCCCCCTGTCCTCGTATCAATGTGGCAAGGCCATACGAGTGGTTAGGTATGGCCGTGCCCTTAAAGCACTCAAGGAGGTGGTGGCGAAGTCAGGTCGGAATGCCGATGAGTTCGCCTTGAACTCATTGAGCATAGGAGCCACGACCACGCTCGCGGTGGGGGGGGGAGACATAGCGGAACGAGTTATCCAGAGAGAAGGGAGGCGGAGGTCTGACGCGTACGAGGTGTACACTTGTAATATCATAGAAGATTCCACGAGAGTGTCACGTAAGCTGGCGAGGGCAAAGGTGGAAGGGAGGGATGGAACGGCGGGGGGTAAGAAATAACTAAGAGTACGTCAAACAGTAGCCTCACATTACCTCGGGGTTGGAGGAGTCGAATGGTACCGTACCATTCGGAGGCTTGGTTATCCGAGACAACTGTAGGCCGTACTAGTTAGGAACCCGGCCAGTATAATAGGAGGGAGAGAGAGACGTAGAATTTGAGTGGTCGAGATATCCAGGGTATTGCAGGAAGCTGCGATACAGGTATCTGGCCGAGGGGAGGAACCTCTCTCTCTCCCACGACACAGGAAACGATAATGATAATGCAATTCGAAAGATATACAATAAAGGGTAGGTTTGTCCGTAGACGAGGTAACGGCCTCCGCAAACGAAGTAACGGAAAAAGCAGGGTTTATTGGTAGAGAGAATGTGGCATGTCCGTATCGGGAACTGGGATAGAGCAAGTTTGATTGGAAGGGAAGGCCTCGCACGCAGTCCTTCCAAGCAAAGCACCGAGCGTAGGTCAGCATCCCCACGCCGGGCACGAGCAAGCACGAGGTCCTGTGACGAGCACGGGCAGACGTGAGGTAATCGCTGGTATGTCGATCCAAGCCAGGAATTAGTGCCTTATTTTCCGCCGCCCCACCCCCCCTATTTTTTCTATCGAAGGGGGGGGGGGGGGGGGGCACGAGTAGCCGGTGGTACGGAGGAAATGTCTTTCCTTCCGCTAGGGTTTACTTTAGTTAGATTGGAGGAGTCGAATGGTACCGTACCATTCGGAGGCTTGGTTATCCGAGACAACTGTAGGCCGTACTAGTTAGGAACCCGGCCGGTATAATAGGAGGGAGAGGGAGACGTAGAATTTGAGTGGTCGAGATATCCAGGGTATTGCAGGAAGCTGCGATACAGGTATCTGGCCGAGGGGAGGAACCTCTCTCTCTCCCACGACACAGGAAACGATAATGATAATGCAATTCGAAAGATATACAATAAAGCGGTGCAATTGGCTTGACACCTAGTCATGCTCGTGCGCTCGAGTCCAGCTCGAGCAGTACGCCGCCGTACAAGAACAGCAACAACAGGTTTGCGAGTGCTGCTCGAATCGAGTGTTGCTCGAGTGCTGCAGAGTGCTGCTGAGTGCTGCTGCTGCTGCTTCTACTGCTGCTGCTGCTGCTGAGTGCTCGTGTGCTCGTGACTGCTTGGCCACAATGACATGACAACACGCTGTATCCACAACGTACATGGGATTGTGTTTGTTGTATCTCGGTGCGACTCATAATTTATTTATGGGATCTTTGCATTCATACCACGTATTGCGTTGCGTGTAATATTGTCGAGCTCATCGAGCAGTACACAGCAGCTAAACAACAGCAAGAACAGGCCTACGAGTGCTGCTCTAGTCGAGTGTTGCTCCAGGGCCGCTGGGTGCTGCTGCTGCTGCTGCTGCTGCGGAGTGCACGCGTGCACGTGACTGCTTGGCCACGCCATGCTCGTGTTTGTCTTGTGTTCGTTGCGCTTGAGCAATCGAGTGATCGTGTTGACGTGTCTTTCTTTTTGCGGTGCAATATGCTTGACACCTACCTGGTACTACTCATGCTCGTTCGCTCGAGTCCTGCTCGAGCAGTCCGCAGCAGTACAAGAACAGCAACAACAGGCGTACGCGTGCTGCTCGAATCGAGTGTTGCTCGAGTGCTGCTGAATGTTGTTGTTGTCGCTGCTGCTGCTGCTGAGTGCTCTGCTTGGCCACAAGACGCGAGAACACGCTGTATCCACCATGTCGCCAACGCGTCGGCCGGTGGCCCGTCCTCACTACCGACACATACGATACACGTTGCGAGACACCATGGACTGCTGTATGCCCTAACGACGCTGTGGCCGTGCACAAAAATCTCGGTCGACGGTGAGAAACTATGTGCCGGCGCAGGCCTCGAGGCCGGCGCCAACGCGTCGGCCCTTGGCCCGTCCCTCACTAACGATACATACCATCAATGCCGCAGTACACAATGAACGACGTATGGTAATGTTTTTCTAGGTATCTCGGTGCGAATAATCGTTGGTCGGATCTTCTAACCACGTATAGCGTTGTATGTTATATTGTAGCCTAGTGTTTACTGCCCTTAGCACAATGTGCGCATGCCACGCGGTTTGCTTAATATTCTGCTAACACTCCTGTTGTTGCTGCCGCTCCCACTACTACTACACAAAATCGCGGTGTGGCTGCTATTACCACTGCTGTTGCTGGCACAGGTTGCTGTTCTTGCCGCTACCCTTATTTTTTTTTTGCCCGTGCCACGCGGTTGCTTATCTTGCTGTTCCTGTTGTTGCTATTAATAATTATGCTGAAACATGTGTGAAGTATCGAGCTTTTACAGATCCTCCGGATCATACAGACATCCTGCAGATCATACAGATCCTCCAAATCGTACATACCGTATCCCGGTTAATATGTACAGATCATTCAGATCACACATATTCCACCCAGGTAGATCATACTGATCCTGCAGATTATGCAGCTCCTGCAGATCAATGACACCCACCGATAAACATGTCATGTGCAGATCATGCAGATCGTGCAAACCCTATCTCGCTAACGATGTACAGATCGGCAGATCGGACAGATCCCATCCCGGTCAAACTGTACTGATTGTACAGCTAACACACATTCTACTCAGATACACACATCTAGGAAAATTGCAATCAGACAGATCCCCTCCCGGTTAAACATTAGCATGTCATTGAGATCAACCAGATCCCACCTGGCATACAAGTAAGTGGAAATGATACGGAACATACCTGTCTCTCCAGGCGAAGTACCAATTGGAGTGTGTAGATAATCGATCATGCAGATCCTCCGCATCATGCACACATGGCGTTCAGATTATCCCACCCCGCACGCAAGTGCAATCATAAAGACCAAGCAGATCTCACCTCCAAAGAAAAGAGTGATACATCTACATTATTATGCAGACCCTGCAGATCGTACAGATCCTTCGGATCATGCGGACCCACCCACGCAAAACTATTCATCAGTTAGTTAATCACGGCACATGTATGTTCGATTAGGGTTAGGGTTAGGTTCATCATGCAGATCGTGCAGACCCCACCCAGTAGAGGTGTTCAGATCATCAATAAGGTTCACCTATCCTATATCGATGATACAGATCCCACCCAGGCGATAAATACCTGGATGATGCTCACCCCTTCAATTTCGGGGCCACGCTTTCCTCTAAGCAATACAGTAGTCCATGTCTCCTACCAGGTATGCGCCAAGACACGCGCGAGCATCGAAGACTAGACCACTACTCCTCGCTTTTAGAAATAGATCTGTAGCCCATGACTCAGTTTTCTCCGAGATCATATTTACTCAAAACAGTCGTGCAAGGGTTTTACCTGCGTCTCCCTTTTCAACTTGCGACACCCCCCGGATTTCATGCCACCCACATCCCGAAGGGGAACCTTGTATTACATACCATTCGGAGTTCCGTAACCAGTGACAAACGATAGTTTTCTTACTGTATACGAGGTTCCCCTTCGGGATGTGGGTAAAAGAAAATCCCGGAGGCGTCCCGAGGCGTAACTTGGGTCACAGGTAACACATGTATAGCCGATTTTTGCTTGGCGGAGGCGTGAGCCATGGGTTAGCGTATTTCTCGAAGAAAAGAGTACTAGTAGTCAGCAGGAACTGAATACTGCCCTTTCTGTAGTGAATACTACACTCCTCCATGAAAGCGGTACCATGTGTTGACTACAGTACTGTTACTTGACACCACTACCCCCGCTACGCAGATGTAGTAGAGGTAGAAGAAGCTTGCACTATACAACTTTTTATCTGGTACACCCTCGTACTACGACTCCCAACTTTGCTGCTACTAAGTACTACTGCTTGAACATGACCACACGCTCATACAATACAGACAACCTCATGGTGAACAAAGAGGTAAAATAACCACGCGGTACCATGGCTTAGGGCATGACTACTATATTGTTACTATACATCACCACCTGTAATGAATGGGTGCAGTACAGGTAGAAGCAGCCCGAGTAAACACTGCACTACTATTACGGGGGATCATAGTAAATAGGACCAAATATTGTAAGTTAAAATAGCGAAATATATAGCTTTTTGTGTGTACCGTAGGTCCTATTCAATTTGCCCCCCCGTAACTCTTGAAATACACCACTACCGCTACACTACTTATATAGATGTACTATAGTAGAGGTAGAAGCAGCATGCAGGCCACAGAATAATATACTACGAGGACTACTTATGAGTTTGTAAATGCACAGGCCACATATTCTATACGGTTGAGGGCATGTATTAATACTGTGCAGCTGTTGGTCAGATAGAAGCAGCATGCAGACGGCAACAGCAACAATAACGGACGTCACAACGACTACACCTCGTGCTACTACTTATAGTTCAGGTACTACTACTGCTATTCTGGACAGGTCTTAATAGAAGCAGCATGCACTCGGTACCATGGGCTACTGTTTATACTATACTACCTACAGCTATACCTGCGTGTCAAAAACAGAGTCAACACGTAGTACAGAGAGGCCAAATAACCTAAAACTTCACTAGTTGTAGGAAGCAACTTATCTGTATGTATTCATTTGTGTTACAGCGAGTGGCGCCAGGGTAGGAGGTTCATAGCGCTGGTGCTGTGACCAGCGCTGTGGGGAGGATAATACGGCGCAAGATAGCTGGCCTGATCAGTGTTACGCGTCGGGTCTATTCGATAGGCAGAGGGCAAGCTTTGGCTATAATCCTTTTGGGTGGATCTTATAGGGGCAGGGAAGATCCCCGGTGGGGGAACGCCTCCGGTCTCGGGTACAGAACCAGTAACGAGGTTCCCGGACCACCCGGTGTCACTAAACACCACCAAGTGACGAAGAAAGTCAAAGTCAAGTGAACTGTGATACCTGTTCTATCGATGCCCACCCCCTTAGGCCCTGCCTTGCCTGTCGTGCCCGTCATCGTGTCTGTGGTGCTTCGTTGGTTGCTCACTCTGGCTGCTTGCGACTACTGCATTGCATCGTTCTCTCTCTGCGTGACCCGATTATTACTTCACGAAGGCACTTCTCGAACTCTCAAACAACAGGTGAGCCGGCCTCAGAGATCTAACACGCGGTCCTTTCTACCGTCTGAGAGCTGTACCCCGCTGCAACATGTGCAGTCATACGTACGGTTGGGGCACGATGAAAAATGAATCCGCATTTGTCATGAAATTTTTCGAATGAATGTTCAATAGGTACTCACGGTAACAACAGCTGGATCGTGGCAACAGCAGTAGAACTCTAACATCACTACTACTATCAATAGGCAGCAACTTGGCTGTTGTCATTACTGTACAGATCTACAAACGATTGAGGGCATCATGAAAAAAACTTATACACCAGTCATTAAACGTTTCTCTCCACGTTTGAAGTAATGACTGTCAAAAGCAGCAAATTCTCCATGGGTTACAGCCGCAGACTCGTGGCAACAGCACCACTACTACCTACTACTAGTACTACTGCTACTGCTATTAGTACTGCTGCTGTTACTACAACAACTACTACTACTGCGCTACTGTACTATTCTATTAATACTACTACAACTACAACTACTGCTGCTACACCTATTGATACGGCTACTATTAATATTCACACTACTACTGCTACTACCAATACTACTCCAATACTACTACAACTAATACTACGACTATGCCGGATGCGCACCGAGAGAGGGGGGGTAGAGAGACACGGGCGGCATAATAATGAGCCTGGCTCTGTGGCTCTTGCCCGGTGCGATTACCTGCTGCTGAGAGTTTTCGACTTGAATACTCGCTAGGTATCATACAGGTCCTGTACAAATACAGTATGTACCTCGTACCAACTTCCCCCGGGTATACGGACCGAGGGGCTCATTTTTGTGGTCATGTTCGTTCTCGGTGTGACGTGCGTGGTGTACATCAGAGGGGTAGTTGATACATATGTGACCCTCGACAGACAGACGTGTACTGCTGCTGCTGTATCTGCTGCTGTATCTGCTACTGCTGCAGCTGAGATTGATCAAAAACAACAGTGGACGGGTAAAAGCTGGCGATTTCAAAACTAACTATAGAGATTTTCAACTCAGAGAAAATTCAGTAGAGAAAATTATTCGTTGTTGAACGTGTGTAGTGCGTTAGTGGATCGCCATGCTTAGAGGATCACATTGGGAAAAATGCGTAGTGGATCACCGGGCTAGAGGATCACAAATCCAAAAATGAGTGGTGGATCACCGGGCTGCTAGTAGTGGATCACAATTGCGGGAATAAATGAGTGCTGGATCACAGGGCTGGTGGATCACAAATTCGAAAATAGCTGGTGGACCCCCCACACTACCACGGTGCAACAACTTCTCAACTTGACACATTGTGATACACTACCCTGTTTTCAGCAGTTATTCTCCCAGTGTGATTCGCCAAGCATGGTGTTCGCTTAACTCTGGTACGAAATCGTACTTCTTGTATCTTTTTCTGGTACGAAATAGAAAAAACAACAAGAAATATCGTACCAGAAAAAGATACAAGAAGTACGATTTCGTACCAGAGATAAACGAACACCATGCTTAGTGGATCACACTGGAAGAAAAACTGCTGTAAAACAGTAAAGTAGTAGAGAAATTAAGGCAAAACAGCGATATGAACTATGGTAGACAACAACGATTTCGAACCAGAAAAAGCATCAAGAAATACGATTTCGTACCAGAAAAAGGTACAAGAAGTACGCTTTCGTACCAGAAAATGATTACAAGACATACGACTTCGTCCCAGAAAAAAGTACAAGAAATACGATTTCGGACCAGAAAAATATACAAGAAGTACGACTTTGTACCAGAGATAAACGAACACCATGCTGAGTGGGTCACACTGGAAGAAAAACTGCTGGAAAGCAGGATAGAGCATCGCAATGTGTGAAGTTGAGGAGTTATATTGCACCGTGGTAGTGGGGGATCCACCACTCATTTGCGAAATTGTGATCCACTAGCCCGGTGATCTACCACTCATTTTTGGAAATGTGACCCACTAGCCCGGCGATCCACTACGCATTTTTCCCGATGTCATCCACTAAGCATGGTGATCCACTAACGCACTACACGTGTACACAAGTCGTCGTATCGCACGTGTCCTGACATTTTAGTCGTACAAATGAGTGATCCATGTTGAAGATCATGCTGCACATTGTCAGATGGCAAGAGGAATAATAATAATAGGATATCGGCCAGGCAGTCGGGCAGTGTGGGGCGCCGTGTTAGGTGCCGTACTGAGACACAGTACAGAGCAGTGTGGGGCACCGTTTTAGGTGCCGTACCGAGACACAGTACAGAGCAGTGTGGGGCGCCGTTTTAGGTGCCGTACCGAGACACAGTACAGCGAGACGGAAGGCAGTATGGGCCTCGCCCTCGCTCTGTTGCTCTTGACCGTTGCGATCACCTCCTGCTGAGAGCGTGCGACTGAATAACTAGGTACTGTAGGTATGGCAATACCTGGTACCAAACAATTTTCCCAGGTAGATGGACCGAGGAAGGAAGTTTTGTGGTCACGAACATGCTCGCGGTTAGGTGTACACCACCCGTCAAAGGGCTTGGTGCAACAGATACAACGGCCGACAGAGGTGTACTGTTGCTGCTGTATGTTGCTGTATGTTGCTGCTGCTACTGCTGCTGCTGCTTCTTCTTGTTCTGCTGAGGTTGAAAACATATGTAGAGTAAAGGGAGCTTAAAATAGTGTTCGAGGGTGGCGGGCTATTAAAAAAAAACAAAGAACCACGTGGGGTTTTCCGTGTCACCTACTCGGCTCGGCGAGGCAGGAAACAACCCCTTGTTTTTTAGAGCCTGCTCAGCGACGTTCAATGCCCCGAGCACCGCCACGGTGCTCATACGGGATCCAGACATGCGTAATGTTGTACCACGTCCCCCTTGCTTGCCCCGCATCCGAAGCCCTCGGCCGCGGGAGAACAGCATGCCAAACAAATACAAAAAACTAATACTCATGTACATATATCGTCCACCACTCATCTGGGAAGAACGGTAGCTACCATCGCAGACAGCATCTATCTTATACCAGGTACGACTTACCCGGAAAGGATCCAAAACCCAGTCGAAAATGACATATCTCCTTTTACTTGTACAGTCGAAAAGATATTGGACCGACGGGTGTATCCAATCGCCAGAGAAAACTACACCCCTGAAAAATACCCACCCTCCCACGCGCTAGTCACCGAAATCAAATCTCCAGTCGACGATATACCAACATCTGCTTTCTGCACAACCCCGCTGCTGCTGCTGCTGATGGCATTGCCGCTGTTGTGAAGCGCCCTAGGCTGTCGTGCAGGCACTTTCACCTCGTATAGTGAACTGCTACAGTCAGTCCACGAACCCCTCCACACCTGCTAACTCCATCGCATGTTCCTCAGCAATAGAGTGCACGCAATCATGTCACGTGACAGTTTCCCCTCACCGTCTTCGCTTGTGAGATGTGACGGGAGCACATGGCCAAGCGTCGGCCATGCGTCTTTTCGCGGAATTGGCAGACGCGTCCCCCTCGCTCAGCGATACCCTCATATCTGTTCCTCCTCCCCAACCAACCTCTCCGTGAGTGAGCACGGCAAATCATTTTCGCACGACTTGAAGTCCTCGTGTCGCAACACGCGACTGGGGTGCCTTCAACTGTTCGTCCGCCGTAGGGCATTTAACTGCTGCTGTAAATAAGGAGCTGCTCTCTTAGAACGACACCGGTGCCGCCTCGTTCATGTTCGCCACCAATCTCCCCCTAGCGCAGTACGTGTGGCTAAGCCGCACGATTCCCCCCCAACAACCGCACGACAGGGGTGCCCAAGGATGTATACCTCTTCCTTGGGACGTTCAGCTGCTGCTGCTGCTGCTGTTCGTCCCCCCTTCCGCTGAACACCGCAAGGGTTCACGGTTATGCTTCCACCATGGACATACGCTGCTGCTGCTTCCTGCCTACGATTATGCTCCGCCGTAGGACGTTAGCTACTGCTGCTGTATACCAGTAGCCACTCCGCCAAAATGACACTGCCTCAACCGCATCGTTCATCTCCGGCACTACGAGCTGGTTCAGCCGTGAAACAGATTTCATTCGATCGGCGGTTTTGCAGTCATTCGGAAATATTTTTACTCCAAATTTGACAACTGAAACTGTGTTCCTGAGCGTATGGCGCACTTGCAGACACCCCACGTTATAGAATCCGAGTTGATTTCATCGAAAAGCGCCCTATCGACTAAATCCCGTCATACCCGTAGGTATTTCCGTACTAAAGCCTATACGAAACCGCGAAAAATCTGTACTGTGGATGACGCTGAATGTCGGTGCAAACATTCCTTTAGGCATGGCGAAACGATCGATATCCTCACTATCGCCTAGTTCGTTGTCTGTCAAGAAGTATAGTTCGTTTACGACCCGCAACACAAAGTCAACATGTTACGATGAGGGACACAAAATCCCGATTTCCCAGCCCAGTTTTTCGTTTTTCCATCTGAACGTTTGGCACGTGATTCGCAACGCTCTTGCCCAGGGACGCATTCGTGCTCATTTTTTTTTCCAACTTTCTTTTTGTCATGATTTTCGTCCAAAACCTCGGCCATGGTTTTTCGGAAACGTCAATGAAAGTGTGCTCATTTTTTTTTCGAACTTTCTTTTTGTCATGATTTTCGTCCAAAAAAACGTATTTCTCCGCATCTATCATAAGATACTCTTAGTAAGCTCGTGTGAAGTGACTGCACATCACAATAGATATGGATGTCAACGCCCATATGCTGACAGAACTCGGATGCGGGAAGCCCGACCGGACACATTGGCCGAAGTCTCGGCGCATTCCGTGCACTCTGGAGCGCGTAGCGGGCGCTCAAAGTTTTTTCCCCGGCGGGAGTAGATAAGACAATTTCCCTAGTTTCGACACGGGAAGCCTTATTTTGTACGTACGTATCGGTAACATGTTGTCTGTTTTCTTCCCAACGGCTGTTGTTGTAGACTCTCATGAGCTGTGAGCACACAGCTCAGACATATACCAGGTACGCAATAGACAACATGCACAGATACGCACAGATCCCGTCGTTCCAACGCTGCCGCCCACACACCGTGCGTGTGCGGCACACCCATATGCGAGGTACGGCTGCGGCTGGTTGTGTTTGTCGGAGCCTGCCGTCCGCATTCCCCCGCCTGCCAGATTTTTTCATACGTTTTTCCCCAGGCTGACGTAAAATCCCTGTACATGTTCATGTGTAGTTGCACGGAGCACAGACCACCGCCCAGACAACAATAGTAACAGTGCACAGGGCATGCTTACCTCCAGCTTCCCACAGCACCACAACCCTGCTGCCCAGCGGCAGCAGCAGTAGGCACACCTCGCGCGTATGGATGATCGTACTGCGGCTATCAAAGTTGAATTATCGGAGATTTCGATCGACTACTTGATCACGCCACCACCACACCACCGCATGTTACCTCTCTCCCTCTACATCGTCTGCGTATTGCTCTCTGTGATCTAACAATGCCACTGCTCCAGCTGTGCTCAGCACAGTGTGCCAACAGCAGCAGCAGGCTGTGTACTATGCGCAGGTGGAAGGTCCGCGCTGTACGCTTAGCTAGTGTTCGTTGTTGTTGTCATCGGCATTGGCCTATCTATGCACGTACCTTCCGCAAGGTGTAACAGGCATTTATTTGCTCGGTACCGATCATCCTCGGATCGATATGTATGTGTGTTGTCGAATCGAGTACAACAAACCGTTCGTACTCGGACAATTATCGTGTACAGCAGCATTCGTGCAAAACATACTTCCAGGTAATGACTGCTGTGTGTTCTACACTGCTTACTGGCCGATAGATCCTAGAGCCAGCTGAAAGGGGATTCGTACACGTTCCTTTGTCGCAGTACGCGTATCTTCTGTTGTCGTATCATACGAGGTATCACATCATCTGGCATGACATTTTACAGCAGTACGTACTGTTGCACATACAGTCGTACCTATCTGTACAAGCTACCAGGTACTCTACTGTAGATCCTGCAATGTTGTTTCAGGTTGCGTAAAACACACACAGCGTGCCAGTTGTGTGAGCACTGCTGCCCTAGCGTAGATACGTCGCACTGTGCTCGATAAAAAAAATCGTTTCCGAGGTTCCACTCGCACCATCGACGCTCTTTCTTTTTTTCTTTTTTTCACTCCTGACTTTTGTTGTACCTGTACATCCATCTTGCTTTTCTGAACGTATGACATAATACAAGTTTTATGCTTTTACCCCCATCCATGGCAAAGACTTTGGGCGCGTTTACGTGGGGCGTGCGTTCATACCTCAACATTTCCGCTAACCCCAATATTTGAGAATAAAGCAAAAAGTATGTTCGAGAAAATATACTGCTGTAGGTACTACGTACACTCGCAGTATGTCGTTTTTTTTGTATTCCACATACATACATACTGCGAGTACTCGCAGTATTTTGAGATTCTTCTGTAGTACTACTTCATATACTACTGCGGATACTTTCGGGCTCGAACTAATTCGGGGTTCGCTACTGCTGCTGTTAGTGGATACTCCCTGTGGCGCTTCAAGTATCTCGGGGTTCCGTACCGTGGGTACTCCGAGTACTATTTATTAGGGGGGACATTACTAATTAGGACCAAATATTGTTGGCAAAAATAGGTAAATATAAAGGTTTTGTGTGTACCGTAGGTCCTATTTACTATGGTCCCCCGTGACAGTCTTCTAACAGTATTTCGTCCCTTGGTAGTGTCCGTACTGCTTCTGCGAGTATTCGCACTACCGAGATACATACCCTAAATATGCCCAGTATGCTTCGAGTATGAAGTATACTTCGACCCCCTGTGCACCGTGTCCACAATTCTCAGGCCCATTGTTCGGCACTAAACACTCCTAGATAGTCGCACGAGTGGAATTTGAAGCAAATTGCTTTCGCTGGGGGCAACTCGAATACTTATTAATAATAGAGCACGGACAATAATTCGAGATATATGCACTGCGAGTACTCTCAGTATCTCAAGGTTCTGTAAATAAATAATGCGAATATTGCCTGTACTCCAAATATTTCGTGTTTCGATACCGGGTACATTCTTGCCTGTGCTCTCGGGGTTCGGCACTGCTCATACTCTGATTACTCTCAGTATTTGGGCCTTCTCAGCACTCGCAATATTTCGGCCGCCAGTACTCCATTACTCTCAGTACTCGGATTTATCTGTGAAACCTTCATGTTACCCTGAGCACCAAGAAACGTTCATATTGGGAAGTATATATTGTGTGCGCTGTACCTTGCTCAGTCGGTCACAAAGTATTATGGCGCAACCTCGACCTCGCGCAATTTTTTTGTGCTTATGTTCACGCCGCATACATTTAATTGATCGCCGCGAGTCATGTGTTCAGTTCATAGTCAATATCCACTCACCGGTACCCTATTTTGCATTATTAGTATTGTACTTAAGTATGTATTAATGTAGAAATGATGCCACACCATTTATTTCCGCAAACAGCATACATCTGTTCTCAAAAGTAAGTGTTTGTGTTCTTCACATTAATGGTGGGTGGAGAACACTACTACTTCTACCCAGGTGTACAGGAAGTCATAGTACTATTTAGCTCTTTCTTGCGCCACTCCCCTAGGCACCTCCCGGAGGCGAACCTTGTATGCTAGTATAAGTACGCCCCCACAACCATACACACTGTATCCAGGCAAGCTCGAAGCGACGATATATGAAGTCTGTGAGACAAGCTCGCGACCCATCCTTTGGTTGTTATAGAAGCACTACCCACTTGCATATACCTGGTATATATTATTGATCACGTGGTAGAAAATGCCGACCCCCGCAAGCCCACTGCCATGTGTGCCAGAGGACAGCTCACCTATCGGGCTGCCTACCCTACTCCCTCTGTCACCATCGGAGAGATCAAACGACGCCGGTACATCATCCCTCCCTGCTGTACCAGCGGTGGCTGTCTTCTGCTCTACACCGGACTCCTCCCGCGGTCTGTATTCGAGGCTGCTTCTCCAAAATCGTCGCAATCTCTCCCTGTTAATAATGTTGTGTACTTTGTTTATTCAGCTGCTCGAATACAAAACCCTGTTCCAGTACTTGATGAGCCCGAAGGTCTCCAGTGTTATTCTCCATGGGGCCGTGGACCAGCACATATTGTTGAATGTTCGTAGCCTCAGGCAACGGTGGCCTAGAATGCATGGCAGTCTATGGATGGATGCTTCCGGTCATGTATCATACGCCTCCCACAGGGTAGGGGCAGAGAAGAAGTGAGCCTCGTACGTCACCACGTCACCACTCAACTTCAGATGTCAAGAGTCACAAAATCCGCAATAACAATAAAAGGCAATGGGTACCAACCGGTACGTAACTACCCATTTACGAGACCAAAATGGTTGCCTGCCTTTGGGCGCCATTCATTGACGTAGCTTTTGGGTGAGTGTTGTTGTAGACCGATCAGTGTGGTGGTGGTTCAATTTGGTTCGTCTACCTAAAAGCGACGGGGCGTCGTACTTTTGTCAACAAGCAAAAGTCCTTTTAACGTTTTTTCCCGACCACATCTTTGCGGCGCTGGTGTGTTCAAGTTGGATTATGTTGGAACGAAAAAAACGATTTATTTGGGCCAGCCTTGACTTGCCAATTATTTGTATAAAATTATGAAATACGTCAGCTCTGAGTTCGACTGATTAAATAGTTGACGCTCAACTTTGCAAGCTGCGTAATACGTCTCGTCTATATCCCATTTTTTACTGAATTCACAAATAGTATCATAGTAAGCCGTTTGGCAATTATCCCAAACATCAGTAATCAAATGACTGTAGAAGTAAACAAAAAAACATAAATTAATTTGAATACCAAACAAGAACAACCCAACTACACACATAGCAACACATGAACAAGATCTTCAAACCAATGCACGTACGGTTTAAGATGTAGCTTTTCGGCAACGTCTTGCATACCAACTAGCATCAACAAAGCTTCGAAGTACATCCTTTGTTCGAGAAAACATATACCATATACATATATATATTATGCTGTATGGGCTGGCCGAGGGGGAGGGTGGGGGGGGGGGGGAGAGGAGGGTGGGTCCAGGAATGTTTTGTCACTTACCCTTAGCATTTGGCCTGAAATGTTTCTGCCTACGTACGTATATTTGAATGCATATCAAAAACAGTATACTCCTGGTTGCAGCAGCTGCAGACTATGGCAACAGCTGCATTATAGCACCACCTAACTACCATTGATACTACAGTAGTACCTACAGCTACTATGACCAATAGTCCATACAACGGCAACACCAGTTGAGGTAGTTTAGTGGTCACGAACGTGCTCGATGTTAGGTGTACAACAACTGTCAAAGGGCTTTGTGCAACAGATAGGACGGCCGACAGATACGCACTGCTACTACTTTATGTTGTTGTTGCTGTTGCTACTGCTTCTACTGCTACTTCTTCAGCTGAGGCTGATGAAAAGTGTACAGCAGAGGAGGTGTTCGGGGGTAGCGGGCTATTCAAGCAACGAAATTGTAAAAAAATAAATAAATAGTAAAATAATGAAAACATGTGGGGTTTTCCATGTTACCTGCTCGGCTCGGCGAGGCGGAAAACAACCCCTAGTGAAAGAGAGCCAGCTCAGCAACGTTAAATGTCCCGAGCACCGCTAGAGAGCTCGGCCGAGATCCTGGCATGCGTCGTCATGTACCCATGCCCCCTTGCTTGCCCCGCTGCTGAAAGTGCGAGGAAAAAAACTCGGCCGCCGGAGAGCGCAATGCCAGAAAAATATATATTTTTTACATATACATTTTAAAGCTGTACCCCGGATGGTCGAAACCCGGGTACCCGGCGGGTACAACCCGGATGGGGAAAGCACGGATTCGGGCGGGTTTCGGGGGTCGGGTACTCGGCGGATTGGAGTGCTCGGGTACCCCTTTGTTTGGCATGTCCCCTGTTTAGAATGCCTCACAATACATACATCTAAAAACTTTTCACATCGACAGAAAACGTGGATCCCTGACCCGTCCATGGATATTTCCCATGTATTTTTTCAATACTCGTACCTGTCATATTATTATTATTATTATTATTATTATTATTATTATTATGATTGCCCCCCGACAATGTGTAGTGTGTTCTAAAACAGACTATTAACAACAGAAAGCGAACTCTCCAGAAAAAAGCGTGGCAGTATCATGCGATAAATCAAAACTGATGTGACGCTCATGAAGACTACTACAACCAACATCCTTCCATCTCATCCACCAAAAAACGACCACGCCCCCTCTTTATAAGCACCCCCTAAGAAGCATGTACAAAAACCCCGCTGTCCATCAAAATGGCTGGTCTTTAACTGCTACGCACATATTTCAACGCGTAGGAGGTCGTGCGGTGTTGCTGGTCTACGCTGCTATCGCTAGTACCTAGGAGAGAGTCGCTGCCGTCTCGCTCTCTCTGTAGCTCTTCTACCTTCTCCAACCCTTTACCCAAATACTACTCCCGCTATTACTACTGTCACTTACCCCTGACCCTGCCACCTCCAACCGCAAGAGCCCAGTCCTGCCCCCCAAGCGCTTCCGAAGAAGCACCCACCAAAACCCCGCTGCCCATCAAAAGGGCTGGTTTATAACTGCTACGCGCATGTTTCAACGCACAGGAGCCCGTGTTTAAACTGCTATCGGCAGTACCTAGGAAATCGTCCCTGCCGTCTTGCTCTCTCTGTAGCTCTTTCACATTCTCCAATCCTTTCCCCCGACATACTAATTCTACTACTACTGTTACTTCCCGTACCACTGACCCTGCCACCTCTGACCGCAAGGGCCCAGTCCTCCTTCCCAAGCACTCACAAAGAAGCATCTACCAAAATCCCGCTGTTCATCAAAATGGCTGGTTTATATCCGCTTCGCGCATGTTTCAACGCGCAGGAGGTCGTGCGGTATTGCTGGTCTACACTACTATCGGTAGTACCTATGAGAGAGTCGCTGCTGTCTCGCTCTCTCTGTAGCCTTACCTGCTCTTCGACCCCTGCCCCCCACATACTACTACTGCTACTTCCCGTTCCACTGACTCTGCCACCTCTGACCGCAAGGGCCCAGTCCCCCTTCCCAAGCACCCCCGAAGAAGAATCTACCAACAACAGTTGTCCAGCAAAATGGCTGGTTTATAAAACTGCTACGCGCATGTTTCAACGCGCAGGAGGTCGTGCGGAGTTGCTGGTCTACACTGCCATCGGTAGTACCTATGAGAGAGTCGTTTCCGTCTCGCTCGCTCTGTAGCTTTTCTACCTCCTCGATGCCTTTCCCCCACATACTATTACTACTGCTACTTCCCGTACCCCATGACCCTGCCACCTCTGACCGAGCCCACTCATCTCCCCCAAGCACTCCCGAAGGGGCATCTACCAAAAACCCGCTGCCCATCGAATTGGCTGGTTTATAACTGCTACGTGCATGTTTCAACGCGCAGAAGGTCGTGCGGTTTTGGTGATCTACACTGCTACCGGTAGTACCTATTAATAGGAGAGAGTCCCTGCCGTCTCGCTCTTCCTGCGGCTCTTCCACCTTCTTCTCCAACCCCTCCCGCCACGTGCTACCACTGCCTTTACTTCCCGTACCCCTGACCCTGCCACCTCCGACCACAAGGGCCCAGTCCTCCTTCCCAAGCACTCCCAAAGAAGCGACCACCAGAAACCCGCTGTCCATATAAATGGCAGGTTTACAGCTGCTGCGAGCATGTTTCAACCCGCAGATGGTCGTGCGGTGCTGCTGGTTTACACTGCTATCAGTGGTACCTTGGAGAGAGGCCCTGCCGTCTCGCTCTCTCTGTAGCCTCACCTTCTGCTCGATCCCTTCCCCCCTCAACAGCGCTACTTCTCTATAAGCCTCGACACCCGTCGTTTCTGCTTGGGTCGCCCTTACTGTTACCCATGGCGTGATCACATGAAGTATAAGTAGGAGGTGCATGCTTCCTGCGAAATACTTGGTACTCGTATGTACTCACCGGTACTGCTTCTGTGAACAGGGGGAAAAAAAACTGCGAAATATCCGACCACAGACAGCAGTATAAAAACAGCAGTGGTCAAAAGAAACTTCGTCGAAAGATGTCGCGCACAGAAAATATGAACGACGGTTGTCCCAGCACTCAACACACCCCTTTCCTTGACGGTTGTGCCAACACTGGTAACAGCCCTAAGAAAAGCAGTCAGTGTTGCAGAGTAGCGCCCGTCCTAAATTTCAAGGCAAGGGCCTGTAATAGATATCTGGTACCTGGTACCTACTGCTGTACGTACTACGTACGTATAAACACTGTTTTCCACCTTTCCCCCCCCCTTTTTTCCTTTTTTTTCCTTGTTCGCCTTCCGCCTCTTTTACCGTATTACAGCAGTATACGACGGCAGCCGAAGTAGTCCGTCTGCACAGAGGGAAATGTGTGATCACAACCAGCACAGCAGAGTACAGTGGTATCTAGACAGCCAAAACGAAGGAGGATGAGGCGCAGAGTACAAGCAGTGCGATGAGCTGCGCGAACCAACCGACCTCTCGCTGAAACTACTGCCAAATAGAGACCTACCTCCGCGGTGGGCATAGAGAAAACGTCAACAATTCTCGTCGTACCTCTGTATGAATTCCGCGAACAAAACCACCTACTAGCACTCCCGCCCGTTCTCCCTCTCTCTTCTCTGTCAACCCGCTTGGACCAGCCAGTCCTCCTTCCCTCCTGCTTCGCTGCACACAGCAGAGCCGCCCCCACTCGTTGGCGCCATCCCCGCGTCGCACACCCACTCGCCCCACGTCTGCGTCGCTCGTTGCCGTGAGGTTCCTCCGCCTTTTTCGGGGGCACGCGTACACCCGCTCTCCTCTCCGTCCTTCTTATCTCTCTGATTGCTTTGGATCCCCTCAAGCCTCATGGCCTGGTGCAGTGATCCACGATTGGGTGCTCGCGTCGGGGCCGCGTGCTTGATCGCTCACCGGGTGCTTGATTCGTTGGTGCTTTCGTTGCCTTTCCTCTGCGCCCCACGCCACCTCCACCGCTCTATTTACCAATTCAGTGCACGTACGTACGCGTTTACGTTTCAATTCCCGATTTCTCCAACTTCTTGGTTTCATCGTCCTTTCTCGACGGCCGTCCTAGCCTGAGCTCCCGACGGGGACACGTTCCTTGAAGACACGCGTCCCCGCCACCCGCTGCTGCTGCTGCTGCTGTTCCTGTTGCTTGCTGTTGATGAAGAGTATTATTATTATGCTTGCCATCCGACAATGTGTATCATATTGATCTCTCGATGTCTTTGGGGTCTACGACAGATTTATACATAGGCATGCCTCCTTCTACTCTTATACTCGGGCCACAACATCTGCTCAACAGGGAGAACTGGGAATGCCACCTACTATGGCGCACATCAGGTTAATCTGCCTTTCGCTATATAATTGAATGTGCCCGGTCCTACTATGGTGCACACCAGGTCAATCTGTCTATCGCTATATAGTTGAATGTGCTTAGTTCAGGGGCGTACGTGTTGGGTATCTGCTTCTTCGCGTGCAACCATATTATGCTGCATATATACGCAGCACGCTACTCCTCGTACTGCATGCCCCTCTACATTTTTGCATATACCCATCATGCTGTGCAGCTGCGCAAAACAATACCAGGTACTCTGTAGTATATACAAGGCGCTTCGCTCCGCGAGCGGCCAACGCCGCCCGCTACGCTCGCTCAGGAAGGCAAAATGCACCAAATTACTATGCAAAGCGGACAGAGGTCCATTATTGAATATAGTTTTTTCATGATCGATCGTAGTTGCAAACTGGTGACTTGACAATGACAGGAGTCCCGCCGCCATGCTTCAGGAGAAACCAGCTCGGACGCCATATACGCTTCGCGTCGAGGGCGGTTGCCGGACGTACGTGGCCCTCTACGCTCGCTTACATGCCGTACGTACGTACATATCCTTTTCTTCTTCTGACATCATGCTTGCTGTATGTACTGCTGTACGAAACACAGCCTTTTCCTCATTTGACATGGAAAGCGGAAGCACAGCACGGCACAGCAGCACCGCACAAACAATGTTTTTGTCTTCACATTAAATCGTCCTTTCTACCCAGCTTCATCAGTACACCCAGTGTCCGTCCTGACTTCCTATCCTAGAGAGATACAGATTATGTGGTCACAGATTGTGAGACAGAGAAAGACCAAAGCATAAAACTGGATCGCAAATTCAAGTGTCACGCAAGTGGAATGTCAGCGTACCGGGTACGAGAGCACAACATCACAAGCAAGACCGGAACAATAAGAACAAAAAGTCAATAAAACAAAAAGAAAACAAACAAAAAAGCTGCAATGAAGCAAAAGAAAAAAAAAACAGGATACAAACGACGCAAGGACTTCAGAAAGGCTGCTAGACGAAAAGCATACGTACTCAGGAAGGGCAGGTATCTGCTGCGCGGACGAAACAACACGAAAGAGAGGGAGATACAGGCAAAAGTCTGTGAGAGCTATTAATGCTCAAACCGATACCTAGCCATCCGATCTATCATTTCGTTTCTGCATTCGTCGACAGCTGTATCACTACAGCTTCCCCACCCCCCTCCTCCGCTCCCCGTGTCGCCGTTCTTGGCGTCCTCTACTGCGTAGTGCAGCCGGCTCTTCTGTGCTTCGTCCCTGTGCCACCTCGCCATGAAACAGTCCGCCGCTTCCACGACCCCCCGGTACCACTTCCCGCTCTTCTCAGCCGCCCTCGGCGATAACAACGCCTCTACTCCGAACAGCAGGGGGGAGCTTTCCGTGGACCCCTCGGTGGCTTGAAATACCCTGAGGTCGTCTGCTAGGCATTGGACCCAGTTCTTTTCCGGTCGGCCTCGTCCTGGGTTCTCCCCACCAGCCATCGTCCAAAACATCACCCGGCGGGTCAGCCGCTCATTGGTCGTGCGCTGTACGGCCCCCGCAAATAGGATGCATCGCTTCCGGATGGTCATCTCAACGCTCTCGCATTGTGTGTTTTTTAGGGCCTTGGCGTACGACATGAGGTGGCCCGTGCGTTGCCGGCGCTGGAAGCCAATGATCCGTAGGAGGAGTTTGTGATGTGCCGTTCTGAGCTCAGGGAAGTGCTCCTGACCAAGAGTCCACGTCACGCACCCGTACAGCAGCTTCTCCATCACCTCGGCCTTTAGCATGCGCACTTTTAGAGTGAGCGGGGCATCCTCCATCTCATACAGTTCCCGTTTGAACCGGATGTAGCATGCCCATGCGAGTCGGATCCGTCGCATGATCTCTGGCAAAATGTCAGCGCTTGCGACGGCAAGACCGCCCACGCACAAAACCTGCATCGTCTGCCTATATCTCTGCCCCGCTGCTTCGATGACGAGTGGCGAGGTCCGGGGTGCCTGATTCGGTGTCCGCAGCAGCATGGTCTCCGTTTTTTTTCGGATACGGTGAGACCTGCTGCTTCGAAAACGGTCACAATGACGGTCATCATCTTCGCAAGGCCTTCCGCCGACTTGGACACAATGCCTTGTCCGCGTACAGCATATCCCATACTGCCCTCCGTACGTAAGTTAGTGTGTCAACCTTCACCCCGTCCTCGCCGAGGTCCTACTCGAGGTGAGCCAAGTCCCTCAAAATATCTGGGTCTTCACTGAAGCGTATCAGCACGGTGTGTATCACAGCAGCGAAGAAGACATTGACCAGGAGTGGTGACAAGACACATCCTTGCCGCAGCCCCTGAGTGACGTCGAACCATTCCGAGTGCTCGCCGTCATCCATACGCACGCGGGCTCGCATGCCTTCGTGGAACTGGTGGATAACGGTAAGCATCTTCTCTGGTACGCCGAAGCGTGCGAGCACCACCCACAGTAGCTCACGGTCGACGGAGTCGTATCCTTTCTGCAGGTCGATCAAGCACATGTACAGGGGGGTTTTTCTAACTCGTCCGAGTTCTTGCAGTCGGCGCGCAACGAACAGCATGTCGACCGTTGATCGTGCTGGGCGAAAGCCGCACTGTTCCTCGGGGAGTATCCCTTTGGCCTCGCAGTAGTTACTGAGGCGGGACGCGAGTATTTCCATCAAAACTTTGCCTAAATGGGCAACAAGCGAAATCCCTCGGTATTTGTTGTAATCAGAGCGATCCTTCGTTTTATGAATGACCTTAATGGTCGTATCTTTCCATTGCTGGGGGACGTCACCCGTTCTCCACACGTTGACAGGTAGGTTGTGAAAGTACCGGATGAACTCGGGGTGGTCGATTTTCAGTAACTCGGCCGGAAGGGAGTCTGGTCCCACCCCTTTCCAGTTTGGCATACCCCGAATTACCGCCGTCATATCATCCATGGTTGGTTCATCTCCAAGCGATGGTGCCTACGGCCGTAGTGGAAGTAGGGCGCTGATGGTTGGGTCAAGCTTAGACGACTTCGTGGTCAGGAGGGTGCCGAAAAACCTCGCCCACCGTTTAAGAATGCGTACCTTGTCCCTTAGCAGCGTGCCCTCCTCGTCCCGGATGAACTGTTCGCTTCTCGCCTTTCGACCGTCCAACCCCACCGTGGCCTTCAGGGGTTTGTAGAAACCCCGCTGGTCGTTGTCGGCGAGCAGTCTCTCCATTTCAGCACGGTACTCTTCGAAGTACGCGTGCAACGCTGCATCAATCGCCCTAGATAGATTCGCGCACGCCGTCCTCAGCGTCTTCCACGCGGCTTTGTCCTCTTTGATGCACATGATTCGTCGGGCATCCTCCCTCGCATCCCATGCTAGTTGTATGGCGGCTGAGGTTTCCGCAGTCTCGCACCACCCGGGTTTGTGTGAGTGCCGTGGTGGGGGGGGTACATCTTTCGCTGCTGCATCAAGAACAGCATCGGCAAAGGATTCTGCCATCTCGGAGATAATTTTCGGTTGCGAGGGAAGGAAGGGAAGCTTTGAAAGGATCCCCGCCACGACTCACCGCCTGCAATCTCCGTCGGATCGAAACTTCTGCCGGTCGAAAAGTCGAGTTTGTTTTTCGTTCGTACGTGTCTGTTGGGTGCGAAACGACCGCTGAGGCGGACCATCGCATGTACGACATTATGGTCTGAATCCGCCTTGGCTGGGGGCGGAGGCTGGGGGTGGACCTTAACATCATGCACGCGAGAGCGGAGTGCTTGGTGGGTTAGGATGTAGTCAATCCTATTTTGGTCGTTGCGGCTGCTGATGCCGTTGAACGGGATATTCCACCTTTGCGAGCGCTAAAAAAACGTGTTCGTGAGAGCGAGCCTATTTTCTGAAGCGAATGTCAGCAGGCGTTTGCCGTTACTGTTGAGCTCATAACGTCTGTACGCTCCAAGCACCCTACCGTCACCGTACCCTTTCATCCTCTTTCCAGTCCGTGCGTTTGCGTCTACCAGTACGAACAGGCATTCCTTCGTTGGAATCTGCTCAACCTCGTGCCCCATTTTTTCCCAAAACTCCTCCTTCTTCTGTGCGTTGAGGTTGGCTTCCGTTGGGGCATAGGCGACAACTAGGTTGACCGCAAATCTTTCACCAGTCAGCTCGAAGCGCATAGACATCAATTAACTGGTAGATATAAACAGACTTGCGGTTTATCGTTTCCTTCACTGCCAAACCAACTCCGAATAGTCCTTCCCTGCCATCCGCTTCTTCTCGAAAACAAAAAAAATCTGGAAAGAAACAATATCCCCGTCCCCTCATAAAATAATTTTCTGCCTGATTGGAACACCTTGCACTCGTCCAAAAATAAAAAATAAAACGAACGGAAGAGCTTCTCTCTCAGCCTCGTACGCCGCCCACCCCTCTCGCGCCCACCCCTCTCGCGCCCACCCCTCTCGCGACAACCTCGCCACCGATTCCGTCCGGGTAAAGCCTTCCTTACGCTCTGCCACAGTCAGCCCCGTCGATCGCCTCGCGTGAAGCCCGGTGCTCACCGTGGCCGTCGTTCGCCAGGTCGACAATGTTGGTATTCAGACTTCGCAGCTCCCTCTTCCAATTTGAACGTGGTCTCTAAAATAAGAACCGCTTGAATATTATATTACAACATCGAACGTCCCTTATATCTCGTATGTAATCTATCCAAAATCACAAATGGAGGCCAAACAGAGCTGGTTGATGCATCCCTCGTGTCTCGAGGCACACGCGACGCCAATAAACGAAAACGGCGACCGCACTCCTTGCAACCTCCCCTCTACCCGCCAGCACTCGCTGACACCCGCGACGGCGCCGGGCTCTCCCGCGTTGCCGTGGTCAGAGTACACGCACGCACACGGAACGAAAAAAGAAGAAAAGAAGAAAGGACCGAGAGTGCCAAGAGAAATGGAGACAACAAAGAACCGCTGGAAAGGTCTATCACGTACATATTATATATATATATTGTCTTTCTCGAGGGCTGTGAGCGTAGCCTTTGCTTCCGATTTCGCTTTGAACTTTGTCCGGGACTCTGGACGCCTTCGCTTCCATTCCTTCGTGCTTGCTTTTTCGACCGCTTTCCTCGAGGGTCGCGCTCGCCGGGCTCCGACGGGTGCTCTCTCGTGCGCGCGTCTGGGGAGTCTCGCGCCACCGACGAGCGCGGCGACCCCGAACTCGAGGGATATTTGGTGGGGAAAGGAGACACGGACGTTATATTTCTTTGGCCCTGGAAATTTGTTTAGGATTTATTGCTCCGCGAAGAGCTTCTTGCTACAGGCTCGATCTTACCCTTTTTCTCTCAGAGCTTCGATTTCTCGGCCTTGCTGATGCTACCGGTTTATACCGACTGCCTTACTTTGCGGGCCGCCATCGACCTACTGTTCGAATCCCTCGGTAATTCCTAACTCGATGGCTGCCTTCCCTTGCCCCTCTCTCTTCGAGGGTCGACTACGCGCGCCTTCTCGGGGTATCGCGCCGTTCTTCGTACCAGATCGTTGCCTATCCCGGTGATTTAGTGTTTGATAATTCGTCACGTTATATTTTGCCGGTGGAGTGTAATGAAGGTTGTTGGAGAGTCCGACTTCGGCCAAGTGTTGTGAGTTCGATATGGAAAACCGGCCAATCATATCGGAGAATGTCGTACACGCTCGGACTGTCTACTGTCTACGACTACTGCTGCTGCTGCTGCTGCAAGGAAGGTATGATCTCTGGAGGCGCCTTGAAATATGGGCGCTACCACAGCAGCAGCTGTACAGTAGTAGTAGTTCAGAGATCTGCGACTTCGAATATGTACGTACAAAGCTTTGTTTTCGCCGGTCGAACTGAATCGAGGTTGTTGGAGAGTTTTAATTCGGCCGAGTGTTGTGAGTTCGATAAGAAAAACCGACTAATCACATTGAAGGGTATCATACAAGGTGGTCGTACACGCTCGGAATGTCTATTGAAGCAGCAAAAATCCGAATTTTGGAGGCACATTGAAATACGAGTACTAAACTACTTCTACAGCAACAGCAGCTGTATACAGTAGTAGCAGTAGTTCAGAGGCCTTCTACTTCGAATATGTAGGTACAAAGCGCGCCCGATGAGCGTGCCTGACATATCAGGGCGTGTCTTATCTGTCTCCAAGGAGCATGGGAACGAGCGAATCGGAACGAGGCTGCTCGTGGCCATTCGTCCCGTTCCTATCTAAAAACACATGTTTGGTCTCGAGCAGAATTCTTCGCCTCGCCAGCCGAATCGGCACGAACAGGATATTTTGCACATACCACGGCAAATTGGTGTTCAGGTCGTGTCCAAACAGAATCGAAAAGCGCAATCGTAAATCGAATTCATTTCGATTTCGACAAAAATTAGCCGACGTGTCCGAACAGAATCGAAAAATGAAAATAGACATCCAGGCGAAAAGCAACGGAGAGCACAGCCAACTTGGGCCGTTCGCAACTAACTGTGCACACATACATGCCGGCAATCAGGCGCTCGGTAACACATATCTCTACCACAGAAGCAGGCAAACGCGACGGCATTTCGATTACGGGAGGTCGTTGGGCCTCCCATGGAGGTGGTGGCGCGTCCAACGTTGACGCCCCGATATCAAACTTGGAATTATTCTGAGAACGAACTTCCGACCTTGTTCTCGAGTGTATCATCCTGAATTTTCCTCAAACTATGTTCGCTTCGGCTCGAACGCCGGGAAACAAAGGCCCGGGAACGTGGGGGCTGGTGTTGTGGTTCGCCTGCTGGCTGTTTACGGGGGCTCTGTGCGGCTGTGTTGCCGTGCTAGCTGTGGGTAGGATGCTGTGTACGGCGGTCCTGATGTTATATTTTGACGTGGCTGCGCTGACCAGTAGGACGCGCTGAATTGTTGCCGTTCGTGCTTTTGATTTCGTTTTCGATTTCTAGCCGTTAACTTTTTTTTTTTCGCATTGGGTTGTAAATCGTTCATTTTCTCGGAACCTAAAAAACGAAGGGGAACATGTTTTGAACAAAGACCAATCAGCGCCTTGTTTATTATCATTTCGATTTTCGATTTTCGATTTCGATTATGTTTGGACACGCCCTCTCACATCAATCTTCGGTGAGTTAGTAGTGCCCATCTAAGCTGCTATTAAATATTTGCTCCTGTTCCGTCGGACCGTTCGGTCCTCCCGGACACGAAAAAGGGGTCCAACAGTTCTTGTTCCTCTTCCTAGATACGAGGTACCGTTTTCTTCGGGCTGCACTGAATCTATTCGTTTCCCACAACCAATCAGCACCACCACCGGTTCATGCGGCAGATAACATTCCATCCGGTTCGTTCCAATCAATAATAAGGGTGTGTCTTAACCCCCCCCAGAGAGCATTAGAACGAGCCGAATGGAATATTATTTGCCGCATGAATTGGTGTTGATTGGTTGTGGGAAACGAATAGATTCAGTGCAGCCCGAGAAAGACAGTATATCTAGGAAGAGGAAGAAGAAGTGTTGCACCCCTTTTTCTTGTTTGGGAGGACCGAACGGCCCGACCGAACGGGAATAAATAGCAGATTATTTGATGCAGATGGACACCACCGAAGATTATGTGGATACCAATTGGTCGTGGCATGTGCAAAATATACCGTTCGTGCCGATTCGGCTGGCGAGGCCCAGAATTCTGCGTGGACCCGAACACGTTTTTTTAGATAGGAACGGAACGAATGACCACGAGCAGCCTCGTTCCGTTCCGCTCGTTCCCATGCTCTCTGGGAGGGTTAAGACACACCCTAATAATAAAAGAGCATGGGAACGAGCGGAACGGACGTCGTGGGCATTCGTCCCCTTCCTATCTAAAATAACGTGTTTGGGTCCATGCAGAATCCTGGGCCTCGCCAGCCGAATCGGCACAAAAGTTATATTTTGCCTTTTGCGCTTGCCACGCAAAAAAATGTGTCCACATCCATCTTCGGCGGTGTCCATCTACATCAAATAATCTGATATTTGTTCCCGTTCGGTCGGGTCGTTCGGTCCTCCCAAACAAGAAAAAGGGGTGCACCTTGTTCTTCATCTTCCTATATATATACCGTTTTTCTCGAGCTGCACTGAATCTATTCGTTTCCCACATTGTCAACCAATCAGCACCAGTTCATGCGGCAAATATCATTCCATTCGATTCGTTCCAATCAATAACAAAAGAGCATGGGAACAAGCGGAACGGAAGGAGGCTGCTCGTCGTGTCGTCCCGTTCCTATAAAAAAATGTGTTTGGGTCCATGCAGAATCCTGGGCCTCGCGAGCCGCATCGGCACGAACCGTATACTGTGCCTTTTGCGCCTGCCACAGTAAATTGGTGTCCACTTCCATCCTCGGCGGTGTCCGTCAACACCAAATAATCTGCTATTTATTCCCGTTCGGTCGGGTCGTTCGGCCCTCCCAAACAAGAAAAAGGGGTGAAACTCCTTCCTCCTCTTCCTACGAGAGGAGTGAGTATAGATATTATACTGTTTTTCTCGGGCTGCACCGAAGCTATTCGTTTCCCACAATCAGTCAGCTCCAATTCTGCGGCTGATAATATGGTTCCATTCGGTTAATTAACAAAACATGCTCTCTAGATTAAGACACGCCCGAGGGGAGCCACGCAGAGCTCCCAAAGTTGTGTTTCACCCCGATCAACATCGATCGGTCGTGCTCACAGCCGACGTTTTTCACTTTTAAAAAACACTTATCCAAATAAATGCCAGGTATCTACTACATAAAGAAATAGGGCTACGATCCTTAATATACCAGGTGCCGGTATTATACTGTAAAGATGAGATGTTCGTCTCACCATTTTCTGTTGAAAAGCACGTCAAGTTATTTCGGCGAGCACTACTACTTACTGGAGGTAATCGAGAGGGTTTGAGACTGCTTGCTCCCTCTGCGAGTACTCGCAGTATATGTCGGGGTTTGGTACTGCTGTGGATATATATTATTGTGCTGCGTGTGCTTCACGTACATGTTATATCCAACCCGAATATTTCGGGGCCCACACTGAGAATTCAGTCCATGTCAGCAGTTTACTTTGCGGTTGTCAGGTTGTTGTTCGGTATTGTCGACATATGTCAGTTATGATGCGTTCGATACTTCTCAAACTTGGTACATCTCGGGTTATATACGTGTACTGCGATGACTGCATGTATTGTATTTATGATTGAGTATTTCATAGATAGACAGGAGGTACAAGAAAACTAAGAACTGAAAATCGGCAGTGCATTTTTCCTGCACGGCATTGGCCTGATCCTGTTCGTACTAAAGATCGAACCATTCATTAAAGTTGCTCGAAAAAAGTAATCACGAATTGGCCCTGAGATAAATCCCTATCCGGAGCATGGGTACCGGCAGGCACCCACGCGGAGCCCTTGTACTCTATCGAAACTCACTGATGGAGGCCAGACAGAGCCCGTTCCAGCATAATATCTCGAAGCAACGTGACGCCTAGGCACGAAAGCGGCGACTGCGCTCCCCTGCAACCCCCCCTCTACCCGCCAGCTCCCGCTGACACCCGCGACGGAGCCGGGCTCTCCCGCGGTGCCGTGCTCGGAGTACACGCACGCACACGAAACGAAAGAAGAAAAAAAGAAGAAAGGACCGAGAAAGCAAAAAAACCGCTGGAATGGTCCGGCCAGGAATACAAGGAGGCAGCTGCGAAGTGGGAGCTCTGAGAGGCCAGGGATGTACCAACCGAGCACGCTCAGGGATTGAGATCTAAGTAAGTGGTTCAATAATGAAAAACACGAAAACCAAGGCACGCTGATTGGAGTTTTTATAGCTTCTTGTTCTTCTTATTGAACACCCGGAGCTCTGCTATTGCCGATTGATGGATGTAGTTCTCGTTTCGACATCGAATCTTACTACGCCCTGTTATCCGCTCGTGGTACCCGTTGATGGCCGTAAATAAAAACGGGTTGGCCGAGTACCCGGGTATTCGTTGAAACCGTAGGATTTCGTCTGAAAACCCGGGTTACTCGCGACGGGTTCGGGTTTCACTTTCAGAATTCCACGAGTACACACTTGTGACGGGTACTCAACGGAGCACACCTCTAATATAACATGTACAGTAAGAAATTTAGAAAGTTGTTCTAGTTGTGGGTGTTTATGTATCAACATGAGATTTACGGTGGTGATAGTAGGTCGCATTTCACGGTGGTACGTTTAAATAGCTCTTAGTCTTACTGTACTTCTACCACATACTTGTGCAATTCGAGTACCAGTATGTAGCATGCTGCTGCTGTGTTGCGGCTGCTGCTGTCCAACGTTTGGACCAGCGCTTATCCCTTGGCGGTACATGTTGGCTCTGCAGTGTCGGCTAGTTCTATACCGTACTTACAACATCTAACACCCATTGCGGGCATGCACGGAGCGAAGACGGGCATCAGCTCGCGGCGGCGGCGCTCCCCTTGTTCACACGCGTAGGTTCATATTACAGCATTTAAGGACTAAAAACGTACATCACCGCCCCCTTTTCTCCCACACTATGGTCGGCCGTCATCGTCATGCCCACTTACCAACCATACCTCCCATGAAGGGCTTTCACAAGGTCCATGCTCCCCGTCTTGCGACGACGTGTTTTCACATGGGTCTTCCGCCCCATACTGCGACATATCCGGTCACTTTTAGCAATGTGTGCTGAATGGAGTTGATCTCTGCTGATGCGCCGTCCACACAATCAACACGCGACGGGGGCAAACAGGTTGCGCGACAGTTGGGTCAAACACTGAGACGGCACTAAACCTGTTATCAACCATCGCATCTACAGCACTGTCAATCGTACAGGATGTTCAAGCAAACGAGTACCCGCACCACCCAGTGCAGTAAATACGCATCGAGTACTGATGGGTGAATGATGTGGGATATTGGATATACTGGTACCAGTATCTGATAATTCTGACGGCTATTGAATACCTGGTAGTTGAATATTGGTTCACAGAGATTGCGGCGGGTGTCAGTTCCCCCGAACGGGAACATGATGGAAACATTGCGATGAGTAGGAGCAGAACCCTAGTGTCGTGGTAAGGGAATAGAATGCAGGTAATATCGGAAATGGCTAGGAAGGCAGCCTCTCTTGTTCGGGATACCTCTGTTTGTGTTGGCGTATTTTTCCTCTTCATGATGAGAGAAGGGAGTTGTTGAAGGTATCATTCAATGGGGGCATGATTTAAGGCACCAAGCCCACTCTGCTTTCCTTCTAGCAACCCGCCGGACGGGTAAATACACTTGTCCGAGGAAATTTCCTCGGGCGCTTGTCTACTCTTCTCCTCTTCTTGGCTATCTTAATCATTGTACATGCCGCAAAGGAACTTCAGAGCCGCGGAAATATTATTTCTCAGGGTACTCAGGACTTGATTGATACTAAGGGGTGTATCGTAACCACTTTTTTTGTAGCCGATCCTATATCGTGTACCAGGTATTACATGCTCGAACGTATAGAGTCCCACATTGTGGTTAACATGATGAGGAGAGAGGATCGGATGTCCTGCCTCGCACGTGATACCTATTGCTTGATACTGTTAATATCGTGCTTGCGCGGAAGGGCTCTGGACGGCGAAATATATCTCAATTCGTATCAGTTTTGTGTTGTTCCGATATTTGACCTGATGAAAACAGCAGTACGTCCAGAACCAAGTCAACGACGAAAGTACATCGTACAGGATCCCGGTATGTCACTCGAGGCTGTTAGTGCGGCAGTACTGTCAAGGGGTGCATTATAAAAAACAGGGTTGAGTGAAATTAAACAAAACGCTGGAAACGCCAGAAAAATGATGCGATGCAGTGGACGTGGACGCTCGCCACGCGCGCATCTGTCCCAGAGCTGGGGCGTAGGTAAATCAACGCCGACCGCTTGTTCAGACGATGTTCCAAACGTTGAAGCGGCTGGGAATTCCACACCACCAAGTGGAAAGCGGCGAACCGTTCACCGCAGACCGAAATCTGCGGATGGACATTGTCGTCAGGAGAGGAGGTAAACAAGATGCTCCTGTTGGGGGGTATAGGGAGAAGTTCATCCTGCTGGACGTCATTCATGCGGACCCTCAAGCGCAGATACACCTGCGAGAAGGCAGTGCCGATCAACATGGATCAGCTTCCTCTACCTCCGAGGCGCACGAGGGTCAAAACTACGCTCGTCCGGGATATAATGTGTGTCCTTTGACGAACGGAGTCACAGACTTGCCACTTTCGCAGTGGAAAGCTTTGGGCGTCTCGGGGTATAATAGAGGGCAGTAAGTGTAGTGGGGGGGAGCGATGGTGGGACGATGGGAAGGAAAGGATTGGTGAAGGAACGCGTACTCCAAATCGTCTCAGTGACTACACAGGTCACCATTTATTTATTCGAGGAGGGTACCACGATTTAGACTCCAGCTTAGGGGCCGTCAGGAATCGAGAAGGAGCAGGGGGGGGGGAGATGACAGACCCACACCGATGGCGTGGGGATGGAGCTTGGATGCGGGTTAGAATAGAAGCAACGAGTACATATTAAGATGTAGGAGGGAGCAAAGACAACACATACATACAGTATCGTGCATGAAACATAAACGTAACCCCAAGTAGACATTGCAGGTAGATATACTTGGTGTATAGGTTTCCTTCGTATACGGAGATTTCTTCTATCAGGAAAGTTTTGATTGATCAACGTGCTGCACATTGTCGGATGGCTAGCCTGATAACAATAGACGATTGACTCGCGTATGTCGTGGGGTGAGTGCAAATATCCTCGTGTTGGCTACCGATGGATAGCTTGTACAATCTATTGTGGCCGGCAATGGCTATCGATAGACATCTCGCACAATCTATTGTGGCCGGCAATGGCTATCGATAGGCATCTCGCACAATCTATTGTGGCTGACAAAGACCATCGATGGACGCGGTTCACCATATATTATATAATTGGGTACCACAATGTCTATGGATCGAAAATATCACCAGCCTATTGACGCCGACAACAAACAGCTATCGATATTATTATATATACCTCCCACAATATATTGTCACAGGCAATATACATCGATGGGTTCCTCCCATCTGAAGCAATAGACTATTATTGCTGTGTCCATTATCCAGAGTGTGGTTACGCACCAGGTACCAGATTTTTATTTGGTACGTACTACTCTATCTCTCTCTAGTGTAGCAGCGGTACTGATGTGCAACACACTTTTCCCACTTCGAGTACGAGTACGAGTATACAACGGATCCGTCCGTATCTTCGAGGTGTGTGTGTGTGTTTTTTTTATTTACACCAGGAAAAAAATATTTTTCGGCGATTCGGGGGGTAAACCGGGATACGCACCGGACTCCCGGTTACTACTGTGTGACAAAGGTATGCCCGTACACCGGGTATTGTACAACAGCCTCACGTAACTTACAGAAGTTCCAGGTATGGGTATTTTATGAATGCCGCGCAGAATTCACAGGAGTTGCGGGCTTAACGAGTATGAATATAGACGTCTTGCGTACAGACCTCACAGAAGTTCCGGATACGAAGGTATAACAATGTTGTGGCCGTACCGTGCTGAACTTACAGAAGTTCGGGGTATCAATGTCGTACATAGCTCATAACAGTTCTTTGTAGGGTAATACCCGGGAAAATACCCTGGGGGTATGGTTCTGCAAGTACCCTACATAGCACAATCTTGTAATAATTATAGTCCACTCAAGAGTTATATCGAGGCGGAGCCTGTCCTGCGACCACATACTGCATTGTGGCGATACGCTTATTGGAGAACAACAAGTAGAGCGTGCGTACTCGTATCTGTACCAGTATAGGGTTCGTATCAACTAAAATACGGCCTTGATTTGGTTATTGATTATTTCGGGTGTTTTTTGCTTGATTAATAATGATTACCAGGTACCTGGTATTTGATTAAAATTATATGGTCGTGATTAAATGAGGAAAATAAAAGTTGATTAATTAATCATGATTATTTCATTATTGAATGAAAGGAGATATCATGCCGGGATAATATTACAGGCGGCTACGACACCACGGCATCCTACCCGATGGTACAACAGCACACCCAGCCCGCAGTTACTGGAGCAGGTAAGCCACGGCAGGCGTGCTTTCTGTAATAATCGGGCATCGTCAGTGGAGTCGTGAGGAACGCCGGCAAGGGCAAAGCAGCGGCGCCGAGGCCCGCAGCAGCTTCGCCGAGAGCCATTTATTTGTCGTCCGCTGTAAGAACTACCTCTCTGCTGTTTTTTACACTTGGGATCAAACGTTATGCACTGGTCTGCGCATCCGCCATCCGCCAAACCCCATCTCCACGGTGTGTGTACCCAATATACCGGTGTACTGGCCCAAGGTACGTAGCTTTCTTAAGTCAGTAGAATTTAAAGGGTGTGTTCCTCACACTTGAGATTTTCCACACACCAACTCTGGTGTATCCGCTGGGGCAGTCATGTCGTTAGCCAGGGAGCTAATCTCGGGACAAGCCACAAAAAATCATTGGAACCGAGGGCGCCCAGGCCAAAACCCATTTCTACACTACTACTCTCACCCTCCAAAAAACATAAAAATGGGGCGAAAAAAGTAATTTTAATCAAGGGCGCCCAACCGAAATCCATGATCCACACCACTCGCCCCCTCGGAAAAACCAAACGGGGCGGAACGTAAAAACGCCGTACGTATCGCCTTACAACTTGCAACCCACAAGACATCTCAAACCATGAAATAAATGCGTATTTAACGTATACCTACTACCTGGGAGCGTACAGTGATTCCGCCCCCCTCTCCGTCTCGAAAGGGGTGCGTGGTCAATGGTCAAATGGCTAAGGCAAACAACAAGTGAGTTCCCCCCTCCTCGAAAAGCAGCAGCAATTCGAAATTGCTCAACACATACATACACGGCATTAGCACCTTGATTGGTGACCCTGAACAAGGAAGAAGTGATTCCTATGGTTCAGTGTTCAAAATCGTCCGACACTAGTATCCAGGTCAAAGTGCTCGGCCACGTTCCTCTCCCCAACACATGGTTGAAATGACCGTCAAAAAGGTGAGTTCCTGAAGAAACAAAGCCGGCCACTGGACACCGTCAATCTCCTGCTCGAAGGCCACACTGAGCCCCAGACACACCACCGAATCAGGCCACGCCACGTCCTGCACTCTGTCGCCGAACCTGTCGCCGAACACTATTTCCTCAACGTCGCCAACGGAGCGCATATAACAAGTCAAAACCACGGTTGACAAGATCTCCTACTCAACGCTTCGCACTCGAATGCGTGGTACCCGCGTCCCAAGAGCCGGGCCATCATGTTCGGGGTGAGCTTCGTCAACAACCACCATCGGCAGTAGGTGGGGGATGCTGTAAAGCATGACCAACTTCTCGCGCGGCAACCTTCGAATATCTGCACAACAGCTGCAGCGACGTTTCTTGTAGCTGCTTGGTGGATGTGTATCACTGTTTCCCATCCATGCTGTCCACGACAACGAGCAAAGTGGCCTCCATTGTTCCTGCCATCCCGGCGGAGTCTTCCAGCAGTGCCACGGCGCCATACGAACACACCCTGGACAACAGGTTTCAGGTGAATAGGCAACCGATAGATTCCTATTCCAATAGAAGGGCTATTGATGCTTGCCATAGGTATCGATTGACACTTTTTGAAGCCTAGTGTGACTGACAATGGGTATCGATTGGCATCTTCACTAATCTGCTGTTCGGCCAATAGCCTTTATTGTACCTACCCATTAACACATTGGCCAGCAAAAAGGTATCGATCGATGAAACCACACACTAGCCCTAAGAACAATAGGCTACTGCACAGAAATCTCCGAACATATTGGTCAAATAAATAGTTATCGATCGTTACGTCTCTAAACATACCGGTAAAACAATGGGTATCGATGGACACAATTAAACATACCTATGTTTCACCCTCCCTCTCCAGGGGACAATAGGTATCGATGTGCAATACCCCATCCTATCGACAGACCAATAGGCATATTCAATAGGCCAGATTTCCCAAGGTGCTGGGCATTGTGGCGTAGTATCTTCGATAGGTTCGTGTTATAAGGATTACCCTGGGCTGGGCAATCGATCGATATTTTACCCCTATAGCCCAGTAGGTAACACCTTCACATTTGACGTCGTCCAGGTCACGGGTTCGAACTTCACCTGGAACGTTTCTTTTATAGAAACGCTTGCGCGTGCACACCTGAAAAACACATATCCCTGGTTCCCAAGGAAATGAAACGAAGCGGGTAGGTCAGCGTTCGGACGTATACGGTTCCGACGCCTCAAAGACCCCGCCGTTTAGAGGGGGGGAGAGTGTTATAAAGATTACCCTGGTCTGGGTAATCGATCGATCGTTTACCCCTGTAGCTCAGTAGGTAACACCTTCACATTCGTGGCTAAAAAACACCTCCATTTCGCGTAGAGCTCAATAACCCACGCGGCGTGCCCTGTAAGTTGGCACAGCATCCTGCCGGCATCCTGCCGGAGGAGCAGTGTGGCTTTAGGCCCGAACGATCGGCGGTCGACATGATGTTCGTGGTTCGACGCTTGCAGGAATCGGCAAGGAAGAAGGACACTCCGCTGTTCATGTGCTTTGTCGACCTCACCAAAGCCTATGACTCCGTCGACCGAACCCTCCTGTGGGCTGTCTTGGCTCGCTTTGGGGTGCTACCTAGAATGCTCACCGTTATCCGCCAATTCCACGACGGCATGCGAGCATGCGTGCGGCTGGATGACGGCGAGTGCTCAGATATGTTCGACGTGAAACAGGGCCTACGGCAAGGGTGTGTGCTCGCGCCATTGTTGTTCAACATGTTTTTACAGCGGTGCTGCGTGTGGCGGAGAAACGTTTCGCTGCTGATACAGCCATCACGGACAGCTTGGTGCAACTCCAACAAAAGCAGGAGAAGAAGAAAAAGAAGAGGGGGAAGGCACGGGTCGGGCACGCCGACGGACAGGGGAATGATAAAGAGGCCCAGACACTGTGGGCTATGCTCTATGCTGTCGATGCAGGCATAGTATCGAGATCACCCAACGGTCTGGAGAGGATGATGACGGTGATCGTGTCTGCATGTGCCGCTTTCGGTCTGACGGTCTCGGAGGCCAAGACGGAGATAATGTGTCTGCAAACGAAAGACGTGGGGAACGTGCCGTTCACCGTCACCGCCGGCGGCCAAGTGTACAAACAAACGACCGAGTTTGTGTATCTGGGCGGGGCTATCAGCGCAGATTGGACGGGCAGAAGTGTCGAGGTAACGCGTCGACTCCAGAGGGCATGGGCATGCTTCGGACGGTATAAGATGGAAGTTTATGACCGCCCGGGTGTGCGCCTACGCCTGAAGGTGCGAATGCTGAGGGCCGAGGTGATCGAAACGTTGCTCTACGGTTGCGTTACTTGGAGCCCGAGCAAGACTGATTACGGTAGGCTACGGGAGGTCCACCACAAGATGCTCCTCCGATGAATCGGGTGGCGAAAACGAAAGCGCGAAGACCACATTCTATCCTATGCTAGCGCGCTTCTCAGGACAAAATCTGAAAGCGTTGAGACGACGGTACGCAGACGTAGGCTCTTGTTTGCAGGCTTTGTGACACGAATGGGAGAGGAGCGTCTGCCGAAGAGGGTGATGTTTGGGGAGATGGTTGGGGGTAAGGGTTACTCCGGAGGACAGGAGTGGGACTGGATGAGGTACCTTGGGGAGGACCTCAAGGAGTTCGGCATCAAGCTCGAAGGGTGGCGCGAGGCAGCACAGAAAGCCGGCAGATGGTTCCGACGGGTCGAGGAAGGGGCGGAGGCCTTCATGCGGAAATGGCATACAGATGAGCAGGAGGCATCGGCAGAACGGCATAGAATAGCTGCAACAACGACCACAGCCGTTGACGCCAACGCGAGTGTGCAGAATGGCAGGGAAGAGGGGGGGGGCGAAAGGGGGACGAGGGGGAATGGCGGGGGGGGGGGAGGGGAGGCGGTCTGCCCAACTGACTGAAGCCTGGTTATGGCCATCATCGTCATGATGCACTCCTTTCTTTGGGACCCAAGTAACTAGCATGGTGCCATCTGGGCAACTTTGCGTGTATGTATGCTCCAGTACCTGCCTTTCGTATTTTCCTTCCCCCCCGCCCGTGATTATCGCTTTTTTGTCCCTTCTTTTTTTTCATTTTTCTTTCATTCCCGTTTGTACCTCTTTGTGTCTTTGTTAGTATGGTCCGTTTTGCCTTTTTTTTTGCGTTTTGCTATCTGCGTCTGGTTTTGTTTTGTTTTGTTTTTTTGCTTAGCTTCATCTTCTTTTTTAGGTTTTTGTCTGCTATTAATAGTCTCCTTTTTGCTTCCCTGGTGTCCGCAGTGGTGGAGTGCGTATGCTTGTTTTTTGTGTTTTTGCCTCTGTTTTTACTTGAGGTATTTCTTCCACTCCAGAGTTATTGGAGCCTGTCCTGCGACCACGGACTGCATTGAATTGTGAGTTAATGTGAGAACAACAACAGCAGCATCCCCATACCCGGCGCTGTCTGTCGTTGTTGTACCTGAAGCGCTTGAGGTGGATGGTCTTCGAAACAAGGTGGTGTGAGGCTCGAGCCTGTAGTGTTCTAAACCGGCATGCTCGTGTGCCGTGTAGTTTCTTCTTATATCCTAAATAGATAGATTCTGATCGACATGTCGCATCTATCTCTATCCTAAGAGCAATAGCCTAGGTACTATTTATCTTTGCGTCGTGGTCAAAGAAGCAGGTATCGATCGACAAAACCTCACACTTATCCGATAAGAACAATTTGCGAGTGCACGAAGTTATCTGAACATATTGGGAAACCAATAGGTATCAATAGACAATTCAACATACCTATCCTAAGAACAATGGTATATTGTACCTACTGCGCTGTATTATCTAAATCTATTATTAATAGTCAAACAAATATATATATATCGACCGACAAATCCATATACGAGCTATCCTAAGAACAATAACCTACTGTATATTGCTCTGAACAGATTGATCAAATATTTAGCTATCTATAGACACTTTTGCACTTTTTCCTAATAATTGCTCGCAGGGGGCAATAATAGGTATATCGATATGCAAATATTCAGCTATCTATAGACACTTTTGCACTTTTTCCTATTGCTCGCAGGGGGCAATAGGTATATCGATATGCGATACCCCAGCCTATTCTCAGGCCAATTATTAATAGGCATATTCAATGGGATCAGCTATTATTGTCCAGTAATTACGAATCAAAAGCAGAGTATTCTCGGAAGAAGGAGAGAATGTGGGTTTTGTACGTACGTAAGAAGTCAATCAGATGAATGAATGCGATGTTTCACGGTAGGGTAGCATGAATCATATAGCCCTTGGTACAAACACCTTGTCTGGTACGTCGCCGCAGCCTACACGCAACAGCGCAGTGAAGCAGAGGCAACGTTACAGGTCCAAGGTGTGATACAAACTAGTTTGAGTTCCCGCCCACCCGCCCACCCGCCCACCGTGCTTTTTTTTTAGGGAGTCAGTGGGGGGGGAGTGAAATGGTCGCAGGCAGGCACTAACAACTTGTGTGTTTGTTGCTGTTTGTCAGACGTACCCGTTATGTTCGCTGGTGGTGCGACCGGGTGTCGTAGATTGCGCAAGTGGCGGCGGGGGCTAGCCGCATTGATTGTTAGGCGTTTGTTTTGTTTGATGCAAGTAAGTGGGTTTTCTTTATACCAGGTATCATAATATGATGGTGGTTTCTTTATATATATAACTGGTACCAGGGTATATCGTAATATGATAGTGATAAAAGTAAACGTACGTGGTGGTGCATTGATTGGCTCGGATTTGCGCGCAATGTGAAAGTTTAGGAGAAGGGATTATCCGTATATATATTAGCACTGTAGTACATTATGGGTTTAATGTATTTGTGTTATTTGTGTATGCCTGGTACGAGTTGTACAATGTGTGAAAATTTATATGCACGTGGTCGTGAGGTTTTACCATGTACCTGGCATGTTTTCTCGAGTTATGTGTCAGGAACTTTTTGTCTGACTGGCGTATAGAAGTCGGCGTCGAGAGTTCTATGTCGCCAGTTCGGCTTGGAGTTGACTCGAGTATACGGATGTTAGCGTGGGGTTGCTGTTGGGGCAGCCCCGGGGGATCACCCCTTCTCCAGCCCCCCTTCTCCGGGCGGGGGGTTGCGCATTAATATAATACAACTTCGAAAGCAAAGTACAAATCGTTATTTTTACGAAGATCAACAATAATCATTAGATTTAGGTTGATTGATTACTAATCATGATTATTTTTGAGATGATCTAATAAATCACGGAAATATAATCATGATTGGCTACAGCAGCATGAGAATTCGCCTCCGCTTGTATTTGCGCAGCAAACAACGCAGCCTCTGCCCCTCTCGCGCAGCAGTGGCCGCGATGGCCGCGGCCTCCGACGACTTCCTCTCGTCGGACATCCTGAACTCAAACTAGTCTATATCACACCTTGGACCTGTAGCATTGCCTCTGCTTCACTGCGCTGTTACGTACAGATTGCGGCTACGTATATGCATATACCAGACACGGTGTGTGTACGGAGTAGGGCTACGATTCACGCTACCGTAAAACACTGCATTCATCTGCTTGGCTAAACTTCTTACCAGGTACGTACAGTACGTACAAGTAGAGTATTCTCGGAAGAATGAGAGAATGTGAGTTTTGTACGTACGTAAGAAGTTTAGCCAATCAGATGAATGCGATGTTTCACGGTAGCATGAATCGTAGCCCTTGGTACATACACCTTGTCTGGTACGTAGCCGCAGCCTACACGCAACAGCGCAGTGAAGCAGAGGCAACGCTACAGGTTCAAGGTGTGATACAGACTAGTTTGAGTACAGTACGTACAAAGCTCCCATTCTCTTATTCTTCCGAGCATTGGCGTGCGAGAAAATATTCTTGCGTTTAAAAACGCGATTAATCGTGATTATTTTATGATAGTTGATTACCAACCCTATACGAGTACCTGTATCGTGTACCTGGTACCTGGTACTATAAATTTACCTGGTACAATTTTTTTTTTTTTGACGTTCCCCACGCACGGTGAAACCAAATTGCCAGGTACCAGGTATTAATTTCCAGTTTTTTCGTAGCTGTGAACCGGTAATCATCGAAGATTCTTCGATGATCACGTATTACCGGTATAACCCGCGTCTCTGGTTCGCGGGAGTGTATGATACGTCTCTGACTATTTGCACTGACGTGACTTCGCAATGTTAATAATGTTGACTCCGAATCAACCTCCTCTTCTCGGTTGGCACCCTGATCCCACGGCGACTTGATCACACCCGGACCTGAGTTCCACCATCTGATCTCACCCGGACCTGAGAGCTCACTAAGAACCCTGATCCCACTTTTCCATTATGAGTGAGATCAGGTCGTCGTGTCATCAAGGTGCCAAGCAGCAGCAGAGTGTTTACAAAAAAGTAGATAGTGTTCTCGGTACCTTATATACTGCTGTACTGCTGCAATGCTGAGTAAGGCATACCTTGATTGAGCTTTCGATTCGACGAGGTGCAGCTCCCCGGCGCTCCTCGAAGACGGTCGTGGCTTGTTCTAAGTTTCAAGTGGGCGAGTGTTGTAAACGTTCCATCGCCGGGTAGAGCACACTACTGGCAAGTGTGTGAAACGTATTTATATATTTATTCGTATACAGCAGCAGTGCAGGACAAATTATTACTACGGGAATCCGTCTGGACTCTATATTACTATTAAAATAATATTATAACATTTTTCTGAGCTCGAAAAGCAAGGAGCAAGAACGGTACGGAGAACGGTGCACAAAATGAAATCATGAATATCGAATCTGAAAATAAAAAGAACAGGTTGACTTGGACCTTCAACCTTTTACCGGGGTCTTTCCTGTTTTATTGATGGGACCGTATTGACGGTAACGACGGGACGGGACGCTAAAGCCGTCGTCAAAGTTGTACCGTGGTCCCGTTCCGTTCCGTCCCGTCCCGTCCCGTCGCCAAGTTTGACCTACCATTGACTCGTACCGTCCCGTCCCGCCAATATATCCCACCTTGTACTTTACCGTGTGTTGTTTGTGCTACTGACGTTGAACCCTTCCTTATATTTCTACCGGTCGACATCCAGCACGCCCAGCGTCCGTGCCGATTCTTAATTCTAGAGAGATACCAGGGAGGAGTTACGTGGTCACAAAAACCACGACACCGAGATACTGCTGTACGTAAAATGCACCAAGCGGAGTAGACAAGGAAACGCTATGTCACCGTACTGGATACGACATGCCCGACATGGTGCAGACAGCAATAGTACCAGTAGTAGTAGCAATCCAGATGCGTTGAGAAGAGGGAGAAAATGCGAAAGGAACAAAGAAAACCACAAAGGAAAAAAACACGAGAGAACAAAAGAGAGGTAAGTGCTGTGCCCCCCCGCATAGATAGATGATGTGGCGAAACAGTAAGGATACGCAAAGCACAGCACATCAAAATCACTTTCCAGGCAGCTGCATGCAGCAGTTTGTTTGTGGTGCAGGTACGAAGCACAGACAGATTCACCTGCTGCTATTAATAGTCGGTCTGGTACCTTGCTACGCTGCCTTCCGTCTCCATCCTACTTCTTTATCAACCGCGGTTTCGCTAGTACTGTACTGTAGTACGACCGTTGCCACCCCCCCTTCCCTACTACCTTGGACGCCATCTGTATACTAAATGTGTGGTGTTTCCTGCTCAATTCCGTCTCATCTTTTTTTTTTTTTTTTTTTTTTTTCCATCCCGTTTATTATCTTCGCACATCTTCTTCTCTCTCTCCTTCCAACTCGTAACTCAGATCCGGGGTCACATAGCAGGCTCTTCTCCCCCCTTCCCGCTACGGTACGTGCCTTCATTTTTATCGCGAGAAGATTTCAGCCTTTTCTTCCCTCGTCGACTCGCATCGAATTGTGCCTACCCACGCTGCAAGGCGCTCTCAACAATTGAATCCCTTTTTTTATTTTTGCAAATAAAGTCAAAGTCCGACCCTCCTAGGGCTCGAACCCAGGACTCAAACAAGTAGAATTCGAGGTTAACCACTTGAACCACCGGGGCGACCGATCACATCTTGGTGCCATCGGACACGAAAGAAACATAGAGTAGACCAAAAATAACACAAAAAATTACCAGGTATATATATATATATAATATATATATATGTGTATCATATTATTATGTCTGCGTGTGTTTCTCGTTTTTCCTACCCGTCGACATCAAGGCACAGCCAGTGTCGGTACCGATTTTTCAATAATAATACTATAAAACCTGGTACAACAACAGTAGAATAAAATACTACGTACAACACCAGTATTATAACGAACGACCGAAACTGTTGATGGGAAAGGTACGGGAGGGCAGAAAGCCAAGGCAAGCAGCGAGTACACCAAAATGCTGTTATATAATATGAGGGTTTTTGTACGTCGCCGTCGTGCCCCCCTGGAGGAGCTGCTGCTGACATTACAACACACACGTAAAGGTAATAATGATGTGTCATACAGAGGAGGACGCAGAAATATCGAGATGCTGGCGAGGACACGCTTCTTCTTGGTCGACTTCTTCTTGTTGCTCAATCAATGATAAAAGTGCGAGATCAGAGTGCGACAGAGGGGGACAGTCGAGTACCGGGCTGTCTCCTGAACCAAATATCTTCGTACAAACCGGCGTCCCCGATGGCTTGGTAGGTGGTCCGCGTGCCTATCAAGATCAATTTCGTGGGTTCAAGCCTCACCGAGTGCATGCTCGTAGAGACTTTTTCTTCCATAAAGAAATGGTTAGAGGAAAACGCGAGAGCGTGAGTTGGCCATACATTCGATGGAAATCGACGAGCAGTGGGAATGCTGGACCCTATGCGCGACAAAAAAATAAAGGCACGTACCTGGGGGGAGGAGGGGCGACACCTGTGACCACGGCTTGTCCAGAAGATCGCTGAGGGTAAAACCTCCTACGAGTGGGGCTGGAATGTAAAAGTGATTATGGAAAAAAAATATGTGCAATTTACTATTACGGGGGGCTATAGTAAATAGGACCTCCTACTGTATCCACAAAAACCTATATATATACCAGGTACCAGGTATTTTGCTATTTTTGCTAAATATACAAAATTGGTCCTATTTACTATGGTGCCCCGTAATAGGCGTTCCGTTGCTAGCACGCCACGTGCTCTCATACTCGTAGTACGGATCTGCCTGTCTTCTCATACTGATCGATACAATTTACGAATAAGTTTCCGTTAGTAACACGCCAGCCTGAATCTTAGCCGAAACCCGGAACCAGAAAAGGATTTCCCCTTTCTTTATGGTGTTGAAACCCACACAGCCGATGGGACATATTATTCGGTACCAGGTATGTATGCCGCAGCAGAAAAAAGCTGCGCTTTCAACGCACAACACCTACCACCGCCAATGGTTCCTCGCCTCACAGTCAAACCCTCAAGGTTATATGCTCCACTGCTGTGAGTGAGCTCGCTCCCAAGTTTTGAGGGTCGTTGATGCTGTGTGGCCGGAGTTCTCGCTCGAGACGTGAGAGCCTGACCCATTTCTGGACTGCCATTTCCATCTGAAAAAAGATCGTCCAGAATGAGTCAGTTTCCGATGTCTCGACCGATAACTCCAGCCACACAGCATCAACGATCCTAAAACTTGGTAGCGAGCACTCTGAGAGCAGTGGAACATACAGCCTCGAAGGTTAGATGTTATCTCGTGCCCTGTGAGGCGAGAAATTAGCGGCGGCGGCAGGTAGGTGCTGAGTGTTGAAATCATAGTTTTTTTTGTGATTGTGCAATGATCGGTGCAATGATCGGAAATGGCTCATGTCTACCGACGGCACTACCCTGCGGGGTTTCTACACGATGAAGAGAAATCATGTTGTGTTTTCCGTTTTCGGCTCCCATAAGGTTGACTCTTATGGGAGCCGCAACAGGAAAACAAAACAGGGTTTGTAGAGAGATCCAGGAAGAATTTCGTGCCAGAGTCTCGGACAGATCCGACTTTTCGGATCTTTTCGATGGCCAGAAAACAGAAATCTCTTAAGTATTTTCTGTATTTCGATCGGAAATCGCCTGGCCAGACGAAGCCAGACGCCAGTTCTGTACGGTCCCAGAGCTGATCGAAGAATGTTCTGAACCCCACAGAGGAGACACAACGTGGCTGGCCTATTACTATTAATAGTACATATCGTCGTTCCTAATTAATGCTGTACTGTCTCTCGGTATATCTGACACGGTATCCCGGCGTGTATCGGTAGCTAGAGACTGCTCCGGTGATGGCGAACGACCGACTACACCGCAAGCTTTTGGGGGTTGTCGTTGTGTTCTCGAGATTTCAGCAATGCCAAGGCCCTGCTGCTTGATGCTGCAGCAGACTGCCAAGCTTGGGGACCCTTCGTCGCAGGAAGCCAAACCAGTCCAGGAAGCGCTGTTTGCGAAAGCAAGCCACATGTTTCCGGCGGGTACCAAACAGGATACGTTCATGTACTGCTGTGTGCTCGCCGAATTCGGATGTGATTGCGGTCACTCCTCCCACCAACGTCCTCCCAACTTAAAATGAAATTCCGGCATACTTTAGACGCGCTCTACGATAGAGGTAGCACATTTCCGCTATTCTTTTTTCTGAATGACGGGGCCCCAAAACCGTCGGAATGCCAATCTTGTTTCCAAAAATAAATGACGTATTCAGATACTTACTTGGGCCATGGAATTATTCATCGGGGTGCAATTTGTTTTTTTGCTGACGTCAGTATTCGGGTGAGGTATAGAGCTCCTTAAGTGAGGAGCCTTTGAAAAATTAGGGTCAACCTCTATCGTAGAACGCCTCTTCACATAAAACACCACAATATCGAAAAAAAAAGACGAAACTCGCGACATGCGAATCTGGCCCATACGAAAAACATACGTTAGTGCATTCCAGTTCTGTTTTCCGGTTTCGGCTCCCATAAGATTCAGCCTAAGAGTCAGCCGGACGTGCTCTCAGACTGGTACGTATTGCACCGCCTTTTATTATAGCTACTGGTACGTGATACCATCAGGGGGGAATAGTCGTAGATGCGAACCACACGACGATCAAAATATGACGACCATCCATGTGAAAATCGGAAAAGGGGAGTCGAAGATGCGGCTATTCGAAGCAAATTATTTGAAGCTATGAACCCCCCCCCCAAACTTCGTACTGGGGCTACTTATTATAGCTACTGGTACGTGATACCATCACATAAAGGCAACGAACGCAAAACAGGAAAAAAAATACCAAGAAAAGCACCGAGAAAAACAGGCTCCGCAACCGCCAAGCCAGGCAGGACCATTCCATATATATATAGATCACGAGAATAATAGCGAAAAAAAAGTATTAAAAATAAAACCAAAGTGCAACAGCGTCGCATTTGAAGCACCCGCAGGACTTTGCGACCTGTAGTCGGACTGGTACCTTGCTACCCTGTCAGCTGTCTTCTTCCTACTTTTGTCTGCTGCGATTACCTTACGATTATTGCCTGCGCCCTTCCCATTCCCCAAGGCCCCACCCACAACGGATGCGTAGCGGTGTCTACTTATGTCCGCCTCGTCCTTGTGCTCAATAATAGCCATGAACCGTCCGGCTGCATAGAGGACCCCCCGGTACCACTTGCCTGCCTTCTTTGCTGCAACGGTCGACACCGTGGTCTCTACTGCGAACACCACCGGGGAATGTTCCCTCGACCCCTCTGTGGCTCGAACAACCTTGAGGTCTTCAGCAAGGCATTAATTCCAAAACTTCGGCTGCACGCCGGGTCTCTGACCCTCCCCATCGATTATCGTCGCAAACCTCGCCCGACTGGGTAATTGTCGCACACCTCACAACTGGGTAATCGCCCCTTGTGTTGCCGAGCTACGCCCCCCGCAAAGAATAGCCTCAATTTACAGATACCGTACAGCAGTCGTTTCGATGCTCTCGCATCGCGTCTGCTTGTTGAGAGCCTTCGGGTGCAAGAGGGTCGTATAGTCGGTGATGGAAGCCAATATGACCCGTAGGAGGACATGGTGGTGCACCAATCGAAGCCTGGCAAAGTGTTGCGCACTGAGAGTTCACGTCACGCATCTCAACCGCGGGGTCTCGATCGCCTCGGCCTTTAGCATCCGGACTTTCAGGCTACGCGGGGCCGTCTTCGTATCGTTCAACTCCCGGCCGAACCGTTTCAAGCATGCCCACATGAGACGGGTCCGCCGTTCAACTTCAAGACTGAGATCAGAGCTTTCGTGGATACTCCTGCCGAGGTATAAGAACTGGGTCGTCGGTCTATGCCTATGTGTAGCTGCTTCGACCACGAGCGATGCAGGGTAGGTTGGTGTGGAGACGAAGTAACGGTCTCCGCGACCAGAGTACCAGAGAACAAAACAAAAACAGCTTGTTTTTGGTAGAGAGAAGGAGACATAAATATGTGTATCGGGGACTGGGATAGAGTCTAGGTTGGCGCGCGTTCTGAACGTGGCCCTCTGTGTTTTACTGCCCACAAAACAGGAATAAAACTCCTGACAACAACGACACCCGAGCCACGTCCGCCCGTTTTTTCCTGAGGAAACTTCGTTTTTCTGCTCTAGCCCCGAACGTTCCCATCGAGCCAAAGCCTGGCAGGGCAGATATGAGCTCCTTGGCGCACTCCCGTGAGTGTGCCAAAGCGACAGCACATTTCATTTCGTGTCCTCGTTCGGGGCACACCTCGTCGCTGAAGTTTTAATATGTGGCTCCAGGCGCTTGATTGTTCAACGTCTCGTACCGTAGCCAAGTTGTTTTTTCTGCCGCAGAGCGAGAAGGAGGAGCGTATCCGTAGCTGCTGGGTTATCCTCCTGGTCGTTCTACGGCAGAAACAAAATGTTGGTTATGGTACGAGAAGTTGAACAATCAAGCGCCTGGAGCCACATATTAAAACTCCAGCGACGAGGTGTGCCCCGAACGAGGACACGAAAAGTACTGTCGCCTTGGCCCACTTACTTACGGGAGTGCACCAATAGCCTCCTATTTGCCCTGCGAAATTGTTGCTCGGTGGGAACGTTCGGATCTAGAGCAGAAAAACGAAATATCCTCAGGAAAAAACGCGGGCGGACGTGGTTCTATTATTACGGGGGGCCATAGTTAACAGGACCAAATATTGCTAGTAGAAATGGTTAAACATATAGGTGTTTATGTATACCATAGGTCCTGTTAACTATGGTCCCCCGTAATAGTAGTGTCTTTGTTGTCGCGAGTTTTGGCAACATCAGCTTTTTAGTGGGCAGTGCAACACAGGTGTGGCGAGCACTCAATTTGGAGAATGACATCGCGTGCAGTTTAGCAATTCTACTCCGGGCACGAGTAAGCACGAGATCCTCCTGCTGCTGCAAGTACGAGCGGACGTGTGAGGCTGTCGCTGGGTTGTCCAGCCACGCCTGGCATTTGTGCCTTACTCTCTAAGTCTTGGTCCTCGGCTGGATAGCGCGTCGACGGGGATGGCCGACTGACCCTTCATCGGTGAAGAGGGGAGACCTGTTGCTAGGACGAGACGCTGCGTGCTCCAGAAAAACAAGGTATGTGTGGGTACGTAGGGGTTGCCGTCCGACAATAGGCGCTGTCGACAGGCGCAGAAGCGGAATCAGAGAGATCACTGCGCTCGAAATCTGAGGGGGGTCACTTAGGCCAAACCGACAGACTTTGGAATGCTGAGGATGCCAACATACGTGCGTACGAGAGTACAAGTTGTGCTCCTGGCGGTGGTGCAGATGCACATAACGGACGAGCGACAGAGTGATGCATGTGTAGGAGTACGGACATCGGTCTCGAGATGTATAACGCCGCGTTTTGATCGCTGATGTACTTTCAAACAGAACCGAGAGATGCATACATATAAGTACGTACGTACGTACGTACGACGTTTGCCTCTGGGTAAGCACACACCGGATGAGCGATAGGTCGAGGTTCATGCAAAACGACGACTGGCATGCCCATAGATAGCTGAAGACAGGCGTTTTCATGTAGTATTACTTACCACATTTATTTGTGCATCATACTCAATGGAATTACGTTGAAGTGCCGCCACAATAATAAGAGGTTTTGTTTTCGTCTAGTCGGCCCGCTGTGGAAGCAACCCCGGCTTGACTTGGGTGGGGACGCACGATGGCATACCCTAGACAACTCCTATTTTAATTGTCTAGTGTATCTACAATTGATTCATAAGGCTGTGTGTTAATTGGGTTTGTCTTGACAATTGTTTTTGGCGACTGTCTATTAATTGAAATTGCCCATACAATTCATTTCGGCGATTGCCCACAGATCGAAGTTGCCCAGACAAATGTTTTCATCGATTGTCAATGAAATGGAATTGTCCAGACAATTGATTTCGAAGACCATACATTAATTGGAATAGTGTGAGCAGTAGGTTAACAGTGTTGACTATTAATTGGAATCGTCTAGGCAACTGATTGCGGAAACCGCTAAATGATTGGAATTATCCAGCAAATTGATTTCGGGTGCTGGTCCGACAATTGGAATTGTCCAGACAATTGATTTCGGGTGTTGTCCACTGATTGAAATTGTCCAGACAATATATTTCGAGAGCTGTCTCTTAGTTGGATTTGTCTGGACAATTGATTTCGGCTGCTGCATATTAAATGGAAGTGTCCGCACAATTGGTTTGTGGGTGCTGTGAATTAAAAGGAATTGTCCAAACGGACTTCGGCTTTTTACGTTGTAGGCATTGATTGTTCGCACAGTTCATTTCAGATAGATGCCGCCCAAGTAATCACCTGCTCAATAAATGTCATGGCCGCGTACCTATATGCTGTACGTACTATGATAGATAGACACTCCCCACTATTGTTTTTTTTTGTCCATCCCTTTTATTATCTCCGCACATCTTCTTCTTCTCTCTCTCCTTCCAACTCGTAACTCAGATCCGGGGTCACATAGCAGGCTCTTCTATCCCCTTCCCGCTACGGTACGTGCCTTCATTTTTATCGCGAGAAGATTTCAGTCTTTTCTTCCCTCGTCGACTCGCATCGATTGTGCCTACTACCCACGCTGCAAGGCGCTCTCAATAATTGAATCCTTTTGATTTTGATTTTTGCTAATAAAGTCAAATGTCCGACCCACCTGGGGCTCGAACCCAGGACTCAAACACAACAAGTAGAATTCGAGGTTAACCACTTGAACCACCGGGGCGACCGGCTACACTGAATTGATACTATTAATACTCGTATTAGTAGTATGACACAATAATACAGCACCTTGCTAATTATTGTGTATGCAGGGAGGTCCCCGATCTTGTTGTAGAGGCCACACTAGCATGGTATTGTTGTGCACTGACCAAATCAACTGTTGTTGTAGTTCTACAAGTAGCTGCCAGCTTTCAAATAACAGAGCCCTCCTAAACTCGATAGTCATGACAATTCCAGTTAGTGGATGGCTTCCGAAACCAATTTTCCGGACAATTCCTATTATTGATGGACGGTCTCCCAATGCCCCGACAAGCCCAATTCATGAATTCATGTAAATCGATCGAAATCAACTGTTTGAGCAATTCCAATTAAAAGACGGCCTTGAGATCATTTGGCAGCACCATTCCGACCAATGGGCAGTCTCCGAGATCAATTGTCTGGACAAATTCCAAGTTTTTGACAGCACCAAACATTAATCGCTCGGGCATTTCCAAGTATCGGATAGTCTCCGAAATAACTCGTTAGGGCGATTTCAATTGATAGCGAGTTTCGTTTCCGAGATAATCTGTCTAAACAATCTCAATTGCTAGACAGCGGTCTTTCACATCGCTTGGCCGAACTGTTCCGATTTGTTGACAAGTTCGTGACTCTGCTGTAGTAGAGGCAATAGAGATTGATAGGTCTATTGTCCAAGGCATAAGAAGATAAAAGCGGGGCACTTCTACTTTAGGTTTGTATGTTATGTCCGTACGTAGATTGTTTTGGTACCGCCCAACCCACGTGTTTAGATGTGAGGGTTTCACGAAACCAAATAATCCGTATGCCCTGATATTTTTTAATGTGCGGGCAATTGATTTGGAAGACTGCCTACCAATAGCATTGCCTGAAGAAGTCATTTTGGAGCTTATTAAGTAGTTGAAATTGTCCGGATATTTGATTTTGTATACTGCTGTCTATTAGTTGGAATTGCCCGGACAATTTATTCAGAAGGCGGTCTTCCAATTGAAATTGTCCGGGCAGTTTATTTTGGAGTCTGTAAGAATTGGAATCGTCGGGCCAATCGATCTGGGAGACTGTCTATTAATTGGAATTGTCCGAACAATTAATTCGGGGGGGTGTCTAATAATTGGAATTGTCGAAACAATTGATTCAGGAGACGGTCTGTCAATAATTGGAACTGTCGAGACAATTTAGATAGGAGATGGCCTATTAATTCAAACTGGCCGGGCAATTTATGTGGGAGAATGCCCTATACTTGGAATTGTCCGGACCATTGATTACGGAGACTGCCCATCAAATGGAAATGATTGGACAATAGGGCCAGGCAGGGGGCATTTAATAGACGTTGTCCGGATAATAGAGCTCGATGCGTTTCAATGAACTGGAAATAAGAACCACAACAGACAGTCAACTGCAATGTGAAGCTATTGATGGCCACTTAGACTATTGTCTATTGTCCAGGATGTGGTCATGTATTACATGTTCGTATGTAGGGCATTTTGATAACGTCTAGCTCATATCTTCAGAACCAAAACCCTTTCGCAAACTCTACTGATCCGTATGCACTGATAATTTGAAGTGTACGCGCATTCAATTTGAAAGACTATCTATTATTTGACGTTGTCAGTATAAGCGATTTTGGGGCCTTTCTATTACATAAAGTTGTGCTTACAACTGCTTGTTTGTTTTGTCTATTATGCGGAGTTGCCCGGACAATTGATTCACAAGGCGGTTTGCTACTTAAAATGGTCCGGATGATTGATTTTGGAGGCTGGTTATTGATCGGAATTGTCGGGACAAATGATTTGGGAGACTTTGTCCATCACTTGGAACTGTCGGGGTAGTTGATTTAGGATGCAGTTCATATGTGACATTCTCCGGACAATTTATTTGGGGGGTTGTCTATTGATCGGAATTGTCGGGACAAACGTTTTAGGACTGTCTTCTATTATTTGGAAATGTCGGGGAATTGATTCATGAGACGGTCTATTAATCAAAATTGGCCAGACAATAAATTTAGGCGAAGGTCCATTAATTAGAACTGTCCGGACCATTGATTGCGGAGGCTGCCTACGAGTATAGATATATAATCACACCCTGGACAATTACTATTCTAGTAATCTATTGTGTCTACAATTGTTTCAGGGGGGCGTGTGTTTATTGGATTTGTCTTGACAATTAATTGTTTTTGGAGACTGTCTATTAACTGAAATTGTCCATACAATTGATTTCGGTGATTGCCCATTAATTGAAATTGGCCAAACAATTGGTTTCGGCGATTGTCTATGAATCGGACTCTCAAAGCAATTACCCCGACTAGTCCAAATCATGCAAATCGCCTGAAGTCAATTGTTTAAGCAATTCCGATTAATAGACTGCATATGAAAGTGTTTGGTGGCACAATTTCAATCGATAGGCAGTCTCCGAGCTCATTTGTCTGGACTATTCCAATTATTGAAAAGCACAAAATATCAATTGTTCAGACAATTCCAATTCATGGACAGTCTCTGAAATCCTGTCAGGACGACTTCAATCGATAGAGAGTCTCCGAAATTACTTTTCCGGACAATTCCAATTGTTAGACAATAACCGATATCGATCGCCCGAACAAATTCAATTTATAGACAGTATCCAAGATCAATTGTCGAATCAATTTCAATTTCTAGACTGTCTATGACATCACTTGCCCGGACAATTCCAATTAATAGGCAACTTCGTGACTCTGCTGTAGGGGCAACAGTCTATTGATAGGTCTTTTGTCCAAGGTATAATAAGCAGAAAAAGGCGGAACACCTCAACTTTACCTCTGTATTTTATGTCCGCACGTACGTAGGAAATTTTGATTCCGCCTAGCCCATGTGGTCAGATGTAAACTATCAAAAAGGTTTCACGAAACAAAATAATCCGGATGCACAGTTATTTTGAAACATACGGGCAGTTGATTCAGGAGACTGCCCACCAATGGCATTGTCTGAAGTAGTTTTGGATATTTCGTATTAGCCGAAATATCCGGATAATTGACTGCGTATACCGTCTATTAATTGGAATTGTCCGGACAATTAATTTAGAAGGCAGTCTGCCAATTGGCATTGTCCGGACAATTGATTTTTGGAGACTGTGTATGAATCGGAATCGTCGGGTCAATTGATGTGGAAGACTGTCCAATAATTGGAATTGTCGGGACAAATAATTTTGGCGTCAGTCTACTAAATAAAATTGTCTGAACAAATATTTCGGGGGGCCGACTATCAATTGGAGTTGTCGGGACAATAGATTCAGGAGGCAGTCTGTCAATTGGAATGGGCCGGACAATTTATTTAGGAGAAGGCCCATCAGTTGGAATTGTCCGGACCATTGAATACGGTGACTGCCTAGAAAGTGAAATTGTCTGAGTTGTCTGACAATAGAGCCAGGTAGGGGTCATTTAATAGAATTTGCCTAGGGAATAGAGCTCGACGCCTTTCAATTAGCTAGAATTAGGAACCCCGATAGACAGTTAGTTGTAATAGGAAGCTATTTACAGATTCTTGGACTGTTGTCTATTGTCCAGGTTGTGGAAGACAGCCAGGGGGCGGGTTCGCTGTGGACACAGCGTACACTACCGCTCGAGCGGGAGGAGGGGTTCTCCCCCCCCCCTCGTTCGCCTCGACGCGGATGGAAACGCATGATGAAAACACATCGATCGGTACGACCACCCGTGCGAGGGGGGGAGTACTCCCGTCCTAGACGTGGCTTGTTGTGGAGACAGCAAGGAGCGAGCCTACTGTGGAGATGGCGGGCACCGCCGCTCGAGGGGGGGAGTTGTTCCCCCCCTTCCTCTCGAATTGGGATAAAACGCCCGATGAGAATTTGTCGTCACGACCACCTGCGAACACTAAATGGTTTAAAAGGGATGGCCGGGGTGGCGAACCCCCGACGGTCATTTATTGGTTGTCCTATTCGGACAACGGGCACAGCGGCTCGAGGAGAGTTGTCCCATCCAGTCCGGGTGCGAATACACGATGAAAGCTTATCGGCGGAAGCCCGCCTGTGTAGAGAGAAGAATACACAGACACACAAGAATAATCGGTCGTGGCCCTCGAGATACATACTTTTTAATTTACTTTTCCTTCGTGGTTACGGGGGGGCTATTTACTGAGGATATGCCCTGCTCTGTGTAGGGCAGACCGTTGCAGAAGCAGCTCAGCCATGAGATTGTAAGCACCGGGGGGGAAAGCGGGGGGGGGGGGGGGGGGACAGCGCTGTCACGTCTCCGCGCGTCCTCTCCGCTTTGGGCCTTTTAGGGTGAGTATCCGTGATGTCCTGCTGGTACCCACCCATTCGCTGGGCGGTACAGGCCACACCCACGCAGGTGCCGCAGAGGGGGGGGGAGAGGGGGGCCAGGGTGGGGGGAGACAGATCCCGGATATCCACCTCGCCGATGAGAGAGAAAACCAAAGTCACAATAATAACTTCCCCCCCGCGCAATTCATTCACCCCTCCCCAACCCCTGGTTGCCGGTCTTCGAAAACACGCAGTGGCGCCGCCAGATACCGTCGGCCACAGGAGGAACCGTGTCTGCGGCAGTTGGGGGCAAAGACCGCTCGTGATGCGGCGACCGGGCAAGGCAGCACCGTCACGGCTGCGCCGCGCGAGTCGTCGCCGCCCATGCCTACTTCGGGCGTGTCGCTCGCGTCACTGGCCGAGCTTATTCGTCACATACATGACAACTGACCGCGGCGCGGACGTGTTGTTGGTGACGATCGGCGAGCTTCGGGCAGAACTCCGCGAGTTCCACGAACATTGCACCCCCACGGAGGAGGTCTCCGCCGAGGCCAATGACCGGGAGGGCATCGTCGAGATGCCCCAGCAGAAGCAGCTCACCATCGCGGAGTACCGGCAGCCGGGCACCCACGTGGAGGAGAACCTTACGTAGGGGCGCGGAGGCCGGGCCGACAAGAAGGAATTCATCGCAACCTGGCGAAGCATTGGTGTACACAATACATAGATCACTATGGACAAAAACCTGCGGTGTACAACCTGAAGCGGACGGAAATACAGGCCCTGCTGGGGGATCTGGCGCTCGCGTTGGTGTCTACATGGTTGAGAGCTACATCCCTCGGCTGGTGACAAAGATGTTTCTGGGAAATCATGGTCGACGCCACACTGGCAGCGGTGGGGAATGGGCGGATATCAGGGGAAGGCGTGCATAGGCTCAGCATCTAGCGGCCGGGCTCCCAAGTGGCCTCAACGACCTCCGGATTTATCGCCGGAAGCATCGGGTCTAGACCGTTGTGCCGGAGAACCTGCTGCTCACGGCCACTCTGATCGACGCTGACATGAGGAAGTACTGCCAGCGCCGTGCCCGCGGCGGTGGTCGTCGCGGAGGCGAGGCTCCCGAATATCGAGGAAATTCCCGACGTGGTGCTCCCGACGTGGCCAGCTCTCTCCAAGTACATAAGGAGGGGGGGGGGGTCCTGGGTGCCGTGGCGTCCCCGGCGGCGGGGGTGAGGAGGGGGGGCGCGGGGAAGCGCGACCACCCAGACCTCCTCGGGTGGGGGTAGTGTTCACGGCGACTGCCATGCGTGGGACAGGGCGCGCGGCTGCTTGTTCGGCGGCAAATAATTGTACGCCCCCTCCGTCAACAAGAACCATCGTGTGGGCGATTGCAATCGTGGCAGGAGCAGCGGACGGGCAAGCAAAGGCGGCGACGAGGGAGGCGGAACGTCATCAGAGGCGAGAGTGAGAGGCGGTGCATCAAACTTGACGGCGGCTCCAGCGCCTCCGGCAGCAGTGGGGGGGAGAACGGCGCCTTCTGGCGCGTCGCCGCGTCTGTGGCAGCGCTCACCGGGTGAGGATAGGGGGACGAGCCTCGTCGGTCGACGACGGGGCCTGAAAAAGGTGGGCTGGCCCTGGTTCTAGCGTTCGGTAGGTCAGTACATGATATGGCGGCAGAGGCCGGAACCGGGAGCATAGAGCAGGCGCAAGATCGAGTAACGAGTAATTACTCACTTTTTTCGTCTGCCCACAGGGGGGGGGTTGCGTGCATGGTGATTCTTGTAAATCAGAGAGCCGTTCCCCGCGTGAACGCGGGTCTCGTGGCGGCCTGATTTGGGTACACCAAGCGTTTCCCGCAGATCGAACTGTTAGTGAAAACTGTCTTCATAGGGTGCCGGTAGTGGTAGACAGCGGCGGGGAGTTAGGTGCCGCCCTGCAGTATGGTACCCATAGACCGATCATCCTGTGCGAGGGCGACATCCTCTGTAAGATAGCGGAGGACGTGAGGCTCGGGCGTGCATTCTTCTTCCCGCGGGATGCGGCTGACTGTATCCCCGGACTCCGTGTGTCACCATTCTGGATAACGGTGTCCCCCTCAAATATCCGAATTATTCATGACCTCCGTGCCGGGCGTCAACGCCAACAAGAATTTCTCGTGAGATCCCCCCCGTCAACTGCGCCACACGTGTTATGAGGTATACTTTGATGTTCCCGTGGAGTGGGCTCACTGCCCCCTTTTCGAGTACGCCTTCCATGGTTTGGTCGTAGTCGGTAGTCGCCTTGCGTTTGGCTGGTGGAATAGCCCGGGGTTCTCGTGTTCATTTTCGTCCGTGTTTAAACATGCACACGTCCACACGACCTTTCGTAACGCGGTGATGGCCCCGCTTGGCCAGTCAGTCATCAGCCCCGTTTCAGGAAGTGAGCCGGCCTTAGGGGGATATGCCGTTCACTTGCTTCCAGGGTACCGGGTACCTCCGGGAGGGCAGTCAAGCCCTTCGATGCTTGAATGCACGTGGACGACGCGGTTTTGGTAGAGCCTCAGTGCTCCCTTTTGGTGACCGATGCTTGCGAGCTTCGTAGATAATGAGATCTGACCATGGCCGCCTCCTCGGTGGACGTGTTGACGATGGCGAAGGTGTCTTCGTGGCACACTCGGCTGGAGGTCTAAGTATGGGTTATCGATACCGTAGCGATGATGATTGCTCTGCCACAAGCGAAATTTGGCTAGCTTCGCGATTTTCTCACGAGGTGGCCAGGGGACCGCAACGACGTTTTGGGATCCGAGTTGCGTTCGTTGATGGGGAACTTGTTGCACGTGCGTGAAGTCGTGAAGCGCATGCTGAATCAAATAGGCATGCTCCCCGTACAGGTCTGGCACCAGCAAATCAGGGTCCCGGCGGGGGGCGATCGCTTGGGGTCGGGTCCGCTGCACGTTCGCCTCGGTGGTGAATTCCACGCCGATTTCTCGCTTTGGGGGCTGGTGGTGGCTAAGACGACGGACCCGGGAGGGGGAGGTACGCTGTACGCCCCGTTACTGAGGTTTGACTTGGAGCCCCACTCGCGCACGTTTATACGCGACGACTCAGGGGACGCGATAGAGGGTTTTGGCCTGGAGACAGGGCTGTGGTGAAGGATCGATCTCGATGCCGACACACAGGACCGCCTCCAGCCACACGTACAGGGGAGAGAGGACTTACCCATTAAAGTTTTTGAATTGCTGTCGATGGTGATCACGGCTTCGGCGTTCACAGTAGAGGCCAAGGCCAGCGCCCCAATATGTCGGCCAAAGCATAATGCGGGGCGACAATATGGCGGCCGTTCACTGGGTAAATCGATGCCGGGGTGGAAGCGAGCCGAGGGCGGGCGCACTGATGCGAATACTCGGTTGCCTAGAAATGGGAAGTGGTTGTTGTGTTCGGGCCAAATACGTGAATGGCGTTGCAAGGTTTTTGGCGGACGGTGTGTCACGGTGGGATCGTCCCACTATCGCCCCCAACCTTCACACGCTCCGTCCCGACATCGATTGACTGGAGCAGAGCCTGGGGAAGACGGAGGCGGCTCTCTGTACCAGCCCCCTTGTCCTCCAGTACGTCGGTGGCTGAGTTTAAAGATCGACTAGACACACGTGCAGGTCTGGTTACCGATCTTGGAGTACACTCGCAGGTTGGTATGTTGGCCGGATGTTTTGGCGGCGAGTGATTCGGACAGTTACAAGGTCTGGGCATTGATCGAGTTTGCCTGGTGGTGTTGCGCACCAGAAGGTAACCTAGCGAATACGATTGCCAGAATGTTTGAGGCCGTTCAGTATTTCCATCGACTGCGGATGGGAGTGGGCCTACCGGTCACAGCTCCCGTGGCTCAGTGTGCGCTCGGAGGTATTGCAGGGGCCCACGTGACGGACGGAACGCCACGACGCGTTCGCCTACCGGTATCGTTCGGCATGCTTCTCGGGGGGGCAACCCTCATTCCGGCGTGGGACCCGAAGGGGGAGGTTTTGGGGTTGTGTTTATGCCTGTGTTACTTCCTGATGACGAGGTCGGACAAACTATTCGCCGCGGATTCGGGGGCGGGGCATACCGTGCACTTCCTGACGGAGGGTGGCGTGGCTCTTTACGGCACACAGTTGAGAAACGCGAGATGGCAACAGGCCCACAAGGTGAAGGTGCGGTTGATGGGGCGTAAAGGTGACCAGGAATAGATAAGAAGTGTGGACTCTAAACGAAGTGCGGGGACCGACGTCGTCCTTTGGGGCGGACGACGGGGCCGTTTCCCTCGTGTTGGAGTTGATGTCCAGCTTTCCTTGTTTTCCCGGCCATGCCCCCCTCTCTGCGTATCAATGTGGCAAGGCTTTTAAGAGCGGTCAGGTACGGTCGTGCTCTCCGAGCAATCGAAGAGGTAGTGGCCACGTTGGCAGCAGGGGGAGATATGCAGGAAGGAGTGACCCAGAGAGAGGGGAGGGAGAGGTCCGGCGTGTACAAGGCGTACATGTGGAACGACATAGAAGACTCCAAAAGCGTGTCGCGTAAGCTTGCGGCGGCAAAGTTGACACAAAAGAGAGACAGCAGAAGGAGGGGATACTCTGGGGAGGGCATAGCCACTATCAAGAGTATGGTGTGCCTGACCGATTGAGTTCCCTAGGTAAGAAACCAGCAGTTAGGATGGGCATTTTACTCGTACTTTCTTTTTAGGACTGGCGCATTGAAGCGCCGGTCGGGTGGCATAAACAAAGTTCTTTCAAGTATTTTATCGGGTGGTATATTGAGCTTCTGGTGCACCCCTACCGTAGGATGGCTCCTGAGTCGTGGGAGAGACAGGTTCTTCCCCTCGTCCAGATACCTGCATCGCAGCTTCAGGCAACCCCCTGAGCATCTCTAGTACCCTATTTTACCGTCGGTCTCCCTACTATGACACCAGCCGAGTCCCTAACTAGTACGGCCTACAGTTGTCTCGGATGACCAAGCCTCTGAAAGGAACCGCACCATTCGACTTCTCCAACTCCGAGGTAGCGTGAGACACGTTTTGCCCCAAAGGTGGAACCCCTACCGTGGGGTCTACGTCAGAAAATGAATTCGATTCGAACGATACTACGAGGCAGTGAATGTCTGGCCCCGTGTCCGTAGCAGCGTCGTCTCCGTCCTCTGTTCTCACACCGTCAGGCCTGCGGCTTCGAATATAGTCACGATGACAGCCTCAAGTTCAGCAAGTGCTTCCGCCTAATTCGAGATAGTGCCTGCATCGTCGGCGTACAACACGCCCCATTCTTCCCTTTACACGCATGCCAACGTCACCTCGTTTCCGACCACCACACCCTCCTCGAGGTGAACTAAATACAATACGATGTGTCCGTCCTCGCTATCGTGTACTACTTACTGTAGAACGAACGGCGCGTATCGCGCCAGCAAAGAACACATCGAACGGCAACGGCGGAAGCACACAGCCTTGTCGCGGCCCCCGCGAGTTATTAAAACATTCTGAGTCCTCGCCGGTATCCGTACGTACACCAGCCCCCATGCTGTCGTGGGACTGACGGATAATTGCAAGCATCTTCGCTGGTACGCTGACGCGTTTGAGTACCTCCCACAGCCGCGCTCGGCCGATAGAGTCGTGCGCTTCCTGCAGATCAATGAAACACATACTTCCAAGGTTTTTTTCCCTTGCCTAAGTTCTTGCAATCTCCGCACGACGAACGGCATGCCGACTGCTGACCGCACGGTGCGAAAGCTGCACGGACCCTCAGGAATTATTCCTTGAGCGTCGCAATAATAGCTGCTGAGGCGAGACGCGACTACTTTCAACAACACTTTACATGCATGGGCAACAGGAGAAATCCCTCTGTAATGGTTGCAATCGGAACGGCTCTTATTTTGTTTAGGACGTTCATTGATGCTGGGGGATTTCTCTCGTCATCGAAGCAGGAAGGGTGTTTTGTTGGCGTTATGTTTTGCCCACTATCGGACATACGCAGGTCGGATGCTTGATTTTTCTCGCGAACATATGTACAGATATGCCTTGAAGTACTATTAGTAGCAACCTAACCGTTCGCAAAAAGAGAAGGAAAAACAATCGTTTCGTTCTGCAGAAGTTCATGGCTATCACTGGCCCTTCTCAAGGCCCGTGGTTGGTCGGGACACTTTTTCGCTGCTAGCGCCAGCCCTAGGACCTCAACTCGAAAACCGGCCTTGTCACTCTCTTTCACGGTTACTGGTGGTCAGTGCAATACCAAATAGGTTCCATTCGATCGAGAATAAGCCTCTGTCGGCTTTCGTGGTGGAGGTACGTTCCGTCGTTCAACTTCAGCTCGATGGAGGGAGAGAGAAAGCACGGGGGGAAGAAATAAAAGGGATGGAACACAAAACGAGAGAACGAAATAGAGAATAGTTCAACTTGTGAGATGGTTGATACACGAAAATATGAGACGACGAAATGCTGCTGACATGATGAGGGACAAAGAGGATTGTCCCAGGATGGGAAAAAAAACGATAAATTATATGCAAGCACAAACAATTAATAGGCACCCATCTCATTAGCCAGTGGCATCCAACAACTCGACGCGAGTCGACGACGGTGGGAGAAGAGCTTACTTTGGAAACGCCCCTTACTGTAGTGACCCCAGGTGCTGACGTACCGCAGAGGAGAGGGGGGAGAAGAGCTTACTTATTGTAGTATCCTCGGATCTTAGTTACGACTATTAAGAGGAGCTTCCAGCAGCAAGAAGGGCTAATAATAGGATCAATGGGATCGTGAAACAAAACGAAAAACATGTAGTGCGATAGCCGAGGGAGCAGCACTTATGGAAAAGAAAGTATAGCACTGCGGTCGATACAAGCCTATTTATTATCAGAAACATTTTGGCTGAACATGAATAGCACGGACGAGAGAGATGTGCGCAGAGCGGGTAGCGTCGTGGCCTCGTCAGACGTCGTCTCTTCCTACCCGTGATAACAGGATAGAACGAGGTGGGCAATAATACACGCACTTCGAACATACGTTGAGGTATATACTCGTAGCGAGAGCTGTCTTTCGACATGAAGCGTAGGGCAGTGGGAGCAGAGAAATAACCGCATAGATAGGTAGGCCGTGCACGAGCAAGAAATATTCAGACGCTGAGCAGGGAGCGGCGTACAGTCGTCACGCATCGTCTTCTATACCTGGTACTCGGTATGCAACAAAAAATAGTGCTGGGGGGCGCATTATGAGAGAATATCACAGACAGACCGCCGTCAGTAGGAAGAACAGTATATAGTGCAGTATTTCTGAACATCGAAGTGTGGTGAGCTCGAGCTTTATTTTTACCAAACCACCCATGGTTGGGACAAAACACACCAAAATACAAGCAAATTGACTATCTATGTAGTGCAGATAAGGTTGCGTGCTGACGGTTCTGCAGCAGCACCAGAATACCAGGTAGGCAGCAGTGACAGCGCTGCACCAGAACGGAGTGCCGCATGTAGTAGCCTGAAACAGAGGCACGGGTAGAGCATAAAACAGAGTAAACGAATAAGTATAACAGCACGGGCGTCGGAGCTGCCTGTATAGACGGTTTCATATCAAACTACAGTACGGTACGGAGGTAAGACCATACAACACAATACAAAACCTAAATACTAATAGTCGCACACTTTAAAGTATCTACTTGTCCTTCCACTACTACTGTACACAAGTATCCTGAAGTGCCGTATCAAGAACTATATATAGTAATACTCACTAACCCAATGCCAGTTCGTATTGAACGTAATCCAACTCTCCATAGACTGTACAGCAGTCGGATTTCCCTTCCACCAAGCATCAACAACTACCAGTTATATTACATGAACTTTCAGAGGTGAAATTCCCCGTTACCCTTTGTTATATATATATATATATATATATATATATATATACGATCTCCGTCAAACCCTTCGGGCTTGATGCCAAGTTGTCAAAAGGGAGGGACGTCCATTCACCAAACAGGATGAGGCGGTCTGAAATAAATTTTAGCGCACCCAAGCTCTTCGTGGGAATGTTGTATTTTCGGAAGCCCGTCCAAATGTAAATACCATCCTCTACGTACATTGTCCGCCACCAAGGACCTAACATGGTGAAGTTTTACACCAATGTGCGTCGTACGCATCGTAATCTCGTTGGTTCGATTGGTGGCTACGGCACCGAGATTGTGCTCGGAAACGATCGTCGCCTTGCTTCTCTCACGGTTTCTCGTGTTCAGTAAGTGCCTGGGGTGCAGTATTATTGGGCACGCTTTCGACAAACCTACACGCTCCGATTCCAGAGTAAACACAGCTGCAACCGTTTGCTTCATCGACTCCAAGTACACAATGTTTCCTGTCGTAGAGTCCCACCAATCTATGTCACCGGCGTGGCCTACGTCAATTTTTCAAGCTTCCCTCCCTTTTGGTGCAGTGCTCCTACCAGAACCACACACACTCATTAAAGTGGAACTCCCAGGTTGATCGGTACCAACTAACCAAAGAACGGTCGTAGGCGAAACACGAGCCCCCCTTTGGGCGTTGCGCTTGGAAGGCCGTACGACCCTTCGAAGAGAGCACTGCGGGTAATTGTATTACCCCATGTCGATGAAATGCGGGATTCGGCGGTCACCATATGGCTCGCCGCTGCGGTATAGACGAACAACGCTGTATTGCCGCAGGGAGAGCGGTTCTAACTTCCAACATCGCCAAGAATGCATTTTTTTCCTGCACTTGTGGATTCATTCATCTTTGCCACTTTAAAATGGCTCGAAAACTCATTCCGCACTGTCGCCGACAACAACCTTATAGCTCTCTAGACCGGCATTCTCGATAGTCGTACACCAAGCGTGAGCGCTATATTATTATGCCTTTGTGGGGCTACAGTAATTTATGTAGATTTCGCACGTTGGGTGCCATCTAACAGACAAATCGGAAAAATGGGAACGAAGCCTAAAATGATAACCAAGCCGTATCTCCAGAACCATGTGGTGTATCAGATAACCAAAATGATCCTGCGAAACCCCTTGGCCAGCCCTGTGAGAGGAGCTCGTCAGAACGGTCATGCTCCATCTCGTGCCTTCGGGTGGGCGCAAAAAGCGATATACGCTGGCTCTATTGTGATTTCTCTAGATGCTGGCTACCGCGGCGATGCCGAGGACTTCCAGCCTGAGTGACAGCTCATTCGAAGGCTGCTGTACAGCCCCACAGGACTGTCAACTTTTTTTCTTGGAGTTGTACACAATTGGTTTGCTTTCTAAAAAAAAACGTCCGTTCTCATTTTTTGTTTCGTTCCCATTTTTCAGATTTGTCTGGTATCTATCTGTTCGTGCGAGAAGCGAAAGGAGCATTCGTGCCAGCTGTGCTCCAACGAGTTGCGGAAGTACTTCGCCGTGGCGGTTGCTTCCGTCATTTCAACCACGTCTTCGTCGTCCTCGAGCTTGGTTGCCGCGGCCTCTTCCGCGTCTTCTGCATGTTCCACCTGCACTACTATTGTCACACGAGCTCCCGTTCGAGTTCGTAGACGTGTAAGCGCCGTTGTTGTTGTTACCTCTCGCAGACCTATTGGTGATACCATAACCATCATGTCCTCTTCCTCCATCTCGGCCGTTGTTTCCAAGGAATTCGTGAGATCCTTCGTGCCGTGCCGGTATTCAGCGCGCACCACGTTCATCGTTGTGGAATATGTTTGGCCCTCGCGTTTCCTGTCACAAAGCGTTGCAGCCTTCAGCGATTCGTAGTTCTCATCAGGGAGAGCGCTGAAGAACACGTCAGGCTTGCGAATGGGGACTGCGACATCATCGAGCGCTCCCAGGTCGATATAAATGAGGCGCAATGCTTGGATTGCTCATTCAGCATCGTATTCGTCAGTCGCAGTCCCTTCCGAACTGGCGAGCTGGTCGTGCAGCGCTTGCATCCTTGACTCACCACCATGTCGGTACAACGTTTCCAATGTCATCACAGCACCACGAACATCGCCGAACTCCGCTGTTTCTACCGGAGCGTAAGCGAGTACGATTTGCGCGGCAACACCAGCGTACCCGTCTCGGGAATCGGCTAGAGCGGCAGGTGTACTCTGCAGCTGAGTGGAATCTTCCTTTAGTGCCGCAGGCGCGGTCTCCGTGTCCGATGTATCTTGGGCCAAGCCCATCCTCGTACATGAGCGGCTGCCGTAACTTAACCCAGCCTTGATATTGGTAGGGTCGCCCATGAAACGGGGGGTCCTTTGGGAAGGTAGGATATGTAGTATGAGTAGCGTGTGCAGCTACGAGCAGCATATTGGAGGTGACGGAGCTCTTACCGGAAAAGTGGTGAGAGGGTACCGGCTGGAGAACGGCCAGCTTCGAGAATACTAAGCGATGAGCAAGACAGGACGACATTGGTTCAAAGATTCCTGCAAGATGTAGATGTTATGAAGACGATCGTGAATCAATTGATTGTTGCATACAACTTGATGTAATATATAGCGAGGAACGAGATGGGGATGCTGAATCACGTTAACTATAAAATCGCGGCGTCGTGAGGGGGTGAGTTCCAATCGTGTAGAACAATCGGTAGATGGATCGGCCGCGGTTTTGATGAAAGCAGGGAAGACGTGTACACGCGGAAAAGGGGGTACCGCAGCCCACCCCCCCCCCCCCCTTCACATTTTGTCATTTCATTTCGGGTGTGATGAAGGCGTATCCACGCCGGGAAAAGAAGAAGCTTAGCATTTTCCCTTCCCTTGCTGAGGTACTTAACCAAAGAATATATCGCGAATGTGACAACTAGAATGAAACTTGACTTACCGTGTCCTACCGACAACCTGGTGTTTGATAGGTAACGGGGAGGACTACATGCTGTACTCACAACGTGAGTTTTGCTGCCGGAGTGAATAGTGATGCATTGGATGGTTGACACGGTGAAATACTGTCTTAATGATGAGCAACGGTAATGGTTCCTGGATGGACGAAGCCGAGTGGGCACCCAAACAGTGAGTGACATTCAGTCAAGCAAATATCGGCAATATCGATGCGATAATAAAGGGAGCGGCGCAGCCAAGGAAGGAACTAGACAGCTGCCTAGCTGGAAATGTTGAGGCCGAATAGCACGGGCGAGAGAGACGTGCGCAGAGCGGGTAGCGTCGTAGTGTCGTCAGGCGTCGCTTTTTCCGATCTACCTCGCCTGCCAACGTACCCACGGCGGATGGGCAAACAGAGCAGAAAGCTGGAGGCCGATTCCCGTGAGGGTCTGACATGAGCGGGGCCATCCAAAGCGTTCAGGAATATGCGGTGGGTTCCCGACATGAGCGGGACATCGTGACGGTAAAATGTCCGAACGCACCCGCAGATAGGTACCGTACACATTTGATTGCCGCGGTGGCCAGGTATCAGCGACCCATCCCTAGCGGGCCACTCTTAATCGTTTGAGCAATCGTGGGGAGTTTCCGATGTATGAGCGGGCCGTTGGAGGCGGTAAAACAATCGAAAGCACGAATACATAGTGGTTGAATTATAGTGGAATTCAAGATGGAACCACTGCACTGAATTGCCGTTTGGCAATCTCGGCGGGTTCTCGATTTGAGCGGTCCGTTGTCACCGAAGACCACCCGAAAGCTCGCGGCACTTACTCTAGTAGTCGGTCAATCGGTTCGCGATGTGAGCGGGCCGTCAAAGATGGAACCGTGAGATGAGTCATCACTGTTTAGAGTCCCTATATGAGCGGGTTGTGTAGACTGGACACGAGAGGCGTTCCACTCGCGTAGAACACGGGTGGGTGGGTCAGCCGCGATTTTTTTCAAGTAGGGGAGGCGTACGCGCGCGAGCGGGTGGGGAAGATTACTCTCTCCCCCTCCCTTGCTGTGGCTCTTATTTATTGGTGTTTAACGGCGGGGATAGCGGACGGCTGGCGGACGGCTGGAAGGTGCACAGTGACAATCGTCAGACTGAACCCGACATATGTTCGGGGGTCAACTGTATGTGCGGTAGTCGTCGCGACTTCCACAAGGCTTTGGCGGCAGTTGGCATTGCATCTGAGCGTTAACCCCAACCATTTGATGTGCGTGCATCGGTCGCATTCCCCAACGTCGACCGTTTCCTACTGTGTGCCAGCACAACGTTTTAGTGTGGAGTAACGCCCGAGCATTGTGTGCTCTTCAGCGGTGGTACATATTTAACGTTAGAGGCATTGCTGACCCTTGACCGGGGTCTTCGACTACTTCCGCGCCGTACCATACCATCCATCTGCCGGATATCGTAGGAAATCAAGCAAGTTATTAAAGCGATACAACGGCTAGAGTATGTGGGGATTTCGTCAGTTATATTCGTTCGTAACGTCCCCTGCAGCGATCAATGGTGCTTGTGAAAGTGGGGGCGTGCGGCCGATATAAAAACACAAGGTGTACTGCTGCTGCGGTGACACATTGTCTCGGTTAGCTACTGTAGGGGTGTTGCAACCCTTCAAAGAGATTATTCCCTGCTGCAAGAGATGCCCCTAAGCTTCCTCTGGTCGACCCTATGAGAACCACGTGTCGTAGTAAGGTGTTCTTCACCCACAACATGTGTCGACGGGAGCATGACTCGCGGCGGCCGGCTCCCGGTCACACCAATCGACCAACCCTTGAACATGTTCCTTATATACCGGGTCAGTCCTGGAGGCCGACGAGAGTGGCAAGGTGGTCGCTGAAGGGCAGCGGGCGAAGTGCCGTCCATATCACGCCCGAAATAGTACTTCAACATTGTATACACAGCGCTATCCTGCCTGCACGCGTAGATCCAGATGCTGTCTGATTTGCGTCACCCCCTCTAAATAAACAAACGAGTGTGGCATTTAAAGCTCTCGGCCCCTTGCGTATATTGCAAGGGAAGTGATTGCTTCTCCAGTAATACTCTCGCTGTTGCTCTAATGTGTACGTAGCGAATGGGGCAATATCCCTCTACATGATGGTGAACATGCCCCCCCATCGGCGCGCTGCCTGCTTGCTTCATACCGCACTGTGTTGACACAAACCGGTGTGTGGCCCCTTCCGAGAAGAAAACCCAAATAAATGTCGCGTTGGTGTTGCTTTCCAATGGTACGACTGGATACTCTCACGTTGTGCTACTGACTGCACATACGCACCATTACTTCCTCTACAAGTATCCCACAATATTGCGAAATACACCGTCTTCCTCATGATCTACCACCCTTATCAAAAGCTGTCGAAATTCTGAATCAGCAGTGTCATGCGCCACACTTCTCTGTCCATCCTCTATGTCATTTTCCTGGCGGGGGAGGGGCACAACTCCCACCGGTAAGTCGACGCCGTCCTGCGTACTGCAGCAGCCAGCCCATCGCCACCTTGAACGTACGGGGGTGACGGCAGTCGGTTGGTAGCGAGCTCGAAGGAGGACGAGCCAACCTCGCCCACGCCAGTGGGGGTTGTCTGTGGTCGACGTGTCCGTGGCTTCATTTTCTTGGTCACGCGTGTATCGTTCACGAATAATGTGTATAATACCTAGAGCGGCAACGCACACGAATGCACATGCAATGGCGGCAAGGGTTGAAACACAAACGGCTGCAATGGCACTTCTGAGCGAGTTGGCCTAGCCTATAAAATGTTGGTATTCGAAGTCTAAATCGTAACGCCATCGAAACCCACAACACGTGAATCGTAACACTGTCAGGTGTGGAGTATGTGGTCTAGTGCCGCAGCTGTAGAAGTTTCTTGTTGAATTCATCAACCAACACTATTCACGGGCAGTCGAGATATATACGTGCGTATAGCACGAAATAGCATCACCGCGCCTGGTGTGGATAGCAACTAAACGTGAATGTGATGTCTTTTCGTGCTGAACCCCGAACCTCGACTCCCCGTTCGGGACCAGAAGATCGACAGTGAAACACGCGATGCTCAAGGCTACATCGGAACTATCTGGGTTCGTTTGTCGAGTATGCATGAGAAGGCGTGCTGTCAGAAGAAACCAACGACTCGGGTATTGGTTGAGGGGGTTTCAAACAAAATCTATTGTCTCTCGGTTTCAGAAACTGCTGCAAATTGACAAGAATCAAGGACATTTTTGCTCATAATGATAGTTCTTTTTACTGCTCGATGGTTTTCTACGACAAATGAGGCGTGTGTAGAGGTTCTGGCTTTGCGAGGAAAGATGGTAGAGGTTGCACCGAAGGGTCTATAAAGATACTTGTGACGCAAATGAAAATATATTGTTTGAAAGGGCGATTATGTGGCCATTTGTAGAAAGAAGACCGGTCCGAGAAATCAAGAGCAGTAACAGTGGAGAAGAAAAGTGGAGGGAAGAAGTGGAGAGGAGAAGAGGAGGAGAGGTGGGGCCGTTGCAGTCACTTGATCATCGTCGGGGCAATGACTACGCTACGGGCAGGTGTATTCTACGGTAGCCCGTCCCGTTCCCAGCAATGATTTCTACGATATTCTGGAAACGGTCTAGCAACATTCTCCGCACCGTTGCTGATGGTGATGCAGTGGGTGTAAAATGGGCCGTACTACGAGTGCGACAAAAACTCGTAACTCTATCCGCATATCCGCATATTGCATTTACCCGCATATCCCAACTAAGATACTCATACATTCGTATCCGTGGGCAGTGACTGCACGTCCAAACAGATACGTATGCCTCGCAAAGTCTATATGCCAATGATCCGAGCCGCACTACAGCACGCGTTCGCCCATACGCCATGGCGCTCTTCACCACAGGAGCTTTCCACCTCACCGAACAATTGCGGTTGAGAAAATACGCCAAGCAAATACCGGACAATGTGGTATACACCATAAGTGGCACTCCAACGATATTGGGCATATCTTCAGTTGCCAATCAAGCCAGCCAGAACGATTTCGCCCGCGCTACCGCTGTATAGTAGCACGCTCCCACTCACGTGATCGCAGTTCGTGTTTTCCGAACGTTTGTTTGGGTACGTCAGCTTGCTAGTTCAACCGATGCTAGAGGAAACAAGCGAATGTTCGGGAAATTCGAGGGCTGTTTTCAACTTAGTCGAGAACATGTTAGACACACACTGCTGTGTACGAGACGTCTATTCATAGAACTAACACTAACCCTCACCCCAAGCCTCAGCAAATCAGAGCAACCCTAACCATGGCCCTCAGCCAATTCAACCAAATCTGAAGTATATGGTAAACTACTGGGACAATCCGTTTTTTCAATGGTATTGTGGCCATGGGACCAGATCCCCACGGGCGAGATTGAGATTTTCTCCTCTTTCGCGACGTTTTATCGCTGCTCGCTAGTAACTTCTAAAAAAAAAAATTAAAACGCCTTGAGACATTTCTAGTCGCCTGTATCCACCCCCTGGCGCAGTCGGTGGCCGGGCAAACCCCATAAAGAGCATGCCTCAATCTCGTGGTCTGGATTTGCTTGTGATTATCTTGTCGACAAGTCAAGTGGAAATTTTCAGTTGGGGATCGTTTTGTCTCATTTTGTATTTTCCTATCGTCGACCAGTTTCCACCGCTGAAACATCCCAAAGCCGAGGCGAAGACCTGCGATCAGAACGTTTGGACGGTTGATCTGGAGAGAATCCCAACAACCTGCTGCAGATGAAATACTAGGATGACACGTCTTCCCTCTTTTAAAGCATTAATCCAAGCAAAGATCCAAGTGCAGCGTGTCAAACTAACGAATAGTAACGAACTGCACGTAAAGATTCCAGTCACCCAGAAACTCGGGGCATGGGGATACAGTATATCCTCCTCGGCCTTACCCACTTCGACGCAAAGATACCCGAAAAGGGAAATCAATTAAATATTGTTTTTTTCAACTCACCCTTGATGCCAACAACGACCGTGTATTTCGAGATCCAGCAGAAGAACATCACGGCCCAGATTGGCCACAAAGCGGCCACCGTCACATCCTGAGTCATGCGCGCGGCGACAAAGCAGAAACAGTGACTAGCTTGTTTGCTGGCACCGTGAACAATGCAGGATCGAGCGCATTGTGCCCGGTGCGTCTATTGAAGTGTGTTATGCTATATGAACAGGCAAGGGGAGCCCGTTGCCAGCAACGGGTTGATGTCCAACTCGTTGCCCACACTGTATTCCTGTGGTGCCATACATGGTTCGATTGATTGCGGAAGCCGCAATCCGAACCCAAGTGAAGCGCTTGCAGAAATACCACGGCTCGGAGAAAAACGCACAAACATGTACCGTGAGCTCCCACAACCCTTTCAACTTGAATCGAAACTGTTGCTCGGCGTCGACAAGCAATTACCTCAACAACAGTTTTGCGGAGTCCATATATGTACCCATCGTGATACACATGGGGCGAGGCAGGGTAAAAACATGCGCCTTCACTGCTGAATGCTACCGGGCATTCAAAACGTGTATCAGTACCAGCTCACCTCTAACGTTTGCGACAGGCACGTGTTTGTCCTCTGCGCCGAATTGCGTTGGTCACTTGACGAAATCAGCAAGACATAAAAGCAGCAGACGTTGCACTACAATCAGTTCCCCCTATTCACACAGCGTATTGCATTTTTGAGCAACCGCAGCACACTCCAATAAATGAGGCAGACCTCGCATTGAGTTCATACTATTCACGTTCATTACGCTCAGGCCTTTCCACCGTTGACATGCATGGACCACCCATGCCTAGTTCGGTTGAAGCGAGGCAGCCCCGGTTAGTCTGAGCGAAATATCCCGCCCGTCCACAAGTACAGTGAACCAGGTCTGGACTGGCCCGGTTCGATTTAGCCTGGTTGGAATAAGCTGCTATATGGGCTGCCGGTGATTTCACCCAAACGTTTCGAGAACTTTGATCTGACGGATGCTCTATCGATAAGGCAACAAAAATAGACAGTACACTAACCTCATTGCCTTGCACCGGTAAATGCACATAGCACCTGCAAAGACGATCCAGTAGCTTAGACCCAGTGCCTGACGGGCGACCGCAAAAGTGTAAAACATGATGACGGGACATAGATGCAGCCGGTTATCACATAAGACGTGACGATGATGTAGCAAGCTACCCTTGCGCATGAAGCCGTTCTGAATATGGCTCCCGACATTCGATGGTTTGCTTGTTTCGTTTCGGGGCCTATCTAAACCGACCACATAGTAGTAGAAGGCCATAAATCAGTTGTATTTCCGGCGAGCGACTGATCGATGTTCCAGAAAAAAAAGATATTTTGCATCTTCACTGATCTGCTCGGCAGACTGCGCTCATTTTGCCGAGAACAGGTACCCACAAAGTCTTTGAAATCTTCCAGGGGTAACAACGAGAACCACATGTTGGCAAGACTTCTTTTGGAGGGGGGGGGTTGTCAACGCAAATGATGGGTCGTTGATGAAGGCGTGGGGGGACATTACAACGTACTCATCTAACAAAAAGTTTATGTTACAATCAGCGGCATTCACATGCTTCCTGGTGTTCTACGTAAAGAGGTGTAGAAATGTTCACGTGATAGTTTCAATCAGCCAACGTACGTACAGCAAAATGCCAGGATACATATTGCGTGCCGTCCAATATAACATATATATATAATATATATAATATATAGATATAGATATATATATATCGTGTACCGCAGGATATCCGGATGTATGTGAACCCCAGACAGAAAGTAAATTCGAGTGCTCTCCGCGCTTCTAGGTCTTTCTTTCGATGCCAGATGGACCTATTCAGTTTAATATTGCGCCACCGTGCCCGCCTACCCCAGCTTTACCCGGGGAAGGTCTGCCCGGCAGCAGGATGGCTCGTGCGGCGGGCGTCGGCGCATAAGTATGCCAAACCGCTAAACCGTCGGCGAGCCCGAATTTATGTCGCTCTTCTCGGAAGGCGGTGCAAAAAACAACGAGTTGCTACTCGCAGCAATACTTTCTCCGCTAGTTGGTGTTTTGATAAACGCCGTGATCAGCGTGTTGAGACACTTCCTTCGAGATGAGGTGAACGGGCTTGCTCTTTGTTTCAAACAGTGTACCCGCTTGCCTCGACAGCACCAAGGAGCGTTTGCCCAATGGACTACACGAGAACCTTTGCGGACGGCCTGGGGCCTTGAAAAGTCTAACTCATCCCCTATATTAAAGCAGCAGCTATTATTGGTGTTTGTGTAATAGTGTGCGTGATTCCCAGCTTCTCTGTCTAGTAGAGTAGGTAAGTTCGATGCACTCACTGATGTGATGGACCGAGACTGAGTCGGTTCATAGAAGCCCCTCAGGGTATATATATATAATATTATATATATATTTTATATAATATATAGATGTATATATATCATAGATGTATATATTACAAGGGAAGAACAAGTAGAAGAACATGTAGTGGCGGACAAAACATGTCACAACCCGTTGAATGCTCCACACAGAAACACGCATACGTTTCCCGTGCGGCACTTCTAAATACCGTTACACATGAATCCCTGCACCGAGTACGTGGGCACGGCCCCGCCGAAATGTTCGTTGCCGCGGTAAAACTACCGCAGGAAATTTCATAATACTCTAATGATATGGCGTCGACATGCTACAGTTGTAGGTACAAAACACATATTGTGCAAGCATCCCCTTCGGGATGTATGTGGGTGACGTGAAATCCCGGGGGCGTCGTAAGGCGAAAAGGGAATCACAGGTAATAACACCCGTTTCACTGTTGTTGGCGAGGGCGTCAGCCATGGGTTAGCGTATTGCTCGAAGGAATTAGTAGTATTACGGGGGGCCATAGTTAACAGGACCTATGGTACAAATATAAACCTATATGTTTAACCACTTTTACTAACAATATTTGGTCCTGTTAACTATGGCCCCCCGTAATAGTCATAGTAGTAGTCAGCAGAAACTGGGCACTACTCTTCCTTTGGAGCAATACACTAGCTCGTGCCACACGTATCCGCAACAGCAACAGACTCGTGTAAACACCAATTGCAGTCTACCATCACTATCGATAGACAACTCGGCGGCAATTAATTGTTGATGTACAGGTACACACACGGTTGAGGGCATCATGAAAAAGTTATCTGCACATAATATGTCATGTCCGGCATTTTTTCTTTTTACGTATAAATGAATGACTGCCAAAAACAGTATACCCATGATTACAGCAGCAAACTCGTGGCGACAGCAGCACTATACTACTACTACTATTACTACTACTACTACTACTACTACTACTACTACTACTACTACGAATGCTAATACTACTATGAATACTAATACTACTACTACTACTACTACTACAACTACAACTACAACTACAACTCGTGGCGACAGCAGCACTATACTACTACTACTACTACTACTACTACTACGAATGCTAATACTACTATGAATACTACTACTACTACTACTACTACCACAACTACAACTACAACTACAACGACCACCACTAAAACTTCATACTTCGTACAACGGCAACAGTTGCGTGTACGTACGCGGAACCATGGGTTGGGGCATGACTTCTACGCTGAGACTAATCATATGTAGACACTACTCAATACTACATGCACGCGGTACCATGGGTTGGCTACTACCTGGTATACTGTTACTATACACCACTACCACTACCTCGCAAATAAATGCAGTGCCGGTAGAAGCAGCATGCGCTCGACGAAAAAATACTACACCACTACCACGACTGTTAATTATACTACAGAAATACTAAGCACTACTACTACTGCTGGAGCAAGACCAAATGCTCATACAATACAGACAACCTCATGGTAAACAAAGAGGCCATACAACCACGGGGTACCATGAGTTGGGGCATGACTACGATACTGTTACTATGTAATGCTACACTATTAATAATTGGCCCTACCTAGTGGTATTACCTCTTGTACTATTAATACTCTAGCTTTCATACAACGGTAACACTACGCAAGAAGCGGTACCATGGATGGGTTGGGGGCATGACTGCTATAATACTATAAATATACATAACGACCTCTACAACGCAGATAGATGTACTAAAGGGGGAAGCAGCTTACATTTTACACAATACTATACTACCACTACTAATGATTTCGTAACTTAATGTACAGGCTACTCAATATATATATATATATACGGTTGAGGGCATCTGCTGCTTGCTGTTGCCCAGGTCGAAGCAGCATGCAAACGGCAACAACAACAGCAATAATAACAGCGAACAACACGACGACTACGATTATTGCTACCTACAACTATAGTGCAGGTACCATTGCTAATGGACAGGCATTATCAGAAGCAGCATGCACTCGCTACCATGCCATGGGTTGACTACTATACTGCTACTATACAACACTATGCGAGGTAGTGGTAAATTACTACCTCGCAAATGTAGTACAGGACCTGGTGGAAGCAGCATGCACTCTACAGAATATTCCACTACTACGACTATTATTCATGAATGGATCTTGGATGCAGGTTAGGATTCAAGAGTAGTAGAAGTAACGAGTGCATAATATATTAAGATGTAGGAGGGAGCAAAAACAACACATAGAGTATCGTAGATAAAACTTAAAAGAAGTACGTAGCCATACTCGTAGAAGGTGTATAGACTTGGTGTAAAGGTTTCCTTCGTATCCCGGAGATTTCTTCTTTCAAGAATGTTTTGATTGATCAACGTGAAAGCCCATGCTGCACATTGTCGGATGGCAAGCCTAAGGATAATAATTAATTATATTTAATTATATCACAGCAATAATACCAAGTACTACTGCTGGAGCAAGACCAAACGCTCATCGTACAATACAGACAGCCTCATGGTAACAGAAAGGCCAAATAACCACACGGTACCATGATGGGTTGGCGCATGACTACGGTACTGTCACTATGTAGTTCTACACTACAAGGTTCCCCTTCGGGATGTGGGTAACGTGAACTCCCGGGGGCGTCGCAAGGCGAAAAGAGAGTCACAGGTAAGGATCATTCTTATCGGAGAGTTTTTTGTCCAAATTTTCGACATTTTTTTCGCGCAATTTTTTAATCTTCCATATTTTCCTGGGTTTTTTTTCCAAATAAATATTGGAATGTTAAAAGACCTATGCCAATGGTACAGCGAAGTTGCAATAAAAAGTTTGAATTTCAAAGATACCCGCCAAAAAAAATCAGAACACGCTTCCTATGGGCCACCTAAAAAAAAAAAAAAGTTCCGAACTTTTGGAAAAGCCCAAAAAAAGCAAATCTGGGGCCGATGTTGGGCCAACATCGGCTTGAGAAAAACTCAGGCCGATCTTTGGTTCGAAGCGGCGAGATTCCGAGTCCTCGACAGACATCGATAAACAAAACCAACGATTGCGTCATGAATTCTGAACGGAGTGCGCTCGTTAGGGGCTCCGACCCACCCTAGGGTCACCGTCTTCACACCATAGCCGGTGTCATGTGGCGGGAGCTGACCAGGCGTGTGATGAAAAAACATTTGGCCGCTGGTTTGCACAAAACAAAAGACAAAACTTCTCCATCCGTCCCGAATGGCAAAAAATAGACTTTCTTTCAGGTTTAACAGACAAAATCTGAAAAATGGGAACGAAACAAAAAATGAGAACGGACGTTTTTTTTTAGAAAGCAAACCCATGTGTACAACTCCAAGAAAAAAAGTTGGCAGTCCTGTGGGGCTGTACAGCAGCCTTCGAATGAGCTGTCGCTCAGGCCGGAAGTCCTCGGCATCGCCGCGGTAGCCAGCATGTAGAGAAATCACAATAGAGCCAGCGTATATCGCTTTTTGCGCCCACCCGAAGGCACGAGATGGAGCATGACCGTTCTGACGAGCTCCTCTCACAGGGCTGGCCAAGGGGTTTCGCAGGATCATTTTGGTTATCTGATACACCACATGGTTCTGGAGATACGGCTTGGTTCTCATTTTAGGCTTCGTTCCCATTTTTCCGATTTGTCTGTTGTTTGGGAGGATACCGTAGGACGCCGCCGGCAAGCTCTCGCCCCCTAGACCATTGATCCGCCTGATATCTTCGAGGCCGTCATCTATCTATACTCGTTGGGCTTGCCAGATACCGAGTGGGTTGTCCGTGGGCTGAGTCTATGTCGAGATCGAGCGTCGATCGTCGCACGAGCTGGTTTCGATCACCGTGTTGACAATTTATTTGCGACCAGAAAAACACAAATTGCGCCGCCTGCAGCAGTTGGGGAAAAAAAAAGAAAAAATCAAACTTTTTTCTCTTTTTTTCCCACAGCGGCCGTACGAGAAATTTTTCGGCTGTTTTTTGAAAGCGATCTATTTGAAAAAAAACTTTTGAACTTCGCGTTTCCATTGGCATCGTATAGGTCTAACGAACTTGATATTTTTGGTTCTGGAGAATTTCACGAATAATAGTGACAGAACGCCTCCGTATTTTGATACATATCTCCAATTAATTATTTCCAAACTTTGAGAATTATTATGGAAAACATATGTTCATGGCGGAAACGTGAGCATAATGCACGATGGAAAGAGTAGTTGTAGTCAGCAGGAACCGAATATTACCCTTTTGTGGGGAATACTACACTCCTGTTATGGTGCCTGGTAGAATAAGGACACAGGGATGTCGATGCTGGCCAGGGCACTCTTCTGCTTGGTATAGTTCGTCTTATTAGTTATCTTATTATGGAGAGCTCAAAAAGGGTACAGGGACAGAGTGCGACAGCGGGGACAGTTGAGTGCCAGATTGTCCCCTGAACCATGTATCTTCATGCCTATATAATCTATTAGACGCTTCCGTTACTATATCATAGCACACGTCACATGATGCTCTCGTACTCGTAGTACGTATCTGCCTGCCTCCTCATACTGATGCAGTCTACGGAGACGTGTCCGTTAGTATCACGTCAGGTGGGCTCATACTGTGACGTGTCGCACCGCTTTATAGCTACTGGTACGCGATACCATCGCACTACCACATGCACGTGGTACCATGGGTGGACTACTGTTACATGTACTGTTTCTCTACACCAGTGCCGTAGGAGAGCAGCATGCCTGAAGGGAAAATAATGCATATTATACGTATACTGGTACATATACATATAGTACAGGTAGAAGGAGCATGCACTCTACAAAATACAACCTGGTACACCACTACTACTGACCACTAATTATACTACTAAGTATTATTGCTAGAGAATGACCCATCGCTCATATAATACAGACAACCTCATGGTAAACAGAGAGGTCAAGTGACCACGTGATACCTTCTACTACTGCAAGTGAGACATGGATGTAGTATACAGGTAGACGCAGCATGAATACGTTTCACAATACAGTAGTATAGAACTACATACTTAGATCACAACCCCTGAGCGTGCTCGGTTGGTGCATCCCTGGTCTCTCAGAGCTCCCACTTCCAAACCGCCTCCTTTCATTACTTGCCGGACCTTTCCAGCAGTATTTTCTCGGTTTTTCCTTCTTTTTTTCTTCTTTCGTTTCGTGTGCGTGCGTGTTCTCCGAGCACGGCATCGCGGGAGGACCCGGCACCGTCGCGGGTGTCAGCGGGTGCTGGCGGGTAGAGGGGGGGTTGCAAGGAGCGCGGTCGCCGCTTTCGTGCCTAGGCGTCGCGTGTGCCTCGAGACACGAGGGATGCATGAACAGGCTTTGTCTGGCTTCAATTTATAATTTTTGATAGAGTATGCACGAGTTATAAAGGTCGTTCGGCATGGCGAGATAATATTCAAGCGGTGCTTATTTTTGCGACCACGCTGAAAAAAAAGAGGGAGGTGTGCAGTTTGAATATCAACGTTGTCGAGCAGGCGAACGGCGGCCACGGTGAGCACTGGACTTCACGCTAGGCGGGGGACGGGGCTGATTGTGGCAGAGAGTGATAAAAGCTTTACCCGGACCGAATCGGTGGCGAGGTGGTCGCGAGAGGGGCGGGCGGCGTACGAGGCTGAGACAGAGAGAAGCTCTTCTGTGCGATTTTTTCTTTTTTTTTTTTCGACCGGGTGTAAGGTGTTCCAATCAAGCAGAACATTATTGCACGAGAGGGGATGGGGATTTTTTTTTCTTTCCGAATTTTCGGTTTCATTTTTATTGTTTTTGCTGCTGTGCCGTGCGGTGCTTTCGCTTGCTCCGTACATACGAGTACAGACATACATAGACAGTAGAGCATATCAAAAGAAGAAAATAAATACTACTGCAGTAGTACCCTACCTGGGGTGTGTACGTACGTACGACATCCGCGACGCGAAGCGTATGTGACGCCCGAGCTGGCGTCGGAGCTGTTTTTTCCTGAAGCATGGCGGCGGGACTCTTGGCATTATCAAGTCGCCGGTTTGCAATTACGATCCTTAAAAAAAACTAAATTCAATCGTGGACCTCTGTTCGCTTCGCATAATTTGATGTACTTTTTTCCTTCCTGAACGAGCGTAGCGGGCGGCGTAGGCCGCCCGCGGAGCGAAGCGCCTTGTAGTACCTACTACTACGACTATACTTTTAATATTTGTAAATGTAGAGGATACCTATTGAATATGGTTGGGGGTATCTACTGCGATTGGCCAGGTAGAGGGACAGCATGCAGAAGGCAACAGCAACACTAATAATTATAGCGGACACCACAACGACTACGAATATTGTTACTAGTTATTAACGTTTATATTAATATTAACGGTAGAAAGCAGCTTCTCTGTATGACTTACTGGTATGCAAGCATGTTGTGTACGGTTGGGGCACAATGAAAAAGTTATCTGCATCATTTGCAATGAAAAAAATATGTACTCACGGCAACAGCACAGTCGACTCGTGGCAAAAGCAGTAGAACTATATATATAGCAGTAATATCACTATTATTATCAATAATAGGCAGCATAACAACAGGTCTACACACGATTGAGGACATCATGAAAAAATATCTGCACTTGTCTTGAAATGTTTCTCTCCACGTTGAAATTGTTAATGGCTGCCAAAAGCAGTAAAATCTACTCATCATGGTTACTGCAGCAGACTCGTGGAGGTCCCATGACGCCCATGACAATCTGGGAGAAATGATATTTAGGTTGGTAGGCTGTTCAGGTGTTTTGGTTCTTGTTGGGATCAAGGTACGGGCAAAGACCCAACCCAACCCCTGACTCTAACCCTAACCCTAACCTTAACCCTGACCCCAAACCGCAGCCAAAACGGGCCCAAACTGGCCATACACGCGGCTGCGCCGCGTTTGCATCGAACCGAGGCTCGGAGACTCGTGGCAACGGCAGCACAGGACTGCAGTACCTACCACCAATGCTACTACTACTACTACTACTGCTACTGATACTACTACTACTACTACTACTATTACTACTATTTCGGGGGTGGCATATTAAATAGGACCTACGGCACCCACAAAAACCCATATATTTCGGTATTTTTACCAACAATGGTATTAACTATGGTCCCCCGGAATACTACTATTAATACTACTACTGCGCTACTATTAATACTCCTGCCACTGCTACTGCCACTCCTACTACTACTACTACTACTACTGCTGTTACTATTAATACTGCAACAACTATATTTATAATACTCTCCTACTTCTCCTACTATTTACCTGGTATATTAATACTAATACTACTACTATTAATGCCATCAAATACTACTACTTTACTACAACAACTACTACTAGTACTACTATGTCAGATGCACACCGAGACAAAGGGGGTACACGGGGACGGGCGGCAGAATGAGCCTGGCTTTGTGGCTCTCGCCCGGTTCAATTGTTACCTGCTGCTGAGAGCGTGCGACTGAACAACCAGGTATGATACCTACATACACATACAACAGTAGATACCTGCTACCAATTTCCTCCTGGTAGACGGACCGAGAGAGCAGGTTTTGTCCGCACGCGAACGTGCTCGGTGTGAGGTGTGTGGTGTACGTCAAAGGGCTACAACAGTAGGTGAAACATACATGACGCTCAACAGGCGTTTAGTCCTGCTGCTGCTACTGGATGCTTTGATAAAAACCAAAACTGAGCAAACGGGTAATTTCATGATTGTTGATATTTTTAACGCAAAGAAGGCATTCGGACAGTGTGGGCCATGCCCGGGGCTGGCAGTACAACGAGACGGGAGGCAGTACGGGCCTGGCTCTGTGGCTCTTGCCCGTTGCGATTACCTCCTCCTGAGAGCGTGCGACTTGACAACTACAGTAGCTAGGTATGACACCAATCAATACCTGCTACCAAACATTCTCCAGGTAGACGCACCCCGTTGTGGTCATGAAGGTGCTTGGTGTTGGGTGTGCACCACCCGTCAAAGGGCCTGATGCAACAAATACGACAGCCGACAGGTGCGTACTGCTGTTGTTGCTGCTGTATGTCTGCCGCTGCGGTTGCTGCTACTTCTTCTGCTGAGGTTGAAAACCCATGTGCAGCAAAGGGAGTGTTCGAGGGTGGCGGGCTATTTACGAAAAAACAATAAAAAATGTGGGGTTTTCCATGTCACCTACTCGGCTCGGCAAGTCGGAAACCAATTCCTTGATTTGTAGAGCAAACTCAGCGACGCTCAATGCACCGAGCACCGTCACGGTGCTCGGCCGGCATCCAGACATGCGTCGTAATGTACCCACGGCCCCCTTGCTTGCCCCGCAGCCGAAAGCACGAGAAAGAACCCTTTGCCGCCTAAGAGCAGCATACCTCTAAAAATATATCTGCATACTTCAACATTATACATACGTACACGACTTTATTTGCAAAAATAAAAAAAGGATTCAATTGTTGAGAGCGCCTTGCAGCGTGGGTAGGCACAATTCGATGCGAGTCGACGAGGGAAGAAAAGGCTGAAATCTTCTCGCGATAAAAATGAAGGCACGTACCGTAGCGGGAAGGGGGTAGAAGAGCCTGCTATGTGACCCCGGATCTGAGTTACGAGTTGGAAGGAGAGAGAGAAGAAGATGTGCGAAGATAACGAATGGGACGAGCAAAAAAAAAATAATAATAATAATAATAATAATTGGCCCTACCTAGTGGTATTACCTCTTCTACTACTAGTTTCCAAACAACGGTAACACAAGCACGCAAGCGGTGCCATGGGTTGGGGGCGTGACTGCTATAATACTATTACTATATATCACTACCACTACAACGCAGATAGATGTGCTAAAGGTAGAAGCAGCTTACATTTTACAAAATACTGTACAACGACTACTAATAAATTCGTAAAGTAAACGTGCTGGCTACTTAATACATGCAGTCGAGGGCATCAGCTGTTGTTGTCCAGGTAGAAGTAGCATGCAAACGGCAACAGCAATAATAGCGGACACCACAACGACTACGATTATTGCTACTACTATGGTACAGGTACTGCTGCTAATGGACAGGCATTAACAGAAGCAGCATGCACTCGGTACCATGGGTTGGAGCATGACTAAACGCTCATACAACGGCAACAACATTAACAGGCACAAACATTATCTTTTTTACTACGGTATCTACTACAACTATTGCTATATACTGTACTACTGCTATTCGTGCGTGTCAAAACCAGCGCCAATAATACAGAAAACCTTATTATGGTGAACAACCTAAAACAAAAATAACAGGAAGAAGCTTATCTGTATGTATTAATGTGCAGGTATGCGTACGGTTGGGGCACGATGAAAATGTTGTCTGCCTTTGTCCTGAAAAGTTTCGAACGACTGTCAATTACAGTACTCACGGCAACAGCAGCTGACTCGTAGCAACATCAGTATCAATAGGCAGCAACTCGGCTGTAACTATTCATGTACAGGTATACATACGGCTGAGGGCATCATGAAAACACTATCTGCATTTGCAAGAGTAAGTGAAAAACAATGCCTGGACCCACACTTCAATGTTTTTAGGGCCGGCCGACGGGTGGACTCGATAGCAGATATGTACTCGATCTCATGCATGGCCGTAGTCGTATCACCATAGACCCTCCCATCCCTACAATGCCGAGACGGAGCATGTCAGGTATTCACCGACTAGGCAAACATTGCTCGTACCAAGCGCGAAGCGCCGTGAGATGTCCGGCGAGTCGCATGAAGGATGAGCTGTGCATCCTGCTACAAACCGCTTGTGAGGCAGACTTACCTATGGATGATAGCTTCAATAAGTAAATTCATTTTCCGGTGTAGCCACTTCCAGAGACAACAATGGGAGTACTATGGAACTGCCTCTTGGGTGCCTTGCCATAAACACTACCAGGTACCAGGTACGTGGTACGATCACTCCCACTTGTGCGGAGTAAAAGGTTGTTCACCTCGCACAAAAGATATAGCTCGACAACCAGCTGTGAACGATCGCCTAAAAACAAAAACAAACAACGGTGCCCTGGTTGTTTTACAGCTTTTACAGCGGCATATTTCACAGCGTCGTTGCCAACCGACACCAACCCAACCTAGATATAATACGGGTATGAGGGTGGGTTACTTATCAACGCACACTAAATAATATATAAACAACGACTCAACGCCAATTCCTATCCACAGCAAGTACTTGAACTGGGTACTATCAAGCTACTTCATCATCGATTAGAGCATTCAGAGTTCAGAGACGAAATAGACAGCACACCACTGTGGACGGCTGTGCTTATAGGTGAACAAACACCGCCTGATCCATTGCCTGGTGCAACCTGATCCAAAAATCTAGCAGCCTAGGCAACGTAGATCAGACATGTGACTCGAGCTCAGTACACCACGGGGTTCTGCTTTAAACACCACTGATATAGGTTTTAGCATGACGGGGCGATACTAATTGCATTTTGAAACCGTCGATATAGCGCGGTCTGATTGGGGGAGACAGACGACGAGCGATCCCCGCTTTCCTATCAACCACGCGCATATACACGCACGTACACCTCCGTCTCGGTTGCGTCGCCCCCCGAAACATCCCGATTCAAGTGGGAATGGACTAAGCTCAAGTGTTGTTGCGCCATGGTGTAGTGTAGTCTCTCTGCTGCCTGCAAGAATCCTGACCTTGACGGGGGTAGCTACGAACGCTCGGAATGGAAGATTTTATTGCGCAACAACCTTTGTGTGCACGCCGCCTTGAAGATAAACGGCCGAAGCTTCGCCTAAGACTTGCCTAAGAGGGGGGGGGGGATGGTCGGAGGAAAACCCGAGCGGGCTGCTCCAAGTTACTTTTTTTGTATGTGTTGGTCTGTTCGTAGCCACAGGCAACGGTAGCCCACAAACTGCATAGCAGTCTATGGATGGATGGTTCGGGTCATGTATTATTGGCCTCCCATAGGGTAGGGGCAGTGAAGAAGTGGGCCCCGTGCGCCACCACTTACAACTTCAGTCAAGAGTCACATAATCCACAAGAATAGGCAATTGTACCAACCAGCACGTAACTGTCCTTTGTAGAGACTAACTAACACCCTTCCTTGCTCTTTACATAACAGTGAAGAGCCAAAATATTCAGAATGTAACTCCTTGAGTTACAACATCCACAGTATTGGCAAGAGGAAACTGATCCCGACGACAAGCAAAAACCTCTCCCTCAATCCCACACAAAATGATTGCAATCACGGAAAACATTCCAACCGTAGTCGCGCCAGACATATACAAACTAAAAAACCGAAAAATGACACGCAAGAGAAGGCGAGGTTCCCCGGACACAAAACCTTCATTTGCCCCGTTACTACCATCGCCTTGAATACACAGAACGTGACGGTAAACGCGAGATATGGCATACATATCTTTCCACAAAGATTTTATCTGGCACTAGAATTACCCAAACAAAAGTCGCTTGTGATACACAATGTTGTTGTTGTTGTCTTCACATTAAATCGTCCTTTCTACCCAGCTTCATCAGTACACCCAGTGTCCGTCCTGATTCCCTATCCTAGAGAGATGCTGATTCTGTGGTCACAGACTGTGAGACAGAGGAAAACCAAAACATAAAAATAAATCGCAAATTCAAGTGTCAAGCAAGTGAAGAGTCAGCGTACCGGGTACGAGAACACAACAACACAAGCAAGACCGGAAAAGTATAAGCAAAAAGACAATAAAACAAAAACAAAAAATCTGAATTAAATAAAAAAAACGACGCAAGGACTTCAGAAAGGCTGCTACAATAGGCGGAAAGCATACGTACTCAGAAAGGGCAGGTATTTGCTGCACGGACGAAGCAACACGAAAGAGAAGGAGATACAGGGAAAAGTCTGTAAGAGCTATTAATGCTCGAACCGATACCTAGCCACCGGATCTATCATTTCGTTTCTGCATTCGTCGACAGCTGTATCAGAACAGCTGCCCCTCCCCCCTCCCCCCCTCCCCTTGTCGACGTTCTTGGCGTCCTCTGCTGCGTGGCGCAGTCGGCTCTTCTGTGCTTCGTGCTTTGTCCCCCCCCGCCTTGAAGCAGTCCGCCGCTTCGACGACCCTCCGGTACCACTTCCCGCTCTTCTTAGCCGCCCTCGGCCATAACAACGTCTCTACTCCGAACAGCAGGGGGGAGCTTTCCGTGGACCCCTCGGTGGCTTGAAAACCCCTGAGGTCGTCTGCTAGGCATTGGGCCCAATTCTTTTCCGGTCGGCCTCGTCCCGGGTTCTCCCCACCAGCCATCGTCCCAAACATCACCCGGTGGGTCAGCCGCTCATTGGTCGTCCGCTGCACGGCCCCCGCAAAGAGGAGGCGTCGTTTGCGGATGGTCGTCTCAACGCTCTCGCATTGTGCCTTTTTGAGGGCCTTGGCGTACGACATGAGGTGATCAGTGGGTTGCCGGCGCTGGAAGCCAATGATCCGTAGGAGGAGTTTGTGGTGTGCCGTTCTGAGCTCAGCGAAGTGCTCCTGACCAAGAGTCCACGTCACGCACCCGTACAGCTGCGTCTCCATCACCTCGGCATTTAGCATGCGCACTTTTAGAGTGAGCGGGGCATCCTCCATATCGTACAGCTCCCGTTTAAACCGATTGTAGCATGCCCATGCGAGTCGGATCCGTCGCATGATCTCTGGCATAATGTCAGCGCTTGCGACGACAGGGCCGCCCAGGTACAAAAACTGCATCGTCTCCCTATACCTCTGTCCCGCTGCTTCGATGACGAGCGGTGAGGTCCGGAGTGCCTGATTCGGTGTCCGCAGCAGCATGGTCTCCGTCTTCTTTTCGGATACGGTGAGACCTGCTGCTTCGAAAACGGTCACAATCACGGTCATCATCTTCGCAAGGCCTTTCGCCGACTTGGACACAATGCTGCATCGTCCGCGTACAGCATACCCCACACTGTGCCCTCCGTACGTAAGTTAGTGGGTCAACCTTCACCCCGTTCTCGCCGAGGTCCTACTCGAGGTGAACCAAGTCCCTCAAAATATCTGGGTCTTCACTGAAGCGTATCAGCACGGCGTGTATCACAGCAGCGAAGAAGATATTGAACAGAAGTGGTGACAAGACACATCCTTGCCGCAGCCCCTGAGTGACGTCGAACCATTACGAGTGCTCGCCGTCATCCGTACGCACGCGGGCTCGCATACCTTCGTGGAACTGGCGGATAACGGTAAGCATCTTCTCTGGTACGCCAAAGCGTGCAAGCACCACCCACAGTAGCTCACGGTCGACGGAGTCGTATGCTTTCTGCAGGTCGATGAAGCACATGTACAGGGGGGTTTTTCTAGCTCGTCCGAGTTCTTGCAGTCGGCGCACAACGAACAGCATGTCGACCGTTGGTCATGCTGGGCGAAAGCCGCACTGTTCCTCGGGGAGTATCCCTTTGGCCTCGCAGTAGTTACTGAGGTGGGACGCGACCATTTTCAGCGAAACTTTGCCTGAATGGGCAACAAGCGAAATCCCTCCGTAATTGTTGCAATCAGAGCGATCCTTCTTTTTATGAATGACCTTAATGGTCGCATCTTTCCATTGCTGGGGGACGTCACCCGTTCTCCACACGTTAGCAAGTAGGTTGTGAAAATACCGGATGAACTCGGGGTGGTCGATTTTCAGTAACTCGGCCGGGAGGGAGTTTGGTCCCACCGCTTTCCAGTTTGGCATACCCCGAATTATCGCCGTCATATCATCCATGGTCGGTTCATCTCCAAGCGATGGTGCCAACGGCCGTTGTGGAAGTAGGGCGCTGATGGTTGGGTCAAGCTTAGACGACTTCGTGGTCAGAAGGGTGTCAACAAACCTCGCCCACCACTCAAGGATGCATACCTTGTCCCGTAGTAGCTTGCCCTCCTCGTCCCGGATGAACTGTTCGCTTCTCGCCTTTCAACCGTCCAACCCCACCGTGGCCTTCGGGTGTTTGTAGAAACCCCGATGGTCGTTGTCGGCGAGCAGTCTCTCCGTTTCAGCGAGATACGCTTCGAAGTAGGCGTGCAACGCTGCATCAATCGCTCTTCGTAGATTCACGCACGCCGTCCGCAGCGTCTTCGACGCGGCTTTGTCATTTTTGATGCGCATGCCTCGTCGGGCATCCTCCCTCGCATCCCATGTTAGTTGCATGGCGGCTGAGGTTTCCGCAGTCTCGCACCACCCGGGTTTGTGTGAGTGCCGTGGTGGGCGGGGTACATCTTTCGCTACTGCATCAAGAGTAGCATCGGCAAAGGATTCAGCCATCTCGGAGATACTGTTCGGTTGGGAGGGGAGGAAGGGAAGCTTTGAAAGGATCCGCGCCAAGACGTGCGGCCCGCAATCTCCGTCGGATCGAAACTTCTGGCGGTCGAAAGGCCGAATTTTGTTTTTCGTTCGTACGTGTCTGTTGGGTGCGAAACGACTGCTGAGGCGGACCATTGCATATACGATATTATGGTCTGAATCTGCCTTGGCTGGGGCTGGGGGTGGACGTTAACATCATGTACGCGGAATCGGTGTGCTTGGCGGGTTAGGATGTAGTCAATCCGTTTTTGGTCGTTGCGGCTGCTGATGCCGTTGAAGGTATGGGATATTCCACCTTTGCGAGCGCTAAAAAACGTGTTCGTGAGAGCGAGCCTATTGTCTGAAGCGAATGCCAGCAGGCGTTTGCCGTTACTGTTGAGCCGATCACGTCCGTACGCTCCAAGCACCCTACCGTCACCGCACCCTTCCATCCTCTTTCCAGCCCGTTTGTTTGCGTCTACAAGTACGAACAGGCATTCCTTCGTTGGGATCTGCTCAACCATGTCCCCCAATTTGTTCCAAAACTCCTCTTTCATCTGTGCGTTGAGGTTGGCTTCCGTTGGGCTAGAGCCAGCTGCTGCAGTCGAAGTGAGCTACGTACTACGTACCCAGCCAACCAATATAAACCATAACGCCTAATTATCTCCGCAACAACCAACTGCAGAATTCTATCATATCGATTCCCGATCCCTAATAACTTTTTTTCTTTTTGGATTTTGTAGGCAGCTCCTAAAGACCGAATAAAGAAACATTAAGCAGTTAAAACTTCCAGCACGGACAGCCTTGTTGTTGTTGTTCTCACATTAACTCACAATACAATGCAGTCCGTGGTCGCAGGACAGGCTCCAATAACTCTGGAGTGGAAGAAATACCTCAAGTAAAAACAGAGGCAAAAACAAGAAAAAACAAGCATACGCACTCCACCACTGCGGACACCAGGGAAGCAAAAAGGAGACTATTAATAGCAGACAAAAACCTAAAAAAAGAAGATGAAGCTAAGCAAAAAAAAAAAAAAACGGAAACAGAAGCAGATAGTAAAACGCAAAAAAAGGCAAAACGGACCATACTAACAAAGACACATAGAGGTACAAACGGGAATGAAAGAAAAATGAAAAAAAAGGGACAAAAAAGCGATAATCACGGGTGAAAGGGAAAGAAAATACGATAGGCAGGCACTGGAGCATACAGACACGCAAAGTTGCCCAGATGGCACCATGCTAGTTACTTGGGTCCCAAAGAAGGGAGTGCATCATGACGATGATGGCCATGACCAGGCTTCAGTCTGTTGGGGCAGACCGCCTCCCCCCCCCCCCCCCGCCATTCCCCCTCGTCCCCCTTTCGCCCCCCCCCTCTTCCCTGCCATTCTGCACACTCGCGTTGGCGTCAACGGCTGTGGTCGTTGTTGCAGCTATTCTATGCCGTTCTGCCGATGCCTCCTTCTCATCTGTGTGTCATTTCTGCATGAAGGCCTCCGCCCCTTCCTCGACCCGTCGGAACCATCTGCCGGCTTTCTGTCCTGCCTCGCGCCACCCTTCGAGCTTGATGCCGAACTCCTTGAGGTCCTCCTCAAGGTACCTCATCCAGTCCCACTCCTGTCCTCCGGAGTAACCCTTACCCCCAACCATCTCCCCAAACATCACCCTCTTCGGCAGACGCTCCTCTCCCATGCGTGTCACAAAGCCCGCAAACAAGAGCCTACGTCTGCGTACCGTCGTCTCAACGCTTTCAGATTTTGTCCTGAGAAGAGCGCTAGCATAGGATAGAATGTGGTCTTCGCGCGTTCGTTTTCGCCACCCGATGCATCAGAGGAGCATCTTGTGGTGGATCTCCCGTAGCCTACCGTAATCAGTCTTGCTCGGGCTCCAAGTAACGCAACCGTAGAGCAACGTTTCGATCACCTCGGCTCTCAGCATTCGCACCTTCAGGCATAGGCGCACACCCGGGCGGTCATAAATTTCCATCTTATACCGTCCGAAGCATGCCCATGCCCTCTGGAGTCGACGCCTTACCTCGACACTTCTGCCCGTCCAATCTTCGCTGATAGCCCCGCCCAGATACACAAACTCGGTCGTTTGTTTGTACACTTGGCCGGCGGCGGTGACGGTGAACGGCACGTTCCCCCCATCTTTCGTTTGCAGACACAATATCTCCGTCTTGGCCTCCGAGACCGTCTAAGCCCTCCCAGCTAATAAAGTTATTCGATCATCGGCATAACATCAAACGTTTCATTTTTCTCCCTCGCGAACAAATCGAAGTTCGCACAACATTACTGGTGGTAGAATAACCTATCGTAAAATAATATGCAAAACCCCCTTATTCTGCAAGCGGCACAGCCTCGGCTTGTTCTACCTGACCTACAACATATACTACCGACTGCGGGCATACACGGAGCAATGGCGGGCATCAGTTCGCCTCGGCGGAGCTCCTCTTGATCATACGCGTAGGTACACATAACAGTCAAAAAGGACTAAAACAGCACATCACCGGCCTCTTTGCTTCCACACTATGGTCGGTCGTCATCGTCATGCCCACTTACCAACCATGCGCTCCACAGAATTTCACAAGTCTCTTGCTCCCCGTCTTCCGACGACGTGGTTTCACATGGTTCGTTCGGCGACATCTCCGGTCACTCTTCAGCAATGTGTGCTATCTGCTGAATGGAGTTGAGCCCTGCCGATGCGCCGTCCACGCGTTCAACACGCGACGGGAGCAAACATGTTGCGCGATGGTTGGGCCAATCACTGAGACATTACCATACCTACCTGTCATCAAGCATCATACCCAGTACTGTTAATCGTACAGTTCAAGCAAAGGAGTACACGCACCACCGAGGCAGGAAATACACATCAAGTACTGATGGGCGAATGATGTTGGATGCAGAATATACTGGTACCAGTACCTGATACTTGTAACGGCTATTGAATAGTTGAATAGTGAGCTACAGAGATTGCGGCGGGTGTCAGTTCCCCCGAACGGGAACATGATGAACAAGTTGCGATGTGTGCATAGTAAAATCCGAGTAATTTGGTAGGGAATGGAATGCAGGTGCTATCGACACTGGCTGGGAAGGCAGCTTCTCTCGGTCAGGACACTTGTTTTTGTGTTGGCGTATTTTCCCTCTTCATCATGAGAGAAGGGAGCTGTTGAAAGAGTGATTCGATGGGGGCTTGGTTCAAGGCATCAAACCTACTCTGTTCTCCTTCTAGTAACCCGCCAGACGGGTAAAACACTTGACCGGGGAAAGTGCTTCGGGCGCTCGTCTACTCTTCTCCTATCGTCTCCTATCGTATATCCTAACCATTACACCGCAAAGGAGGAACCTTCAGAGGCCCGGGAATACTCTTTCGTAGAGTATTCAGGGATTTGATACTACGGGCTACATCATAATCACTTTCGATAGTCAATACTATATCATATCACAGATGCTTGAACGTATAGCCATAGAGTCCCACATTGGTTAATATGAGGAGGGAGGATGGGATGCCTTCTCTAGCACGTGGTACCTGCTAATTGATACTATTATTAGAATGCTTGTACGGAAGGGCTCTGGACGGGGAATTGAATCTCAGTTCGTTTCAGTTTTGTGTTGTTCCGAGATTTGACTTGATGAACGCAGCAGTACGTGCAGGACCGAGTAAGCCCTCTAGCGATTAAGGGACGCCGAAATCTGGATAAGGCATGCGCCGTAAGGTACGCCGCAGGGCAAAACAAAACGGGTAAGGCGCGCTGTAAGGCATTTGCCTTAAGTGCCTTTTCATGCCTTCAGTGCCTTATCCGGCTAAGGCAAATGCTTTAAAAAATGCCTTGCAGCCCTTTTTCACCCGAGCGCGCGTTTAATACATAGAGAAGTGGACACATAGGTTAGGTACGGTATATGCATCACATACGACAAGAGTCGGGCACGATTGGACTGCAAATACAGCAGCACAGTAGGATAAAATGTGCTTGTCTGAGTAGCAGTAGTGAGTTATTGGGAACATTGTAGAAACAGCACAATCAACGTCACAGCTTGCATTTTTATAGATACCCCAGCACAGCTCAACATACATCACCCACAGTGCGGATGCCTGCGTGCGTGCGTACACCGACGGAAAGGGGTATGTACAACAGCAGCACAGCAACAGCGGACTGTACGCGTTCGGCTTACCGCGGTGCTGTGGTCGAGGGAAAGGTATTCGTCGGTAGTATATTCTTCGTATTATAAACCGTCCTCTCCACCCAACCCCAACAAAACCAAGTTCGTTCGTACTCGTATGATATTTATCTTACAATGACTCGGTTTCCCCTGGCGTCATGCTCACGGGCAAACGCCAAACCCCAATCCGGACAGAGAGAGAAGAGAAAACTAAAGAGAAAGACAAATTGAAATGTTGACTGGGACGAACTGTCTCAAACGTCAGCAGACAGCATACAGACTCCCTTCTCCCGCCGCTTCCCCCCCCACTAGTGGCAACCTACTACGCGATGGTTCGGGTTCGAGAGCATCCTTTTTGGTGCTGCGCCAAATTCTGTAACCGGAAAGGTTTTGGCGTTGTTATTTTGCGCAGCTTTTTCTGTTATTTTAGTCTTTTTTAGAACAACACTACGAACACATTGTCGGATGGCAGGCATAATAATTGAGTACAAACTGCAGGGAAAGAGAATAGATTGGATTAGATTGATGGTTACCGCAGTAGTAGTCGCAGCAGTAGTATGGGGTACCATAGTGAAAGGACCCACGGTACACTCAAAAACCTACATATTTTGCTATTTTGACTCACAATATTTGGTCCTATTTACTACTACTGTATGTATGGTCCCCCGTAATACTATTACGGGGGACCATAGTAAATACCTGGTAGGACCTACCGTACACACAAAAACCTATATATCTCCCCGTTGTTTCTCACAATATTTGGTCCTATTTACTATTATAGTCCCCTGTAGTAGTATAGATTCGACAAATTGTGCCAGCTTTTTTAGTCTGAGTGACTGCGAGACTCAGTGCCCTGTACATTGTCGGAGGGCAAATAAAAGCAATTATCATACGTATGTACGGAGTGTTTTCTTTAGTTTTTTTAGGCATTTTCCCCAAACATTTCGGTATTTTCCCGGTTTGTTTTCGGGAAAAGCCGGAAAACTTCACCCCCCCACAAAGTCGCCTCGAAGTTATTAGGTATTCCTATCTTTTTTAGGGTTTTTAGGTTCAAGGATCGGGCAGCTCCGCCGCGCTAGGCGTGCTACCCCTCTCGAGCAGACGAGGTTGCCAGGGTCGTCGCTAAGGCTCCCCACAGACCATGGCCAACTGGAGCAAGCGCTAAGTATCCATGGGGATCTCTTCTGCGCGTCGACGAAGGCGCACCGACGAAGAACACGGAGGCCATCTGATGAGAGTAATCACCGCTATACTCGTAGTGGAACTTTGTTGCGTAGGGTGTTGTAGCGTGACGAGTTGGTGGTGGATATCACTCCCCAAGGCACGGGCACCTCTGCCTACGAGTCAGGCTGTTCGGGATGCTCACGTACTTGGTGCAGGGATTCATGTGTAGTAGAGATGGCACCCGGATTCGAAAATCGGAACCGGGACCAGTACCGCATTCGGTGGGATTTGACCAGTACCGTCCCGGGTTCCCGCGGTACCCGGGTTCCCGGGTTCCCGGGTTCCCGGGTTCCCGGGGTTACGTGTACAATTTGCTCCACTGTTGTGTTTGAGCGGCGTGAATGGTCCTCAGGCGGGGTGGCGAGGCGTAGTGAGGCGGGACAAGACTTCATTTAATCTCTCTCGATGGATAAAAATGCGAAAGAGAGGAGGCTGCGCGTATTCTCCAGAACCGCGGGTACCCGGATACCCGGGGTTCCATGTACATTTTTGTCCACTCTTTTGTGTTTGAGCGGCGTGACCGGTCCTCAGGCGGGGTGGTGAGGCGTGGTGAGGCGGAAGGTGGGAGGACAAGCCTTCAGGTCGTCTCTCTCGATGGATAAAAATGATAAAGAGAGGAGGCTGTGCGTATTCTCGGTGCAATCGAGGAGGTGGGGCGTGTTGGCAGCCTGCTCGCGGTTACGAATCGTGCTAAGGCTAGCTAGCTTTCTCGAACAAATAGATAGCGGCACTATCGTAGTAATATAACTTCTATAATGTGATATGTAAACTGGGTAAATTGTGCGTACCTTTCGGGTGTACAAGATCGGCTGCTCATTTAAATCGGCGGGAACGCTTGGAAGACATTTTCGGGCCTCAACCAATCACCGCTGTCTCGGCAACACTTTTCTTGCCTTCTTGTTGCGTCCCTCATATTCAGGGCTACCACCGGTATCTTTGCACCCTCTTCGTCTTTTCCATCAACAGGGAGATGGCCAGCCAACTGCAAAGCTATGCATCGGTGTCTGCGAAACGCGCATGGCTCCCGATCATGAAAATCGCCGCGGGGTCGTCAGGGAGATGACGCAGCAAGCACCGCCCAAGAGTTTAAGCACTACCGTGGCCACGCCTTGAGTGTTTACTCTCAACCCCTTAATGCGGGATTCGTTGGCGCCACCCATGGTCGCGGCCGGGACGGTGGGGGCAGGGGCGGAGACGCGAGTCCTCGCATTGCGGGTGGATATCGCCAGGGGGGGGGTGGGCGGAGGGAAGGACGGTCGTACACCGATGGAGAAATCCGGAGGTTGCCAGGAGTGCGCACAACGCAAGGGTTGATGGTCTCAGATCGACTCTGGACCCATATTTGGGCGAGCAAGGACGAATGGTGCCTGCTGACCCTCGCCCAGGGTTCGGGAAACGAACGCAGAAGAAAATGGGATTTCCTCCTCGGATGTTCCCATTGGTCGTACGAGGAATCTAATTATGGCTGGCGTGGTCGCACAGGCGATTGTCTTTAGTTGCCACTTTTGACGTTAAGCATGGGCTGACGTGCAGGATTTAGTGTAGCCCTGGCTGCTGCTGAAGATACGTTTTTCGATTAATATCGTCTACTTCTTAATATACGTCTCGGCGTTTTCCGTGTATCGCAGTATTTTTTCTTTGAGAAGGCCGAGGGTGACGTAACTCTGCGTTGTGTGTGTTGTCTAAAATGCAGTGAACTTCGTCATCACACTGCCAGACAATTCTCCATATATATTATCTCCATGTTTTCAACATAGTGGTATATTTTACGAGCTACCTCCCCTTCGGACACGTTGCGGTGAGTATCTCATGTATGTGTGATCGTTCTGTGTTGTCAGGGCCGGTCCTAACGGGGGCAAAATAAACGAAATAAAAAAACGAAGAGCAGAACTGAAGGGCACGTGAGTTTAATTTGGTAAAATAAAAAAGTTAGAAGTGGAGATCCCGATACCTCCGTTTTCACGTTTCGTTTTTTTTGTTTAAGTTCTCGTGGGGCTTAAAAAACGAAATGAATGCCAAATAATACTCCGGAGTAGAAAATATGGGATACCCAGGGTCGAAGAGGAACATAGGAGGAGCTCGAAGCGTTGGGATGAAGTTCCGATAATTTTTCTACGACCGGTTGGCAAGCGCACGATGGCCGAGGTAATGCATGTATGTGGCTGCCACGCGGCTTGCCTGCTGAAGGCGCGAGAACATATATATGGGGTAGGGAATCACCATGGGCTGCCCTCGCAAGAAACCGGGGGGTCAGGAAGTGGCTGTGGCGGTAATTTTTTCGACATGAGCCACACTCAAAATTCAAACGCTTGCCATCCAACAGCGATGGCCGATACACAAATTCTAGAGCACTCCGGAGGGAGCGGGTGGGACCACGAGAACTGCCTGCTGTGGAGGGTGCCTCACGCGTGCGAGTTGTGTCTATCCACCGTCGCTGTCGATCGCTATCGCCGGTAATCACGTGCTGTGGCGGTTGAGTCACTCTAAAAACTGTACCGCGTAAATATTCGACTCGGCTTCTTCTTTTTGGTTCGTTTTTTTTTCGTTTTTTTTCTCGTTAGGACTCAATGTGCTGTTTTTTGCGAAAAACGAAAGTCTGTTCGTTTTATTCCGTTTCGTTTTTCGTTGTTTTGCCCCCGCTAGGGCCGGCCCTCAGAGATCAAACTCTAGAGCAGCTAGCTTCAGTCGTACAGAATGTATTTTCGAGTTTTTTGTTGCCTATCTTTGTGACGACACCCCCACAACCCTTCATATGCATCAAAAATACCGGCATTGCCGGTATCCGAAAAGTGCCAGGTAATCCAACGTGAAAAACCGTTTTGCAATCGGATTTTGTCTCGAGTACATATGCGCTATTACTTGAAGCCGACTTTTAACATTATTAAACAAAATAATAATCTTGCCCTCTACCAGAACACACGTAAAGGAGCACCCTGCAATAGTCGACAATGGCAGGAAAATAAGAAATTTCAGAGCGGTTGTACTGAATTCAGTATAGAAATTACCTTTCCCGAATAAGAAATTCGGGCTGAACCAGCATTCCTGTTTCTTATTTTTTCTCACTATTATTAAGTGTTACGTATTGTAGCTCGCCCGAGAAAAACGCCTATATATTTTTTTCGCGCTATATACTTCTCGACCCCTACCCATAGTAGTACCTGAGTTGTCCACTTCCCTTTCTTCCCTTTCTTCCTTGTCGTGTGTGTTCTACGTGGATAATATATACCAGGTATATATATATACCCTGAGGGGCTTCTATGAACTGACTCAGGCTTGGTCCATCATATCAGTGGGTGTACTGAACACAGGCCGATGCCAGTGGGACCACGGCACAGATGGTTTCCGCGGGCGCTGCGGCTGCTGTAGTGACGGTTCTGTGCCGGGTGGACGATGTTTCGCAAGCCAACCGAGGCACGTAGGCACAATTCGATGCGAGTCGACGAGGGAAGAAAAGGCTGAAATCTTCTCGCGATAAAAAGGAAGGCACGTACCGTAGCGGGAAGGGGGGAAAAGAGCCTGCTATGTGACCCCGGATCTGAGTTACGAGTTGGAAGGAGAAAGAGAAGAAGATGTGCGAAGATAATGAATGGGATGAGAAGAAGAAGAAGAAGAAGTATATACTCGATAAGATTCAACGCTCGCTGAATTTGCTGAAATTACGAAATTTCAGGGAAAAACGAAATATCCTATTATAGTGCGTGTCGTCAAGATCTTATTATTAATACCACGTTTTGATAGTAGTACGAACCAGGTAGTACCAGGTTTTTATAGCGCGAAGACCACATTCTATCCTATGCTAGCGCGCTTCTCAGGACAAAATCTGAGAGCGTTGAGACGACGGTACGCAGACGTAGGCTCTTGTTTGCGGGCTTTGTGATACGCATGGGAGAGGAGCGTCTGCCGAAGAGGGTGATGTTCGGGGAGATGGTTGGGGGTAAGGGTTACTCCGGAGGACAGGAGTGGGACTGGATGAGGTACCTTGAGGAGGACCTCAAGGAGTTCGGCATCAAGCTCGAAGGGTGGCGCGAGGCAGCACAGAAAGCCGGCAGATGGTTCCGACGAGTCGAGGAAGGGGCGGGGGCCTTCATGCAGAAATGGCATACAGATGAGAAGGAGGCATCGGCAGAACGGCATAGAATAGCTGCAACAACGACCACAGCCGTTGACGCCAACGCGAGTGTGCAGAATGGCAGGGAAGAGGGGGGGGGCGAAAGGGGGACGAGGGGGAATGGGGGGGGGAGGGGGGGGAGGCGGTCTGCCCCAACAGACTGAAGCCTGGTCATGGCCATCATCGTCATGATGCACTCCCTTCTTTGGGACCCAAGTAACTAGCATAGTGCCACCTGAGCAACTTTGCGTGTCTGTATGCTCCAGTGCCTGCCTTTCGTTTTTTCTTTCCCTTTCACCCGTGAATACCGCTCTTTGTCTCTTCTTTTTTTCATATTTATTTCATTCCCGTGGGTACCTCTTTGTGTCTCTGTTAGTATGGTCCGTTTTGCCTTTTTTGCGTTTTGCTATCTGCTTCTGTTTTTGTTTTGTTTTGTTTGTTTGTTTGTTTTTTTTGCTTCGTTTCATCTTCTTTTTTAGGTTTTTGTCTGCTATTATTAATAATAGTAGTCTCCTTTTTGCTTCCCTGGTGTTCGCAGTGAGTGGTAGAGTGCGTATGTATGCTTGTTTTTTCTTGTTTTTGCCTCTGCTTTACTACCGAGGTATTTCTTCCACTCCAGAGTTATTGGAGCCTGTCCTGCGACCACGGACTGGATTGTATTATGAGTTAATGTGAGAACAACAACAGTGCGAACCAGGTTTGTACCAGGTACATAGTGTCGCACAATATCTACAGCGGTACTGCTGCTGTACAACCAAAAATACTTTCCCCACTTCGAGTACGAGCGTACAACGGATCCGTCCGTATCTTCGAGGTGTTTTCGAGAAAATGATTTGCAGGAAAATTATAATTTTCATTTTGGCAATTCGGAGGGTAAACCCGGATACGCACCGGACTCCCGGTTATTGTGACAAAGGTATGCCCGCACCCCGGGTATTGTGCAACAGCCTTCCATAGCCTACAGAAGAAGTTGTTCCAGAGACGGGTATTTTGTATTTTATGAATGCCGTACAGACCTCACAGAAATGCCGGATAGATACTCGTAGGTATAAAAATGTTGTGCCCGAACCGTGCCGAACTTACAGAAGTTAGGGGTACGGGGTGAAAGATGTACTCATGACATCACTATCCTTGTGACAGCAGTAATAGTTATTCGGAGATTTGGTACGGAGATTATAATCTGGTACGGAGATCTGGCGGGACAATACGGGAATATTGGGAGATACGTATGGGAATTTGGCTTTGAGTTACGGTTTCATTTGACCAAGGTGGTTCCCTTTTCGTGTTGGTATGGGCTCGCGCCGAGCCCCCTTCCACTTCGACGACTACTTCGAGAACTTCTTCTTCTTCTCCTCAACGTGCACGATAATACACATGAGCTAACAGGCCGGTCTAGGCCGCCTGCCTTCATTCTGAGAGCCCCGTCAACTGGGCCGACAGCACCATTCATGATTTACCTATTACACTAGTGTCTCGTGATCGTGGGTGAGTGTTGTGCGAAACTACAGCCTGAGTTTGGCGGTTGGCAGTGATACATGTCTTCTACATACAACTTCTCCCCTTAGTATGAGCGATGGGACGCCATCCCCTCCTCGGCACAGCAGTAGATCAGGGAGGCGCACTTCGCCAAGGAAGCAGCGGAGGCGAAGCTTCTCGATGTACAACATGAAAAGGAACAAGAGCAGCAGGAGGCAGCCGCGTCAGCGCGGTCCAACATTCCTGAGCCAGAATTACCACACGGGGCGGACATGCGAGGAGAGTCATCGGCAGTGCATGCACGAGATGAACCGCAGCTGACATCCGGTGGCCAAGATCTGGCACACCAGCTGGCCCGAGCAATGACGCTCGGGGCCAACGCAGGCACGTTAACATATGATTCCATGAAGCCATGGGACGGAAAGATAGGGGTAGGAGATGACGAACAGACAAAAATACAGGGTTTTTCGAGCATGATGATTGCTGTGTGTGGCCAAAACGGCACTTTGTCTGTGTTGGAGCAGAAAAAGGCAGTGAAGGTTGGACTTCAACATGCTGACAGGGCTGCCTTAGTAGCTGAACATTCTGAGGAGACAGTGAGAAAGTCGTATGAACTGTGGGGCATGCTCATCCAGAAGATTACGTACGTCCCCATAATGAGGATGATTTTGTCTGCTGGTAGCCCTCAGGAAGGGTGGGCTTGTTTTAGGAAGTACTACGAAACGCGTGCTGGGATAGAGAAAGCAAAACTCCGTAGAGACTGGAGTAATGTAAGGCAGGTAGAGGGCGAAATGCCCAGAGAGTACCTGGCAAGGGCGTCTGTAATTCGGACAAAACTTGAATCGTACGAAACCCCCCTGGACGATGTTGAAGCTAATCATCATATTGCTGCTGGTCTCTCATCTCTCTATGAGGTTGAGACCAGCATTTTGCTTGCCACTCCTTCTTTGTCGTTTGCTCAAATGCGCGAGGTGGTGCAGTCCGCTCACGACCGCCGGGAGATGAAGAGAAGGGAGAAGGAGATCGAGTACGGGGGCGTGGCATTCATGGCTGCCGGACCTGGGCGAGGGCACGGTGCCAGGGGCGGCGGAGGATCGAGATCGCGGCTGCGCCATCCCGCTGACGCTGGTGGACGAGGCAAATGGTGCCGTCAACACGGACATTGCAACCACGACGACAGCGAGTGCCACGAGCAGCAGCGCCAGCGAGAGTGGAACAACAGCGAGGCCGAGCGCAGGCACCACGAGGCCTACCGACAACGTCAGCACAACCTTGGGTTCGACGGCGGCCTACCGCGCGGAGAACAGCGGCCGCCAAACGCCGGAGGAGCAGCTGCTTGGAGCTACGCGCCTGCACCCCAGCAGGGTCGCGGTCGTGGCCATTCAGGTCGCGGCGGCGGCCGTGGTGGTCCCGGCGGCCGTGGAGGCCCCGGTGGACGTGCATCTCGCGGAGGCCGTGGAGACGGGGGCGGGGGAAGATGGGCGCGCGGCGGGGCTGGGGGGAGGTGGTCGGCTTACGATGGTCACTACCCTCATCAAAGCCAGCCTCGCACGCAGGACGCCCGCGCATGCATCGCGCAAGAAGTTTCCCCCCCGCTCCTGTTCGACGATTACGGCAGCCTCTTTTACGACGACACCTACTACCAGCAGCATCAGTACGAGTACGGCGGCACAGGCGGGTCCTGGGGTAATGGAGGCGCAGGGCCCTACACTCCCGACCCAGCCATGGTGAGCAATGCAAATATTGACACCGCCGCCGTCGGACAGCAGCAGCAGCAGCAGCAGCAGCTGCCCCCGCCCCAGATTCAACGCCAGCCCCAACAGCCCCACCAGCAGCTAATGGTTCCATACATCGGCAGCTCCGCGCCCCCTTCTGCAGCTTACTCTCCTTCTTCTCCTGGATCGGATCCCGCGCCGTCAGGACTGCACGCCCTCGTCATGCACTTTGTGCCAGTAGGCGAGTTTGGTGTGCCTGGTATTGATAATGGTTTGAATGACGGGGATGAGGGTGACGTAGAGAAGGACAAAGTTGGAAATGCGCTTTTGGCTCAGGCCAACAAGTTGGGTTTATGCCGGCCGCCTGGTAGCGAGGAGGTACTTGCCGATTCCGGTGCTAGCGGTACCTACATCAATGGCGACGCGCATATGTTTGACACTCTCCGCGGCAACGACATCCCTACTAACCAGAGATATGTGCAGGTTGGTAGTGGCCAAATGCTTCGTGTTGCCGCGCGTGGAAGCTTGATTTTTGACTTTCACCAATGGAATGCTGCCGGTGTGCGAGAAGATGTTAGAGTGTTTTTGCCGAACGTGTCAGCCGTTGAGGGATTGAACTTTAATCTTCTTTCGCTCCATGAACTCTCCGCGCACATGCCTCTGATGATTGATGTGAAAGGTGTGCACCTGCCCCCCCTTGGTTTGACTTTCCCTCGCAACCAATCTGGGTCATCTTTGTTTGCGACGCGTGTGAATGTGTCTGGGATTAAGACTGATTTGCCGACCTTTGTAGGACTTCTCCCTGGGTCAAATTTCCCCCCTGAATTCCCCCTTCCCTCGGTTGATGACCCCTGTGTCGACAACGGGTGCGGGGGGGCACCAATGCCTGGATTCCCGCCCGCCGGCCAAGCCGGTGTCGTGTTTTCAAATCCGTGTGGTCTTGGGACTTCCACCGCCGACCGCACCGGTTTTGTACCTGGAGACGTATGCTTCCCGCCCATCGATGACAACGATGTAGTACCATGGTCTACCCCTCCCGATGAACCGTTTTGCGCGGCGTCCGAAGGTTGCTTTCCGTCCGCCCTTGCAGGCGTGGTACCTTCGACTGGTAGCTTCCCGCCCGCCGATTCAGGTGTCGTGATTTCGCCTTCAGGTTTGATTTTCCAGGGCCCCCGGACCCTTGACGGATTGGAGTTGGCGTTAAATGTGGTGGCCGTGCTTATGAACGAATCAGAGATGGACGGTAGACACGGAAAAGACCTCGATGCTGTGGGCCCCCCTTTTATTTCCGATATGGAGGCTGCGTTTTTGGTGCAAGCGTTTGACGATGACCTTCTCAGTGTGGAAGGCGGTGCTGTTTTGTGTGGTATTTTGTGTGGTGCGCTTGCTGCGATTGCTCCCAAGAATCGCCCCTTTACGGTTGGTTCCCCGACCAAAAAGTTTGACATCAACTTTTACCACCGCTGCACCGGCCACCTATGCGAATTTTTGTTGAGAGAAACCACTAAGCAACAGGGGCACCAGCTCACCGGGACCCTGGAGACGTGCGAGCCGTGCGTGCTGATCAAGGGGCGAAAAGCTGGTGTACCGCGGACTGGTGGAAGGGCGCGAGAGCCGGGGGTCACGTTCCACCTGGACCTCTGCGGCAAGGTCGCCGTGTCCATCGGTGGCAGCATGTACCTTCTGGCCGTCTTGGACAGCTATTCGCGGTTCGTGCTGGTCTACGGGCTTCGACGCAAGTCGGATGCCCTTGCTGGAGTGAAGGTGGCCATCACCGACCTCTCCAAGTACCGCCGTGCCAACATCGAATGCTTTCGCGTCGACATGGGCACCGAGTGGACCAACGCGGAGTTTCGTTCCTTCGGCGCCGACGCCGGCATTCGTCTCGAGTTCACCGCCCCCGACACGCCGCAGCAGAACGCGCCCGTCGAGAGCGCTATCTGGCGCTTGATGAAGGGCGGTACCGTGTGCCGCCGCAGCGCGGCGGAGCAGTTCGGCATCCCCGATTTTTCCGTGATCCCTGGTCTTGACCCTCGCGGGGACGGCTTGTGGTTGGAGTCGGTGCGGTACATCGCGGGTTGCCTCAACCGCTGCAGCACCAAGGCCAACCCCGGCAATATCTCCCCGTACGAGGCCTTCACGGGCATCAAGCCCGACGCCATCGTCCTCCCTTTTTTCCAGCCGGGAATGATGCGCGTTATACGGAAGACCAAGTTGGACGACCAGTCCGCCAAGTGCTACTTCCTCGGCCACGGCTACCAACACGGGCGTTCCACGGTGCGGGTGCTCAAGGCCTCTACCGGCCAGGTGTGCCACACCAGGGACATCGTGTGGATTTCGAGGTCTGCCGCTTCGCTACCAACGCCGCTGGCCGCTGCCCCGCCGCAGCCGCCGACTGTCCAGCCTCGGTTCCGGCCTCGGGCGTACCGCCACCCTTTTTGGTTTGCTGGGCCTGCCGCGTCTGCCGGGGAGGGGGGAGTAGTTGGGATCCTCGCCACGCAGCAGCCCCTGCCGCCATCATCTTCGCCACCTACCCCTGCGCCGCTTCTCCCGCCCCCACAGCCTAGGCTGTCTGGGACGGGGCTGCCCCTTGCGACGCCGCCACTCACATCGCCGCCACCCGCGCCCCCGCAACCGCTCGCGCTGTTGCCTGGGGCCGCCGGGCCGTCCGCGAGTGGGCCACCACCGGAGGAGACACCGCTACCGCGTCCTGCGTCGGCGATGCCGCCCCTTTCCCGTAGGGCGATCTCCGAACTTCGGCCGGGTCGCACGGGAGGTATGGCCGACGTCCGCATCACGAGCCGTACCAGATCAGGGGGGACGCGAGGCGGCGGTGATGCCACCCGCCACAACCACGGTCTTCTGTCCATCTCGGGAAGGGATGTTTTGCTGTCGGCTCTTACCACGCAGGACCTGGTCAACACGCTTCGCGCGGAGCCCGGAGGAGGGATGCCGGGTCAGGGGGAGCAGCATGGTGGGGGAAGCGTGCCGGTCGCCCTTGTGACTCACTTTGCGCGTCGAGAGGACATCGACATCGACATTGTGAAGCAGCGCCCCCCTCACGACCATCCGGAACTGCCGCTGTGCCACGGCAGCGACCTGCGCGTGCCGAAGACCTTCGCCGAGGCGACCTCCCCGCGCTACCAGTACCGCCATATCTTCGAGGACGCCATGTGCCGGGAGTTTCATGGACTGCTCAGCGCTGGGACGTTTACCATAGCCAACTAGCAATCAGTCGAGAAATGGATTAATGCTCAGTGGGTGTATGACTGGAAGTGTGATCAGTATGGTTGGCCGACGAAGGTCAAGGCAAGGTTTGGTAGCTAGGGGTGATCAGCAGACGCAGTATATAGACTTTGGAGAGGTTTTCGCCCCCACTGTTGCGGTGTCGTGTGTGCGTTTGCTGGCCGCTTTCGCTTGCGAGCAGGAACTCGAGATATATCATTTGGACATAGAGCAAGCTTTTTTTTTGTGAACTCAAGGTTGGAAGACGGGATTGATGTTTACATGCGACTGCCGAAGGGATGTGGTATGATGTCTGGCTTGGTAGTGAAGCTGGCTAAGAGTCTTTACGGCTTGAAGCAAGCTTCTCGGCAGTGGCATGCGCATCTGAAGAGGTGTTTGTTGCTTTTAGGTTGTGAGCAGTGTTTGGCTGATGCTTGTGTCTTTAGACTGATTGAAGATGGGATTGTCGTTCTGACGTTGGTAGTACACGTAGACGACGTATTTTCTGTCGGGAAGAAGGAGAGATATGAGCAGTTTTGCAGGGATCTGGGGGAGATGGTGCCTGTTAAAGACTTGGGCCCGCTCAGCTGGTATTCGGGTTGTTTTTATGAGAGAGATTGGGAGTCGGGACGTTTGACTATTTCCCAGGAGAACTACGCGTTGGAACTAGCGGAGGAGTATAATATCGAGTGGGGAAAGAGTGTGCCGCTTGGTATTGGAGTTGGAGTGAGACTTGGGGAGTTTGATGTTGATGAGGAGGATGTGCGTGAGCCTTTTCGTGAACTGATTGGATCGCTGATGTGGCTGGCGACGATGACGAGGCCGGACATAGCAAATGCAGTGCGTGCAATAGCGAGGTACTGTGCCCACCCGAAGCTTAGGCATTGGGAAGCAGCGCGAGATGTTTTGGGCTATGTGAAGAGAACGAGTTGGTTGGGGATTTCGTTTTAGAAGGGGAGTGCAATGGGGTTGAGTATGCAGTCATTTGCGGATGCTGACTTTGCGAGTAAGGCCGCGGATCGCCGCAGTGTGAGCGGAGGTGTTGTGATGTGTTGCGGTGGACCTGTTGCTTGGTTGTCCAGGACTCAAAAGTGTGTGACGACCTCAACCACAGAGGCAGAATATGTCGCGTTGGGCGATGTAGTGAAGGAAGCGTTATTCCTCACGCAGGTTTGGCGTTTCTTTCTGCCGGATGCTAGCATGCCGTTAATTCCGGTTTTTGAGGATAATGAGGGGGCTATTTCTCTTGCTAGCAACCCTATCACTAACTCGAACTCGAAGCATATCGATGTGCGCCACCACTTTCTTAGGGAACTGGTGGAGAGGGCCGAGATCAAGGTGATTCATGTGCCGTCGGCGTATCAGCATGCTGATTTTCTCACAAAAGCACTAACCAGGGAGGCGTTTGAATTCCACAGGGGCATTGTCATGAATATTTGGAGTAAGGGATAGTGTTTTCTGTGTTGTTTTTGGAAAGGACTGTGTGTTGGAAGACTGATTGAACGTGTTTTTGTGGTGATATTTTGGATCATAAAGAGTCTTGAAATTGTGGTATCTAATTGCAAGTAGTGCCATGTCGTTTTGGATTCCGACTTAATTGTGTGATGATTTGATTATTGCTGGTGCGGTATTCGCCACCGTATCTAACGTGCTTGGTTTTCAGAGTCTTGGGGATTTCTTGTTTTCTATTTTTATGTGGTGATATTCGTGAGGAGGAATTATATGTTTGATATTTGACTTGGATTCATGAGGCGGAAAACTTGTGTCGAGGACACTGCAGTAGTATGTGCTCGATAGTGGATTTTAGGGGGAGGAATTGAGAGAGCATAGAGAAGGAAAGACATAAAGAGGAGTGTTGGACAGGACATTTTCTCTGTATGATAACTTGGCGTTACTTTGTGGGTGTGTTTGATGATTGAACAATTTGTGTTTGAAATTGAGACTGATGGAGACGATAATGGATTGATCACCCAATATATGGCGACATTATATCTAATTCGAATTGAGTTGTTTGTGATTTGAGGATGACCGATATGATAGAGACAGGTTGTGTTGAGAAGTTTGACATCATATTAAAAGTGATCGGGGATCTAGCTGAGGCTAAAGTTTGAGTTTACAATTATCTAGTCTACGGACTATTGTATTTTGTGGTGTATCTAGCCTGTTGGCTATAGTTGTGAGAATGTATGATATTATCAAGAGTATTGCACGGAGGATATATTATGGACTTTTTCCTTGTTATTGCATCGAGATAGCGGAAAGTGATGGCACGAGCAGGGGGAGTGAAAGATGTACTCATGACATCACTATCCTTGTGACAGCAGTAATAGTTATTCGGAGATTTGGTACGGAGATTATAATCTGGTACGGAGATCTGGCGGGACAATACGGGAATATTGGGAGATACGTATGGGAATTTGGCTTTGAGTTACGGTTTCATTTGACCAAGGTGGTTCCCTTTTCGTGTTGGTATGGGCTCGCGCCGAGCCCCCTTCCACTTCGACGACTACTTCGAGAACTTCTTCTTCTTCTCCTCAACGTGCACGATAATACACATGAGCTAACAGGCCGGTCTAGGCCGCCTGCCTTCATTCTGAGAGCCCCGTCAACTGGGCCGACAGCACCATTCATGATTTACCTATTACGGGGTATGAATTAATGTCGTACGCAACAAAAGTTCTCTGTAGGGTAATTCCCGGGATAATACCCCGGGGTAATTCCCGGGATAATACCCCGGGGTATGATTCTGCAAGTACCCTATGAATACGTACATACCTTCCGTTCCCCTCGCTGCCTCGGCAAAGAATGCTGCGAGGCATGCCCTATCAGGCTTATAGCGAGTGGGGTAGGTATTTCTGGCGGGTGTAAGGCTGGACTCACCCTCAAGGAGTGATACCTTCTTGCTGCTGTCTGTGGCCGCGAGGCTCAGGCGGCAGTAGAGTTGGGTCGTACGTGGTGCGTCAGGCACGGAGACTACGATTCGCGCGTCTTTTTTAGGCAGCTGCGGCAGAGCAGCAATGCTCAATCGGGGTGTCCGTGCGCGGAGGCAGGCGCCACCACAGGCCACACTACGGCACAGTCTATTGCGCCGGTAGGAGGCTGGATTCGACGACGAGGGAGGAGGGAGACTGAGCGTCGACGTGCGGGGAAGAGACGGATTGACCTCCCCCTGCGCGAGATTTTTTATTTTTCAGATCAGAACCGCAAGTGCGAGGAGCATTTTGTTTTTCAGGATGACGGAGAAAGGGAATCGACTGGAAGGGAATGGCAACGAGTGCACGCGAAAAGGAGCGGGTGGATTGGGCCAAGGCGATAAGGCAGCCATGAAGAGCGGCAGGAAGACGGTGCACAGAGACCCATGATCTGCGCGCACACTATCATCACGAGAGAAGCAGTCATGGTTTGTTTTTTCCTGGTATTGTTTTTCACGAGGCAGAATACCGGTACTTGTTATTAACGTCGTCACTGGTCTTTGTAGTTTAACGAGTTGTATACCCTTCATGGGGAATAACCTACGCAATTATCAGGGGCGTGGTATCATACCTGCTGTGCTGCACCTTTTGTGTCAGACAGTCCAGGAAGAGATGGCGATCGTTGATATTCGTGTGGTAGTAAGGTTCGATTGCTCCTTTTTTCACTGCATATCCGCGAGTCTTCACTCTGACAGCACTCACTCCAGATAGCAGGCAGGTGTGTTCTTCTTTCGTTTTCACGACTACCGTGCGTTTCGTACGGTGCAGGCAGCACTTCAGACAGCATCCGCAGTAGTCAGCAGCCACGAGTTGGTTAGTGGTGGGAACGGGGGTACTCTATGTTATAGTTGAGAGGATATACCCGCGGCCATGTTAGTTCAGTTTGCACATTGGTTTTATTAATAGCTCGTGTGCGCTTTCTTCGTCTCGTGTATTTTGAGGCAGCCGAATTTTCGTTTTTTTTGTTTTTCGGATCTTCCTAGGGCTCTTGCACCTTTCTTTGTGTGACCACGGACTCCTTCGTCAGAGAGTTAATGTGAGAACAACAACAACAACAGCAACAACAACAACAACAACAACGACAACAACAACAACAACAACAACAAGAACAACAACAGCAACAACAACAACAACAACAACAACAACAACAACAACAACAACAACAACAACATATCGTATACGTAGCACAATCTTGTAATAACCGCATTGTTGTTGTTGTTGTTGTTGTTGTTGTTCTCACATTAACTCTCTGACGAAGGAGTCCGTGGTCACACAAAAGATGCTGGAGCCCTAGGAAGATCCGAAAAACGAAAAAAAACGAAAAAAAACGAAAAGTCGGCTGCCTCAAAATACACGAGACGAAGAAAGCGCGCACGAGCTAAAACCAATGTGCAAACTGAACTAACATGGCCACGGGTATATCCTCTCAACTATAACATAGAGTACCCCCGTTCCCACCACTAACCAACTCGTGGCTGCTGACTACTGCGGATGCTGTCTGAAGTGCTGCCTGCACCGTACGAAACACACGGTAGTCGTGAAAACGAAAGAAGAACACACCTGCCTGCTATCTGGAGTGCTGTCAGAGTGAAGACTCGCGGATATGCAGTGAAAAAAGGAGCAATCGAACCTTACTACCACACGAATATCAACGATCGCTATCTCTTCCTGGATTGTCTGACACAAAAAGGTGCAGCACAGTTATGATACCACGTCCCTGATAATTGCGTAGGTTATTCCCCATGAAGGGTATACAACTCGTTAAACTACAAAGACCAGTGACGACGTTAATAACAAGTACCGGTAGATACTATTCTGCCTCGTGAAAAACAATACCAGAAAAAAACAAACTATGACCGCTTCTCTCGTGATGATGGTGTGCGCGCAGATCATGGGTCTCCATGCACCGTCTTCCTGCCGCTCTTCATGGCCGCCTCATCGCCTTGGCCCAATCCACCCGCTCCTTTGCGCATGCACTCGTTGCCATTCCCTTCCAGTCGATTTCCTTTCTCCATCATCCTGAAAAACAAAACGCCCCTCGCACTACTTGCGGTTCTGATCTGAAAAATAAAAAATCTCGCGCAGGGGGGGGTCAATCCGTCTCTTCCCCGCACGTCGACGCTCAGTCTCCCTCCTCCCTCGTCGTCGAATCCAGCCTCCTACCGGCGCAATAGACTGTGCCGTAGTGTGGCCTGTGGTGGCGCCTGCCTCCGCGTACGGACACCCCGATTGAGCATTGCTGCTCTGCCGCAGCTGCCTAAAAAAGACGCGCGAATCGTAAGTCTCCGTGCTTGACGCACCACGTACGACCCAACTCTACTGCCTATCGTCACCTAAAGAGTTATCGGGGCTTGTCATGCGACCACAGACTGCATTGCGGCGATAAGTTTATTGGAGAACAACACCCAGCCTGGTAGAGCGCACATACCTGTACCATATTTTTACCTGGTATAAAAAAATAACTTTACGTTCCCACCTTGAAAACCAAACTACCTGGTACCAGGTATAATTTTTCAGTCTTTTTGGAGCGGTAGTAGCGGTAATCATTCAAGACATTCGATTATCAGGTATTACCGGTAACCCGTGTCTCTGATTTGCGGTAGCGTATATTACGTCTCTGACTAGTGGACTATTTGCACTGAATTGCCTTCGTTTTGAATGTTACCTGGTATGGTTTACTCCGAATCAACCTCTTCTCGGTTGGCGCCCTGATCCCACGGCGACTGGATCACATCCGGACCTGGCCTCTACCATAATATGCTCCCACCTGGACGTGAGCCCACCAAGAACCCTGATCCCACTTTTCCATTTAGAGGGCTAGTGGGATCAGGTCGTCGCGTCATCAAGATGCTGAGCGGCGGCAGGGTGTTTACAAGTAGTGTTCTCGGTACAGTACCTTGTACTGCTGCTGCTACTGTACTGCTGTAATCAATGCTCTGTGTAAGGCATACCTCGAGCTTCCGATCCGACGAGGTGCAGCTCCCCGGCGCTCCTCGAAGACGGTGGCTTGTTCTAAGTTTCAAGTGGACGAATGTTGTAAGCGTTTTCGATCGCCAAGTAAGTGGAGTATTGGCGAGTTTAAACGTACGTGGTACATGTTGTTTATCTGTTGTTTGTTGTTCTCAAATTAACTCACAATTCAATGCAGTCCGTGGTCGCAGGACAGGCTCCTGTACCAGGTACCAGGTACCTGGTATACAACAACGATTAATACAGCAGTATCTTTTTATTAAGCAATTTTTTTGAGGTGATTGTATAACTGTTTACGGAGGCTTCGGGGTATCTGGTCCCATATCTGATCAAATGTTATCAAAATCACGTCTTACGGGGCCTGTTTGGTGGAAAAAATGTTCCTCCGAGATTTTATAACTCCTGAAATTCCATGAAATGATTTTTTTTGGCAGCCTTTTCTGATCAACTCTGATAAACAGCAGTACAGGAGGACACTTCCTCTTGATATTCAACAGGAATCCGGCTGGATTTACCATCAATAATGTTCCAAGATTTTTTAGCGCAAAAAGCAAGGAGAAAGCACGGTACGGCGAACGGTGCACAAAATGAAATAATCGTGAACATCGAAGTTGAAAATAAACAGCAAGGTTGACTTGGGCCGTCAACCTTTTACCGGGACCTTTCCTGTTTTATTGACGGGACGGTATTATATTGACTGTAAAGGCGGGACGGGACGGGACGTTAAAACCGTCGTCAAAATTGTACGGTGGTCCCGTTCCGTTCCGTCCCGTCGTCAATTTGGGCCTATACCGTTGACTCGTGCCGTGTCACGTCCCGTCCCGCAAGAAAAAAAGTGTATTCCGTCGTTGTGTTTTACCGTGTTTGTGTTCTTGACGTCGAACCGTTATATTTCTACCCGTCGACATCTAGCACGCCCGGTGTCCGTGCCGATTCTCCATCCTAGCACTAGATTTGTTTATAACTAAACTTGAGAAGAAGGAAATCAGTTGAGAAAAAAACTTTCAAAAGCGACTATTAATATTAAACTTCTTCAGTAACAGTTCGTGAAGTACTACTTCAAGCCTGATAGGCTCAAAAACTATCTACTCTCCAACAGCAACCGAACGCACGTACTTCTTCTTCTTTCTGAGGAAATGGAACGAGCACCGCCGAAGGTATAGCGAAAACAGTACGGTTATTATCGCAGATTCTTTATTTTTCGCTTCAAACGATTGATTTTGATGTACTAAGTAAGGCTGTGCTCGTCCGATTTCCTCATCAAGAGTACGTGCGTTCGGTTGCTGCTGAAGAGTACCTGGTAGATAGTTATTGAGCCTATCAGACTTGAAATATTTTATGAACTGAAGAAAGTGAGACGCACGCGTAGTGAACGTTTTTTCTCAACTACCTGGTAACTGCTTTCTTTTTTCTCAAGTTAAGTTATAAAATCCAGTGCTGGCTTGAGAGACAAGAGTTTTGTGGCCACAAAAAACACGACTCAGAGTTACTACTGTACGTACTTAAAATCCAGTAAGCAGACTAAACAAGCGAACGCCATGTCATCGTACTGGATACGACAAGCACGACACGCTACAGACAGTAGCAATCCAGATGCGTTGAAAGGGAGAAAAAGAGAAAAAGGAACAAAGAAAAACATTATTATAAAGAAAAGTGTGAGAGAACAAAGGAATGGTAGACGGTGTGACAGACAATACAAAAGACATACATACCAGGTACTACTGAAGAAGTACGCGTACACGGAGAAATAACACAACATCATAAACACCTTCCGGGCAGCTGCAGCAGTTTGTGGTATAAGTACGAAGCACAGGCAGGAGAGTCACCTGCTAGTCGGTCTGATACCTTGCCACCCTGTCTTCCGTCTCCACATCCTTCTTTCGTCAACCGCAATTTCCCTATTACGACCGTTGCCACACCCCCTTCCCTATTACCTTGGGTGCCATTTATATACTAAGTGAAATATGTGGCGCTTCCCACTCAATTTCGCCTCATCTTGGTGCCATCGGACACGAAAGAAACATATCGAAAAAATAACACAAAAATACATCAGATTAGATCTATGTTTGTGTGTTTCCCGCCTTAAACCGTTATTTCTACCAGTCTGAGTCGACATCAAGCACAACCAGTGTCCGTGCCGATTCTTCAATAATACTATAAATACAACAACAGTAAGTAGTCTATACTACTGCAGAACTGTGCGTACAACACCAGTATTTATAACGAATGACAAAACCTGTTAATAATAGGAAAGGTACGGAAGGACAGAAAGCCAAGGCAAGCAGCGAGTAGAGCAAAATAACGCAATATGATATGAGGGTTTGTACATCGCCGTCGCGCCCCTCTGGGGGGCCTGCTACGGCCAATACAACACATACATGAATGTAAGTATGTGCCTTATAGAGGAGGACGCAGGGATATCGATGCCAGGGAGAGGACACGCTCCGTCTTGATAAAAAGTTCTTCTTGGTGCGTATCTCATGGAAACTCAATGATAAATTGCGAGATGAGAGTGCGACAGAGCAGGGGGGCAGTCGAGTACCGGACTGTCCCCAGAACCAAATATCTTGTACATGAAAAATCTACTATTAATATTAATAAACGTTTCCGTTACTAGCACGTCGCCTGCTCTTATACTCGTAGTAGTAGTACGGATCTTCCCGCTGACCAGTACAATCTACTATTAAATTTACGGGGGACCATAGTTAACAGGACCTATGGTATGCATAAAAACCTATATTAAACAATTTTTACTAACAATAGTTAGTCCTGTTAACTATGGCCCCCCGAAATAATACGTTTACGGTGTTAGAAACACGCCAGGCTGAATATTAGCCGAAACCAGAAACCCGAAAATGATTCCCCTTGATTATGGTGTTAAAACCCACACAGCCGATGGGACATATTATTCGATATATATGCCGCAGCAGGAAAAAGCTGTGCTTTCAACACACAACACCTACCACCGTCGATGATTCCTCGCCTCACAGTCAAGCCTAAGGGATCAATTCGAGCACCGGGTGCGCTTGGGTGATGCGCGGGTGAGGCTTGCCCTGGGGCGGAGAGCCTTGCTCACGGAGAGCGGTCGATCGGGAGCATTCGCGCCATAAGGCGGTGTGTAGAAGAAGTAGAAAGATATCAATTATTTTTAGTGTACTGGTGGACTGAGAGCAAGGGGGCCACGTTCCCCTAGACTCTATAAGACCCCTGAAAGCAGGTCAAACACAATTTTATGCAACTCCTCGGGGAAACACTAATCCCGCCGCAATCTCCGTAGATATATTACATTTACAAGAATCACACAATTCAGTACAATCAGAAAATCAGACTTTGGTACGAGCAAATCCCACATTCCCCCTGCTCGTTTCACAGTCCTGATAACTCTCGTCCGGTCAAAATATCAAAAATAAAACCTATGCATCCAACGCCTTTAATGATAACACCCTGAAATCTCAAAATAAAATAACACAGTCCGAAGGAAGGTCACTAAAGTGTCAATCATGGCTAACGATCATCGACACCCGTTGGGATCAACACGAATTTTACTAAGGTACTGGCCATGGCTAACGATCACCAGTACCCGATGGAATCAATACCACACCAATAGAGTCACCACATATTCATCGCAAGGCTACGGTGGAACTCGAACGATTCTCGCGAGATGGCCTTGGTTAGAAAATCCGCATGCTGAAAAGGGGACGGTACGTGGATGATCGATATCTCTTTCCTCCCAACCAGTTCCCTGAGGAAGTGGTGTCGCACGTCGATGTGCTTAGAGTTTGAGTTGGTGATAGGGTTCTGTGCAAGCTGCACCGCACCCTGATTATCCTCGAACACCGGTATGCACGGCATGCCTACATCAGGCAACATGAAGCGCCAAACCTGCCTCAAGAACAACACTTCCTTAATGACGTCTGCAAGTGCCACGTACTCTGCCTCCGTCGTGGAAAGTGTGACGCATTTCTGAGTCCTAGAAAACCAAGACACGCATGCACCCCCACACATCACCAATCCTCCTGAAACTGACCTTCTGTCAGCCGCCTTGCTTGCATAGTCTGCGTCAGCAAACACCTGCAAGCTCAGCCCCCCGTCCGTACCTCTCTGAAAAGTGACTCCGAAAGAACTAGTCCTCCTCACATACCCTAAAATACCAAGTGCTGCCCTCCAGTGTACTAACTTGGGAGCAGCGCAGTACCTAGCCACTGCTCTTACTGCGTTGGAGATGTCTGGCCGAGTCTGAGTTGAAAGCCACATCAGTGAGCCAACCAACTCGCGAAACGGCCAGCTCCCTGGCGCTTCATCCTGGTCAAAGTCCGCAAGTTTTGTGCCAACAGGGAGCGGAACACTCTTACCAAACTCTATCCCGTATTCATCCGCCAATTGTTCAGCGAATGTCTGCTGGGAAATCTTCAGCACCCCCTTTTCCCAATCCCTCTCGTAGAAACACCCCGAATACCAACGCAACTCTCCCAGGTTCTTAACTGGAACCATCTTGTCCAATTCCTTGCCAAACTGGTCACACCTTGCCTTCTCCCCTACCGCAAAAATATCATCCACATGCACCACTACAGTCATCACTACTCTCCCCTCATCCATCAAACGAAACACGCATGCATCAGCCAGACACTGCTCAAACCCTAAAGTCAGTAAGCACCTAGTGAGGTGAGCATGCCACTGCCTCGATGCCTGCTTCAAACCGTACAAGCTCTTGTTCAGTCTTACTATCTTCCCCGACAGTCTACCGCATCCCTGAGGCAAACGCATGAAAACATTTTCCTCAAGATCAGACTGCACGAAAGCCTGCTCAATATCAAAATGGCAGTAGAACTTGTGTCGGCAAGATCTGACTGGAAGAAGCTACACACAATGTCAAGCAAAAACGAACCACTACCTGCGCTTTTTACATAGCAGTACCGAGCAAAATAATAAAAAAGACACAACAAAAACACTATCAATACCAACCGTTACCCAATATAATAGTACCACTACAACCACACATCACGACCGTCGAGCATCCACCTCATTTTCTCCGTTCACCATGCCCGGTCGTGATTTGGTCCTCTCGTCAACCGTCCACCTGATGCAATCAACGCAGTGCAGTCTCCAAGCAGAGATTCGGCAAATCATCGACAGCGAAAGGGGGGAAAAGCAAGGGTACTCGAATGAGGGAATCTGGTGACTCTTCATCCTATCGGACGAAACATTAATAGCTTGGTGATAGTTGGAAGAGGATATCACCCGCATGGCCTGTGTACACCTCAAATATTGCCTGTGGGGGGAGCAACCAGGGTCATGCAAACTATCAATCAAGATACCCGGTATTCCGTGTGAATTTCCGATGTGCTCAAACTGAACTCTCATACTACCCTCCCTAGTTTGTGCCCATCGCAAACATTATATATACCAGTCAAGTTTTCTATCCTCCAGCCGCGCTCGTCTCAGTAGTTTTTACTCGTATACGAACTGCGTTTTTGTTATCCAACACGTTACGTGTATCGTATATTACGTGAATCGTACATATATATGTCCGGAACTTGATACGTATACTCGTAAATGAAAGCTCAAAGTTCCAAAAGTTGCAGTCACACACGCCACGCATCAAATGGCCATCACCAAATTATGACAAGTCTCGAAACGCTGCAAAACAAAGAAGAAAAAAAAAACACAAGATCAAATCCACAGCGAAGACTAGACTACTCGTACTCGTACGAGTATCACGTTTCTAAAAACAAACCAAACACAGACAGCAAGAACGTGCCTGATGAGCAATTGCTCGAAGATGATGGTCCTTCACTTTTCTCGCACGCGCGCCCGCCGTAGCCGAGTCGGACGCCGACCGGCCACCTCACACCCCCACCCCACGAAGGTGCCGCTGCATGACCATCCCGTACCGATCCCAACTCGCTCCCAAGCGCTTCCATTCGGCGCACCGTCGTCCTCGTCAATGTTCTCCGAACACCCGACAGCTCCTTCCGTCACACCAATCTCCCCCACCAGACCCATGCCATCCATTGGGACCCCCTCACGTTCCAAACCGTGTTGCTCCTCCTCATCCGACTCCTCCAGTTCCCTCTCCCTCACCATCCCCATGCCATCCACCGGTACCACTTCACGCTCCAAACCGTGCTGCTCCTCCTCATCCGACTCCTCCTCAGTAATATCCATGAACTCCTCCTCGTCGCCTTTCTTGACGTACGTAGAAGCCCGTACTTGTTGTTGCTGCTGCTGTTGCTGTTGGGCCGCACTTTTTGCTCTCGATAGCACTGGGTCGGCGGGTGACGAGTTGTCGCAGCTCCTCGAACCATTGTCCTGGGCTTGGTGCGTGTTCTCTGTCTTTTTCCTTGCCTCCTCTCGTGCATTCGCGGCGGTTGCGTAACCCCTCCTAGCTCTCAGCTGCTGGTCAACATGTTTTTCAATGGCTTCTTGTTGCTCCTTGACGGTAAGCAAGTGGAAAGATGATAAATCCATGCGGCATCCTGCGCCCGGCCTACCGTGACGCTCCTCCTGCTCCTGCTCCTGCTTCTGCTGCTTTGCTGCTGCTGCCGCTGCCGCCGCTGATGCTGCTGCTGCTGCTGCTGCTGCTGCTGATGGGGCTGCTGCTGTTTCCTGTAGCTCCTTCCATTCTTCAGGAGTCCATGTCCCCAACCCGATAGCCGCTCCCTCGCGGTGTCGCCTCTCCTGATCGAGGATCCTTGTCATCCAAGGAAGCTCCTCCCCTAAAACCACAAAACCCACCATGGTGCGCTACACCCCGTGCCCGAGCGACCGTGACCATATGTCAGAGGCTAACGCTAGCGTAAGGGATCAATTCGAGCACCGGGTGCGCTTGGGTGATGCGCGGGTGAGGCTTGCCCTGGGGCGGAGAGCCTTGCTCACGGAGAGCGGTCGATCGGGAGCATTCGCGCCATAAGGCGGTGTGTAGAAGAAGTAGAAAGATATCAATTATTTTTAGTGTACTGGTGGACTGAGAGCAAGGGGGCCACGTTCCCCTATTACGGGGGACCATAGTTAATAGGACCTGTGGTGTACATAAAAACCTGTACATTTAACCGTTTCTAGTAACAATATTTGGTCCTATTAACTATGGTCCCCCGTAATAGACTCTATAAGACCCCTGAAAGCAGGTCAAACACAATTTTATGCAACTCCTCGGGGAAACACTAATCCCGCCGCAATCTCCGTAGATATATTACATTTACAAGAATCACACAATTCAGTACAATCAGAAAATCAGACTTTGGTACGAGCAAATCCCACAAAGCCTTCGAGGTTGCATGCTCCACACACTGCTGTGAGAGAGCTGGCTACCAAGTTTGAGGGTCGTTGATGCTGTGTGGCTGGAGTTCTCGATCGAGACGTGAGAGCCTGACCCATTTCTGGACAGCCATTTCCGTCTGAAAAAAAATCGTCCAGGAATGAGTCAGGCTCCGATGTCTCGACCGATAACTCCAGCCACACAGCATCAACGACCCTCAAACAAACGTGGTAGCGAGCACTCTTACAGCAGTGAAGCATACGGCCTCCAAGGTTTGATGTTATCTCGTGCCCTGTGAGGCGAGAAATTATCGGCGGCGGCAGGTAGGTGCTGAGTGTTGAAAGCACAGGTTTTTATGTGTGTGTGGGTAGTGACCGGACATGGCTCATGACATGTCTACCGACCCTGTGGGGTGTTCACACGGTGAAGGGAAATTCTCTCTTGTTTTCCGGTTTCGGCTCCCATAAATCTGACTATTTTGGGAGCCGAAACCGAAAAACAAAACAGGGTTTGTAGGGAGATACATACAGGAATAATTTCGTGCCAGATCCGACTTACTTGTCGAATCTTATCGATGGCCAAAAAAACAGAATATCTATTTTCTGTATTTCGATCGGAAATAATAGCCTGGCCAGACGAAACCAGACACCAGTAGTAGTTCTGTATGGTCCCAGAGCTGACCGAAACTGGTTCTGAACCCCACACGGGAGGCATAGTATTACCGTGGCGGGCCTAATACGTCTTGTACATATCATCGCTACTACTTCTGTACTGTCTCTCGGTGTCTCTGGCACGGTATCCCGGCATATAGCGGTAGCTAAAGACTCCTAGCTCCGGTGATGGCGAACAACCGACTACACCGCATATGCTCTTGGCGGTTGTCGTCGTGTTCGTGAGCTTTCAGCAATGTCAACGTTCTGCCCCTTGATGCTGCAGCAGACGGCCAAGCTTAGGGACCCTTCGTCGAAGGAAGCCAAACCAGTCCAGGAAGCTCGGTCTGAGAAAGCAAGCCCCATGTTACCCGGCGGGTACCGAACAGGATGCGTGGGTGCCGTGTACTGCTGTGTGTCCGCCGAATTCGAATGTTATTGCGGTAGCTCCTACCTCCAACGTCCTCCCAACTCGAATGAAACCCCGGCATACTTGCACAAAACACCACGAGATAGAAAAAGACGAAACTCGATGTTTGTACGAATCTGGGCCATACGAAAAATAGAAGTGCATGCCAGTTCTGTTTTCCGGTTTCGGCTCCCATAAGATTCAGCCGAAGAGTCAGCCGCACGTGCTCTCATACTGGTAACGTATTGCACCGCCTTCTAGCTACTGGTACGTGATACCATCACATTAGCTCACCCTGAATGAATGGTCGTAGATGCAAACCACACGAAGATCAAAAGATGACGACCATGTCTTCCCGGAAATCGGAATAAGGGGAGTCGAAGATGCGGCTATTCGAAGCAAATTTGATGAAGCTATGAATCCCCCCCAAACTTTGTAGTGAGGCTACTTATAGCTACTACTGGTACGTGATAGCATCACATAAAAACAACGAACGCAAAACAGAGAAAAAATACCCACCACCAAGAAAAACACCAAGAAAAACATGCTCGCCACCCACCAAGCCAGGCAGGGCCATTTTTATATCATATATATATATAAAAAAAACAAAGTACAACAGCGTCGCATTTATTTGAAGGAACTGCAGAGGTTTGCGACCTGTAGTCGGGTTGGTACCTTGCTACCCTGTCAGCTGTCTTCTTCCTACTTTCGTAAACTGTGTTTGCCTTACGATTGTTGCCTACGCCCTTCCCATCCCCCAAGGCCACACCCACAACGGATGCATGGCGCTGTCTACTTGGTAGGTCCGCTTCATCCTTGCGCTGAACAGCCACGAACCGCCCGACTGCATAGAGGACCCCTCGGTACCACTTGCCCGCCTTCTTTGTTGCAACGGTCGACACCGTGGTCTCTACTACTGCGAACACCACCGGGGAATGTTCCGTCGACCCCTCTGTGGCTCGAACCACCGTGAAGTCTTCAGCAAGGCATCAATTCCAAGACTTTGGTTGCCCGCCGGGTCGCTGGCCCTCCCCACCGGTTATCGCCGCAAATATTACCCGACTGGGTAATCGCCCCTTGTGTTGCCGAGCCACGCCCCCCGCAGAGAAGATCCTCCGTTTTTTGCGGATAGTCGTTTCGGTGCTCTTGGATCGTGTCTGCTTGTTGAGGGTCTTCGGGTGCGAGAGGGTCATGTAATCGGCGCTAGAAGCCAATATGACCCGCAGGAAGACATGTGGTGGTGCACCAATCGAATCCTAGAAGAAGAAGAAAAAGCTGAAAAACGAAATATCCTCAGGAAAAAACGCGGGCAGAAGTGCTTCTAGTGTCTTTGTTGTCGCGAGTTTTTGCAATATCAGCTTTTTAGTGGGCAGTGCAACACAGGTGTGGCGAGCATTCAATTTGGAGAATGGCATCGCGTGCAGGTTAGAAATTCTACTCCGGGCACGAGTAAGCACGAGGTCCTCCTGCTGCAAGTACGAGCGGACGTGTAAGGCTGCCGCTGGGTTGTCCAGCCACGCCTGGCATTTGTGCCTTACTTTCTATTTATTTGGCCCTCGGCTGGATAGCGCGTCGACGGGGATGGCCGACTGACCCGACATCGGTGAAGAGGGGAGACCTGCTGCTAGGACGAGACCCAGCGCGCTCCAGAAAAAACAAGGTATGTGTGGGTGCGTAGGGTTTGCCGTCCGACAATACCGGCGCTGCCGATAGGCGCAGAAGCGGAATCGGAGAGAGCGCTGCGTTCGAAGTCTGAGGCGGGTCGCTTAAGCCAGAAAGACATATTTTGGATTGCTGAGGATGCGAACACACGTGCGTACGAGAGTACAAGTGGTGCTCCTGGCGGTGGTGCAGATGCACACAACGGACGAGCGACAGAGTGATGCATGTGTAGGAGCACGGACGTCGGTTTTTGAGATATATACACGCACAACTACAACACGTCGATGTCCCTTCGAACTTTGACAACGGGCAGGTAGGCAGTGGACGAGAGGAAATGATGGGAAGTAATGTAAGTCACAACGGATCTCCGATATGAAAATGACACGGAGCTTACAGTAGTACCGGTAAAAAAAGTGGTATAGTTGTATGCAATACCAGGTACCCGCCCGTATACAGCTCGTTAACCCTTTTAGGACCCCAGTCCCGTTTTGGGGGCAAACTACTTATAATTTGAGTGTGTTGTCCCCACTTATGGGAGTGCGGTGCTAAGAGGGTTAACCAAGTTTGCACGCCGCGTTTTTGTTGTTGATGTACATGCAAACAGGACCGAGAGATGCATACATATTATATGAGTACGTACGTACGTACGACGTTTGCCTCTGGGTAAGCACGCACCGGATGAGCGATAGGCCGAGGTTCATGCAGAACGACGACTGACATGCCCATAATAGGTGAAGACAGGCGTTTTCATGTGGTATTGCTTACCACCTTTGTGCATCATACTCAATGGAATTACGTTGAAATACCGCCACTAAAAGAGTTTTTGTTGTCGTCTAGTCGGCCCGCTGTGGAGATAGCCCTGGCTTGACTTGGGCGGTACGATAAAAATAGATCGATCCACGATCGCCGAGGCGTTTCCTGCTGTGACCATACCCTGAACTATTCCTATTTCTATAGTGTATTGTATCTACAATTGATTCATAAGGCTGTGTGTTAATTGGATTTGTCTTGACAATTGTTTTTGGCGACGACTGTCTATTAATTGAAATTGTCCATACAATTCATTTCGGCGATTGCCCACAGATCGAAGTTGCCCTGACAATTGTTTTCGGCGATTGTCAATGAATTGGAATTGTCCAGACAATCGATTTCCAAGACCATACATTAATTGGAATAGTGTGAGCCGTAGGTTTACAGTGTTGACTATTAATTGGAATTAATTGTCTAAGAAATTGATTGCGGAGACCGCTAAATAATTATTGGAATTATCCAGCAAATTGATTTCGGGTGCTGGTCCAATAATTTGAATTGTCCAGACTATTGATTTCGGGTGTTATCCACTGATTGAAATTGTCTAGACATTTGATTTCGAGAGCTAGCTGTCTATTAGTTGGATTTGTCTCAACAACTGATTTCGGCTGTTGCATATTAAATGGATTGTCTGAACAATTTATTTCGGGTGCTGTGAATTAAATGGAATTGTCCAAACGGACTTCGGCCTTTTTAAGTTGTTTGGATCGTTCGCACAATTCATTTATTTCAGATAGATGCCGCCGAAGTATTCAACTGCTCGATAAATATCATGACCACGTATCTATATATTTTACTATGATAGACACTCCCCATTGAATTGATACTACTTGTCGTATATCACAATACAGCACCTTGCAAATGATTGGGTATGCTCGGAGGTCCCTGATCCTGTTGTAGAGGCCATACGAACATGGTGTGCACTGACTGACTAAATCAACTGTAGTAGTGTAGGTCTACAAGTAGCCGTCAGTTTTCAAATAACACAGAGCCCTCTAAAACTCGATAGTCATGACATTGTGCAACTAGTGGATGGTTTCCGAAACCAATTGTCCGGACAATTCCTATTAATGGGCGGTCTCCCAAAGCAATTGCCCCGACAAGTCCAATTCATGTGAATTACTCGAAATCAACTGTTCAAGCAATCCCAAATATATTTTAGTAGACAGCCTTGAAATAATTTGGCAGCACTACTAGTAATAATCAATGGGCAGTCTCCGAGATACTTTGTCTGGACAATTCCAAGTATTTAACAGCTCCAAACATTAATTAATTGCTCAGACATTTCCAAGTAAGTAATGGATAGTCTTTGAAATCAATTGATAGGGCGATTTCAATTGATAGCGAGTAACAACATTTTCCAAATAAATTTACACAAATACGGCCAAGTTATCTACAATAATAGTTGAAAGGCAAAATTTCGTAGAGGAACAGACAAAACGGAAAAATGGGAACGAAACAAAAAATGAGAACGGACGCTTTTTTTTAGAAAGCAAACCAATTGTGTACAACTCCAACAAAAAAAGTTGACAGTCCTGTGGGGCTGTACAGCAGCCTTCGAATGAGCTGTCGCTCAGGCTGGAAGTCCTCGGCATCGCCGCGGTAGCCAGCATCTAGAGAAATCACAATAGAGCCAGCGTATATCGCTTTTTGCGCCCACCCGAAGGCACGAGATGGAGCATGACCGTTCTGACGAGCTCCTCTCACAGGGCTGGCCAAGGGGTTTCGCAGGATCATTTTGGTTCTCTGATACACCACATGGTTCTGGAGATACGGCTTGGTTCTCATTTTAGGCTTCGTTCCCATTTTTCCGATTTGTCTGTTAGAGCCAGAAAAGTATACATAGAGCCGAAAACGACAACGGCCACGTTTGACGGTTGGTCTACATCTCCTCGAGCCTCCGTGGTTGGTCAAGCACACCCGACGAATACTGTGTAGGCGCGACCAAAAAATGGAGCTGAACATCTGACCACACGCCGTTGCGTCGTTGCCTCGCGACATCGCTTGGCCTTTGCGTGAACAGCACGTACGTGTCGAGACGGCCCTCGTGTGATAAGTGTGCGGTCTGAGCTATATATATGTCACGGTGGGGGACAGGGCTGGTGATGATGTGGTTAATGGCGGGTTCCCTGTGCTTTTGCGCTTTTTTTGTTCGTTGACCTTGCTGTTTACAAGACCCGTAGGAGCAGCAGCAGCTACAATAATAGCTAGCTGTGTGCAGAGAATCTAGATGTGGCCGCGGAAAACCCTTCCCCGGCCGGCTCCGACGAGACAAGCGAACCCCGGCTACCTGTGGTCGTCGAGTACAGCTCCTCTGAGGATCAAAGACGCTTGTCTTTTTTCTGTCTGGTGTTTCTCTTGCCTGTGTCTCGTTTTCTCTCGCGTGGTGTGTCTGACGCCGCGCTCTTCTATCTATCGTGGTAATAGTATACCGGTGCCTTGGTACCACGAAAGCTACTTGGGGTAAAAGTACGAGTACACACGTACATACAGTAGGTAGGTACATCATTTTGCTATTTTTTTTTGCTACACGTGTTTTTTGTTTCTTGCTCGTACGTATTGGGAGAGCGACAGGGCACGGGGAAGCGATGAAACGCAGGCCGCCAAAAGGGTTTACTGTTGTACTCTGCTGCTTTGCTGTGCTGATGTCGGGCTCGGCGCGGTGACTTTGGAGGGCTCGCTGCATCGCTGTGTATGGTATGAGCTCACACACTCAGGAACACCGCAACAACGGCAGCAACGTTGGGTTCGGGTACGCAGCGCTCAGCATATACGAGATTGATACAGCAAACCACTCACGGCACGACGTGCAAATCGTTGCACACCGGCACCTATCGGTTCGTTTTCCGAGAAGATATCAATATTTGAAAATTGATAGAGCGCAAGCCGGAGAGACTTCGTTTTAGGATAAGTTTACCCACGAAAAACCCACTTAATTGTTTGCTCTGCGCTAACACTCTGTTAGTTGTCAGCGCGGCTTCAATTGAGAGCGGGTCTCCAAAATCATTTATCCGGGCAATTCTAATTGTTGGACAGTAGTACCAGATATCAATTGTCCGAACAAATCCAATTAATGGACAGTATCCAAAGTATCCAAGATAATCTGTCTAAACAATCTCACAATTAATTGCTAGACAGTCTTTGACATCACTTGCCCGGACAATTCCAATTAATAGACAACTTTCGTGACTCTTTTGTAGAGGCAATAATAGTCAATTGATACTCGTAGGTCTATTGCCCAAGGCATAAGAAGATAAAAGCGGGGCACCTGAACTTTAGGTTTGTATTTTATGTCCGTACGTAGATTGTTTTGGTACCGCCTAGCCCACGTGTTTAGATGTAAATCATTAAAAAAGGTTTCACGAAACAGAATAGTCCGTATGCACTGAGATTTTGAAATGTACGGGCAATTGGAAGACTGCCTACCAATATCATTGTCTGAAGAAGTCATTTTGGATATTTTGAATTAGTCGAAATTGTCCGGATATTTGGTTTAGTATACTAATTGGAACTGCCCGGACAATTTATTTAGAAGGAGGTCTACCTAATAGTATTAAAATTGTCCGGACTATTTATTTCGGAGACTGTGTCGTATGAATTGGAATTAAATTGTCGGCCCAATCGATCTGGGAGACCGTCTATTAAGTGGACTTGCCCGAACGATTAATTCGGGGGGGCGTTTAATAATTAATTGGAACTGTCGAGACAATTGATTCAGGAGACGGTCTGTATTAGAATTGTCGAGACAATTTATGTAGGAGATGGATTATTAATTGAAATTGACCGGGCAATTAATGTGGGAGAAGGCCTTATGATTGGAATTGTCCGGACCATTGATTACGGAGATGTTACAGCGAGTAGCGCAAGTAAATTTGAGTACCAAGCGGTGGACCATTACTACAGGTTAGACAGTCAGTCAAGCGCGCACATATATAGAGAGCAGCAACGTGGGCAATCACCGCAGTGTTTGGGTAGTGTGGCCACGTATAGCCCCACGACTATGGACTGGCAGAAATATCTGAACTTCCAGTTGAATGTGATGCGGTATGGTAGGACGATGGTAGCTTACAGTGGAATCCATGCCGGGGCCGAAACGGTAAACGGATAAGTCATTGTCAAAATGCAGATGGAGGCCTTCGAGAGGGCCCCCCCCACCTCAGATGCAGGTGAGGCAGGAATAAAAAGATATTTTTCGCAGGTGAGTACATGCTCCGAGCGTGTTGTACAGATGGGGCGCTGGGAGTTACAAGTCGTGAAGAATGTACGGGGGTCAGGTCCGCCGCCCTTCTCAACAGCGTCGACGGACAGTACCACGGGAATAAGGGGCGCTGCAACCGGGCCAACGGCGATGGACGAAGGAGGAATACTCAAGAACGACTGGGCGAAGGTCAGGATCGCCGTCCTTCTTACCACCGTCCAAGAACAATACCGTGGAAAGGAGGGGCGCTGCAACATCGGGCCGGCAGCGATGGATGGGAGAGGAATGCTGAAGAACTTCGAGACGAAGGTCAGGATCGCCGCTCTTCTCACCAACGTCTGAGGGCAACACTGAAGGAAGAAGAGGAGCTGTGACATCGAGCCGACGGCGAGGTGCGGAAGTGGAAGGCGCACGCTCTGCAGCGGTTCATGGCCGCAATGCCCGCTGGGGGGCGTGTCACAAACGTCGGGTCGACCGAGGAGAAAAGCGTACGCGCTATCGCCGGGCTAGTACTGGGATGCCCGCTTTGTGCCGACAATGGTCATGCGTCGGGCAGGGGGGGTGTTACAGCGAGTGGCGCCAGGGTAGGAGGTTCATAGCGCTGCGACTGTCGTGGCCAGCGCTGTGGAGAGGATAATACGGCGCGAGACAACTGCCCTGATCAGTGTCACGTGTCGGGTCTATTCGATAGGCAGAGGGTAAGCTTTGGTTTGGCCTCCACTGAGCGGATCTTGTAGGGGCAGGGAGGATCCCCGGTGTGGGAACGCCTTCAGTTCCGTGTAAATAACCAGTAATGAGGTCACGGAACAACCCGGTGTTTACAAAACACCACCAAGTGAAGAAACCAAGTCAAAGCCAAGTGACCTGTGATACCCGTCCTATCGATCCCCAGCCCCTTGGGCCCTGCCTTGCCCGACGTGCCCGTCATCGCGTCTGTCGTTCCTGTTCCATTGCTCACGCTGGCTGCTTGCAACTACTGCATTGCATCGATTCACTTTTTGCGTGACCCGATCATTACTGCACGAAGGCACTTCTCGAACTCCCGAACAGCAGGTGAGCCGACCTCAGAGATCTAACGAGCGCGGGAAATTTTTAACGCCTGAGAGCTGTATCCTGCTGTAACAGAGACTACCTATACAAGGTAATTGTCTGGACAATAGGGCCAGGCAGGGGTCTTTTAATCTGAGTTGTCTGGATCATAGAGCTCGATGCGTTTCAACAAAATGGAAATGGGAACCACAGCAGCCAGTCAACTGCAATATGAACTAGTGATGGCCACTTATACTGTTGTTCATTGTCCAGGATGTGGTGATGTATTACGTGTTCGTATGTTGGACTTTTTCATAACGTCTGGCCAATGAGTTCAGATCTATACCTTTAAAAACCGCAAACCCAATTGATCCGTATGAACTGATAATTCAAAGTGTACGCGCATTTAATTTGAAAGCCTAACTACTATTTGGCATTGTCTGTACAAGTGGTTCTGGAGCTTTCTATTACATAAAATTGTCCGTACAACTGATTTTTTGTAGTAGTGCCTATTCTGCGGAAATTTCCGGGCAATTTATTCACAAGGCGGTTAGCTAGTTGAAATTGTCCGGATGATTGATTTTGGAGACTGGTTATTGATTGGAATTGTCGGGGCAAATGATTTGGGAGACCTTGTCTATCACTTGGAACTGTCGGGGTAGGTGATTTAAGAGGCAGTTTATATTTGATACATTCCGGACAATTGATTTGGAGGGTTGTCTAATCGGAATTGTCGGGACAAATGCTCTACGAGACTGTCTTCTATTAATTGGAACTGTCGGGGAATTGATTAATGAGACGGTCTATTAATCAAAATTGGCCTGACAATAAATTTAGGCGAAGGTCCATTACTCGGAATTGTCCGGACCATTGATTGCGTGTCTATAGATATATAATCACACCCTGGACAATTACTATTCCAATAATATATTGTGTCTATAATTGTGTCCCGAGGATGTTTGTTAATTGGACTTGTCTTGACGGTGTATTGTATATCTTTTGAATTGCATTATCATGATCGTTTTCTGAGTCGTGGGAGAGAGAGGTTCCTCCCCTCGGCCAGATACCTCTAACGCAGCTTCCTGCAATACCTTGAGTATCTCGACCACTCTATTTTACGTCTCTCTCCCTACTATGATACCGGCCGTGTTCCCAACTAGTACGGCCTACAGTTGTCTCGGATGACCAAGCCTCCGAATGGTACGGTACCATTCGACTCCTCCAACACCGAGGTGATGAGAGACTACTGTTTACCGTACTCGTAGTTATTTCCTACCCCACATCGTTGCTTCCCCCTTGCCAACTTTGCCCTCGCCATCTTACGTGACACCCTCGTGGTATATTCTATGTTATTCCGCGTGTACGCCTTGTACGCGTCGGACCTCCACCTCCCCTCTCTCTGAATAACTCGTTCCGCTATATCTTCCCGCGCCGCGAGCGTGGTCGCGGCTCTTATAGGCAACGAGTGCAGGGCGAACTCATCGGGATTCCGACCTGACTTCGCCACCACCTCCTTGATTGCTCTAAGGGCACGGCCCTACCTAACCACTCTTACGGCCTTGCCACACCGATACGAGGAAAGGCTGGGAAAGTCGGGAAAAACTGGAAACTACTGACATCAACTCCAAGATAGGGACAAGGGTCCTGCCGTCTGCCCTAAAGGACGACCTTGGCCCACGAACCTCACTTCGAGTCCGCACGCGCACACTGCCGAACCTGTTCCTGATACCCCTTATGCCCCTTCAACCGCACCTCTTCCTTGTCCGGCTTATGGCCCCGCATGTTTCCCAGCTGTGTGCCCTTAGCGGAAAAACGCCACGTCACCCCGCGTCAGGCAGTGCACAGGGTGCAGGGTGCCCCGCCCCCGAATCAGCGGCGAACACTTCGTCCGATCGCATCGTCAGCAAATAACTTAGACACAGACACAGCCACGACACTTTCCCCTCCGGGGCCCACGTGGGAATGAGGGTTTCCCCCGCGAGAAGCATACCGAAAGACACCGGTAAGCGGACGCGGCGTGGCCGGCAGCTCCACCCCTACCCTCAATCGCTGGAAATACTGCACCTCCGCGAATTTCCCGGAAATCGTATTCGCCTGGCTACCTTCTGACGCACACCACCACGATACAAACTCGATCAACGCCCAGGCCTTAAACACCAGTCGTCACACATCGTCTTATGTACTCGGTATGCAACAAGGATCGGTGCTGGGGGTGCATGATGAGAGAGTATCGCAGACAGACCGCCGTCAGTAAGAAGAACAGTATATAGTGCAGTAATTCTTAACATCGGAGTGTGGTCAGCTTGAGCTATATTTTTTCCAAACCGCCGGAGGTTGGAACAAAAAACACTAAAAAACTGTATATATTGACTGTGTAGCAGATAAAGTTACGTGCTGACGGTTCTGCAGCACCAAAGTACCAGGCAGGCAGCAGTGACAGCGCTGCACTAGAAGCGTGCCATATGTAGCCTAAAACAGAGGTACGGGTAGACCATACAACAGAGTGAGCGAACATATATAACAGCACGGGCGTCGGGGCTGCCTGTATTGACGGTTTCGTATCCAACTACAGTACGGTAAGGAGGTAATCTACAGCAGTACCATACAACACACACAGTACAAAACCCAAATACTAATAGTAGCATGCACTATTAATAAGTACTGTACACAAGTATCCTGACGTGCCATATCAAGAACTATTCGTAGAAATACTCAATAACTCAATGCCAGTTCGTAGTCACGTAGTCTAATTCTCCGAAGTCAGTACAGCAATCGGATTGCCCTTCCACCAAGCATCAACAACTACAGTACATGAACTTTCAGCAGCGTAATCCCCCGTTGACTCTTTTATTATTATTTTAAGTCTGATACCAGGTGTATACTATCTCCGCTAAACCCTTTGGGTTTGATGCCTAGTTGTCAAAAGGGAGGGGTGTCCATTCACCAAATTTGATGAGGCGGCTTGAAATACATTCTAGCGCGCCCAAGCTATTCGTGGGAATGTCGTCCTTCCGGAAGTCCGCCTGATTGTAATTCACATCATCTGCATACGTTGTCCGCCACCAAGGATCTGACATCGTGAAGTTTTACACCAATGTGCTTCGTGCGCATCGTAATCTCGTTGGTTCGATTGGTGGCTACGGCACCGAATTGTGCTCGGAAACGATCGTCGCCATGCTTCTCTCACGGCTTCTCGTGTTCAGTAAATGCCTGGGGTGAAGTATTATAATATTTTAGGCACGCTTTCGACAAACCTACACGCTCCGATTCCAGAGTAGACACAGCTGCAACCGTTTGTTCCATCGACTCCAAGTACCTAATGTTTCCTGTCGTAGAGTATCACTAATCTATATCACCGGCGTGGCCTGCGTCAATTTTTCAATCTTCCCTCCCTTTTGGTGCAGTACTCCTACCAGAACCACACACACTCATTAAAGTGGAACCCCCAGGTTGATCGGTACCAACTAACCATGGAAAGTTCGTAGGCGAAACACGAGCTCCCCTTTGGGCGTTGCGCTCGGAAGGCCGTACGACCCTTTGAAGCGAACACTGCGGGTGATTGTATTGACTACATGTAGACAAGTACGGGATTCGGCGGTCACTGTAGGACTCGACGCTACGGTATAGATGAATAACGTTTTATCATCGCGAGGAGTGCTGTTCTAACTTCCAGCATCGCCAAAAAAACATTTTTTTCCTGCACTTGCGTAGTCGTTCCATCTTTGTCATTTTTAAAGAGCTCGAAAAACATTCCGCACCGTCGCCGATGACAACCTTAAAACTCGCTATACCCGAGTTCTCGATAGTCGTACACCTAGCGTGAGCGCTATATGCGTCTGCGGGACTACAGCAACTTGTGGAGAATTGGCACGTTGGGTGCCATCTATCTGTTCGTGCGAGATGCGAAAGGAGCATTCGTGCTAGCTGTGCTCCGACGAGTTGCGGAAGACTTAGTGCTTGGCCGTGGCGGTTACTTCCGTCCTTTCAACCACGTCCTCGTCGTCCTCGAGCTTGGTTGCCGCGGTTTCTTCCACGTCCGCAGCATGTTCCACCTGCATTACTATTATCACCTCCCGTTCGAGTTTGTAGACGTGTAACCGTCGTTGTTGTTACCTCTCGCAGACCTATTGGTGATCCCATAACCATCATGTCCTCTCCCTCCATCTCGGCCGTTGCTTCCAAGAAAATTGTGAGATCCTTCGTGTCGTGCCGGTATTCAGCGCGCACCACGTTCATCGCTGTGGATTATGTTCGGCCCTCGCGTTTAAGCCGTACAGTCTTCAGCGATTCGTAGTTATCATCAAGGTGTGCGCTGAAGAACACGTCAGTCTTGCGAACGGGGACTATATGGCATCACCGAGCGCTCCCAGGTCGATATAAATGAGGCGCAATGCTTGGATTGCTCTTTCAGCATCGTATTCGTCAGTCGCAGTCCCTTCCGAATTGGCGAGCTGGTCGTCCAGCGCTTGCATCCTTGATTCACCATCATGTCGGTACATTGCGACCAATGCTGTCGGTACATTGCCTCCAATTCTATCGATACACTGCCTACAATGCCATCACAGCACCACGACCATCGCCGAACTCCGCTGTTTCTACCGGAGCGTAGGCGTGCACGATTTGAGCGGCAACACTAGCGTACCCGTCTCGGGAATCGGCTTGAGCGACAAGCGTTCTTGTGAGGATCTTACAATTCTCTCATAGCGGCGATACTCCTTGGCATTCTGCGCCCTCTGCAGCCGAGTGGAATCCTCCTCTAGTGCTGCAGGTGCGGTCTCTATGTCCGATGCGACTTGGGCCGAGCCCGTCCTCGTATATTGGCGGCTGCTGTGACCTAATTCAAATTTGATACTGGTAGGGTTGCCCGTAGAATGGGGATTCTTTCGGAAAGGGGAAGACGCGATCGACTATTAATAATAATCAACGCTATCGTATTGGTTCATGGCTTCCCTGTTGTATTGGTAGATATCACTCGATCAATAGCATCATGTACTGCTGTGTATATGCACAAATACACGCATACACGCATACAGCAATAATACCGGTACAAATATACAATCCCGCATGTTGGTTGAGATTTGTTTGTAGCGCAAGTCATCACAACAGTAGATGGCAGCTACATGCGCCATTATGGATCATTCTTTGGATTTGTTTTTTAGCAATCACTTGCTTTTACTTTCCAGCCTAACTCGTAGGAGGTTTTACCCTCATCGATGTTCTGGACAAGCCGTGGCCACAGGTGTCGTCTCTTCTCCCCCCCGGTACGTGCCTGTATTTGTTGTCGCGCATAGGGTTCAGCATTCCCACTGCTCGTCGGTTTTCATCGAATGTAGCTAACTCACGCTCTCGCGCTTTCCGCCAAACATTTTTTTTATGCAAGAAAAAGTCCCTACGGGCATGCACTCGGTGAGACTTGAACCCACGAAATTGGTATTTATTTATAGACATGCGCACCACCTACCAAGCCACCGGGGGGGTCTAAGAGAAGGAAAGGCGTATGCGGCACATAGTTTTTTATCTATTAATAGGAAGAGTCTATTAAATAGTATTGCGTACGTACTTGTATGTATGATGCACATCAGTTGAAAGCACAAGACTTAAGTACGGGTTGCATACCTGGTACGTTATACCGACCACTTGAAGTAAGTGTGTATCAGGGTACGTGTTACGTAAGTAAGTGGCAACGACCAGTTGAAGTCAGTACGTAATTTGCATACGTGTTACGGATCTTTGCCGATAACTTAGTGTAAATTGAAGAAGGTTCCATGATTGTGAAGACTTCGACGAAGCAAGTACGCCCTCATGGGTGTCACTCCTCAATCGCTCCTCAATCACTTTTCAATTGCTCTTCAACAACCAGTCTTAACAGACTAGTAATGAATATATCTATAAGGCATCTCCTTTCTTCTCCAGGGTTCTTTAGTCTTCTTCTAGAGACTACATACCCAGCGCGACTGCGCCAGATCCACTTCTACATACCAAGTGTGTTGTGGTATCTGATTCATGAGCTCCGCTTGCTCGTTTGCAACACTGCTGCATAAACAGTTCTTGCTGTGTTGCCGCTGCATAAACAATTATTGCTGTGTTGTGTATCTCAGCTTTGCACTCGATTGTTCATCCGTGTTTTTTGCTCGTAAGATTGCACGCGAATTTGCTCAGCTTAAACCTTGGTATACGCTCACTGATGATACACTACTGTCAAGAGTACACACCTCAACACAACAAGCACACGAGAAGATCAAGACGGACTACGTCAGGTCACACCACGCACAAAAAACACAACAACATACTCTATCGAAAATCACAAATGGAGGCCAGACAGAGCCCATTCACGCTTCCTTCGTGTCTCGAGGCACACGCAACGCCTACCCACGAAAACGGCGACCGCGCTCCTTGCAACCCCCCCTCTACCCGCCAGCACCCGCTGACACCCGCGACGGCGCCGGGCTCGCCCGCGGTGCCGTGCTCCGAGTACATGCTCGCACACCAAACGAAAGAAGAAAGTATCGGAGCCCACCATGCAGCACCGAGGATGAATAGTAGGCAGAGCTGGGGGCGCGAGCGTATGTACAGCACGATATCCCGACTCCCGACGACATCCACCACAAAGACAAACAACCGCAACCAGAAAAAACACCTACCTGCCGCTGTACTCTTCCTCTGCTGTTGTTGTTCTAAGCAGCACCTCAATTCTCACAGGCTGTCTAGGGGACAGCAGCACGCACGTGCCTGCTGTTATCGCCGTTTGCCTGCACCGCCACCACGCACCCGCCGTCTCTGCTGTTGTTCCAGCTGTGCGGTTGGTATTTGGATTGACGTAATAAGTTAGTTGACGTAGTTGACCCCAAAGCTGCGGCAAAGCAGCAGGGCGTCCCCTGGAACCACTCGAGGGGACACCACGCACGCTGCCTATAATATCTTGTTGTGCAAAAGTTGCTCGACGGGCGTTGAGGCGTATAAAAATCGACCGAAACGCCTCAAAACCTTTTAGCTGACAGAACGGTGTCCCTATCCCCGGCAAGTGAGGGTAAAGATCACCTCCTCTGCTGTTGGGCCACCCTCTGCAGTATCACAGGTGATGCACACTGTGGTTTTTATATATCTAGAGCAGAAGACGTCGAGAAAACATGTACCTTGTACGATATTAAGATTCACCAAACACGTACTGTAGTACGCCAAGACCTGCTGCAGCCTTTACAGGGAGTACCCATCAATAGAATGACGTGTATCATACAAAGTTTCCAGTGTCCAGTGTGCCCCGGCCCTCACATACATGTGAACTGCTAAAACGAACTTCCGAGTATCTCGTGTGCCCCAGCCCTCATGTGCAAACCGCTGTTTCAGTACATGAGATGGTACAGGCCAAAATCAACTGGAAGTCGAGCCTATAAGTGTTATCGTCTCGTCGACCCTTGTACCATCCAGATGAGTCACCGGCCAGTAGTCAATCGCGAAGAAAACATGGAAACGCGCGAACGGTTACCACGCAGATTGCAAAGGTAACTATCGACCGATTGATTGAAGTCGCAGCTGACGTGCCTTTTTTTGTTTTTGATTTTTAAAAAAAGCAACATGTCGAGTCGGCAGAAAAACCAAATCAGCGATGGCACGACACACGACATAGCCCCCACTGGTACGGCAGTGGCACAAGGCCTTACAAGTTACCGATGGGGGTGCATGGTATTTTGCTGCAACTCAAGGAGGTCACGCGGGAGACGGTGGACCTCAGCGACGGCGACGGTGTCGATTTTGTTGATGGCCATTTCCTCATGCTCAAGATGGTATTCACAGAAAACGCTGCTGAAGCTCTGGTCATGGATAGCAACGAGGTGCCGTTGTTTAAAAACTGCGCGGCCGAGCGGAAGGTGTTTGTCGATGCCAGATGGACCGTCAGCAATCGTGTTCGACGGAGCAACGCCGCCGGGCAAGCAGAGGACCTCCGATAAAAGATCGAAGGATCGAGAGAACGCAAGGAAGACTTGCGAGGAGGCATGTCTGCGACGTAAACCAAGAGCGCATTTACGGCACTGAGCCAGGGAGGCAGTCCGTCTCAGCTTTTCGGTCACTGTAAACAATGCGAAAAGACTCAGCCGCGCCATGTCGAGCGTAGACTGCTATATATCTCCTTTCGAAGAAGGCCCACAACTCAAGCTGCTGTAAGCGTTGTTTATTCGACTGGGGCGCACATGCTATGTGTACGCGACAGACTCCAACTAGGTCGTCCTCGGTGTGGGTCTCTTGCTCTATGACGTCCGTCTGGATGGTGAGGCGGGTAGACCTCGAGGCTTCTGCATCCGTCGTGGATATATTGTGAATCCGGATGAGGGCACGTTGGGTCAGACAGTGCATGATTTCCTTCGGCTGCTGCATGGGATCGACGTGCCAGGCCCAACTAATGCCACCATTCGACTGCTGGACGACGCGTCAGCCACCGAGCGACTGCTGCGGTTTGCATGCGAAGCCTGCAACGACTACGCGAAACTCGATGGTGTGGGCAAGGCCCGCGCAAATGACATAGCACTAAGCTGGCAAAGCACGCCGCCGGAGCTACCAGACACCATTGTGAAGGAAGGACTGAGGCAGTGGAGAGGAGATCTATCTTGAGGTCGAGCGCTTCCGATATAGAAGACCTGGAGTCTTCAAAAAACAAAACCTCCGGCATCTTCCGCCATGGGCTGGCATATGGCCCCACCATTGGCGATTAACGCCATCTATCTGGCCAAGCTCCATCGACTGGCCTGTCTCTTATCACAGGTGGGTGGTATACAGCTGCAGCAGTGCGAGAGTAATAGTATTTGCACTGGTCCCCAATCCAAGAGGCGGTACTGATGAGAGCGTGCGTAGAAGGCGTTATATTCCTGTATGTAAGCACTCGACACAATTGCACACGTCGGATAGTTCATGATATAGACCCCCCATGAAATATCGTGCCAAATATCTCAGTCCCACAGATTCCGCCCGTGAAAAAATTGTGAAAGATTTAGACCTTACATATCGCACCCGGACAATCATGTAGTACTACTACTGTAGATCATGCAGATTGCAGATCCTACGCCGGAAATTAATTTAGAAAAAATGGGAATAAATCTGAGCTGCCCGACGTGTGTACAATTGGACCCCACCACAGGGAGTTGAGGCGGCGACACCCCCAAAAAGTATTCAGTACCACGCATCTATCTCGATGAGCCACATATCCACCCCTCATCCTGCAGCGCTTGTACAGTCGTTAACACCTCGTATCTGGTACTTCAAACCGTACCGTGCAGCACACTACACCTACCTTCATGTTTCCCGCAATAGGGCGGTGGCCTCCTTAAAGAGGGCACCTAGTGCTGAAGCAACCCCAACCAAAAGGACGGCAATCGCCAAGTTAGCGAATAAGGCGGTCGTCCTCGAATAGGGCGGTGCTCTTCGGCGTTTGCAAACCACCGCTGTGCACAGCGATACGTAATCGTCACCGTCACGATGTATGAAAAAGAAAACAAGAAGTGCCAATGTACGTACGTGCGTACGTACGTATATACGTATACCAGGTACCACGTGCCAGGCATGTACATATAACCATCTTTCGTGCGTGTTACCTTTTTCAAGTACCAATATCGCTTCTTTAATCATTTCGAAGACATATCCGACTTCTTCGTCGTTCTGGTGCCGCCGGTGTTCTCAAAGAGCGCTCGCGTCTGGACCCAACTCAACAAACCAGCAACAACTACCGTACAAGCGAATTTCGCACAATCTTCCACTCCCCTGCACACGGTTCGAGTTCTGGCCTGTTGTGAAACTGCGGGGGGTTGTCATCGTGAGTACAGGCAGCATTGTAGCGTCGATGCTCAATGCCTTAGTATGAGCATATTCAACATCACAGACAGTTATGTTTTTCATCAGTCTTGCGTTCGTCCGAGCTACTTGGTACCCATGTCAATGTCCATGTTTCACACTACTATTGATTTAGGATTACCGCCCAAAGATGGATAGAGCAGCTCGGCAGCGGCATGCAGTTCGCCCGCGTCGTTCAGAACTCTAATAAAGCTGAATCGACAGCGAAAATGTTTTCCCGGAAGGTGGAAAGTTGACGAAGGTATCCTCTGCATCGTTTTTTCGTGACCCCTTCCCCCATTTTGTTCGACCTCGTACTTGTTCTATTACAGAAAAGTGTCAATAGCTACACGTTTACCAGGTGAAAATATCATACTTATGAGAGTCTAGAGTTGACCAAACTTTTTTTTGTGAACTGTTCATGTCTTACAACATAAGCGGACTGGTGTTCCTCTTGCGCTCGCCGCACAGCTAGGTGTCGGGAGAGCTCTGGGGTCAGCGGTTTCAACACAAAGCGGGTAGTTGAAATGGCGAGGGCCGTCGTTAACGTCGTTACCAAAGCCAGCCTAGAGAGTATCGAGCTAGCGATGCGCCACCCTTCTCAACCGACCTGCTAGAAGAGACTCTTCGCCGCCGCTTGCCTCAGCTACCGAAAGCGGAGTGCTGGGTTCACAACTGGCACATATTTAGGGGTGACCTCCCTCAAATGGGCGAGGCGATCATCGTGGCATGGTTCGGTAGATGCAGCTCGCTTCAAGTAGACGTTGACAAAGCCTCGCGTGTACTGTACAGCGGACTGCAGCGAATGTTGGACCTTGGTGCAATCAACGGACTTTGTGGTGTGCCATGTGGGCGCGGGGATATCCTGAGGCTGGGACTAAGGCGAGACGCAAAACGTTACTTGCTCGCATGCTGCGCTGGCTATACTCTGATTTCTGAAGCCACATATCGTCGAAAACACCAAGTTTTGTGCTATAGCACCACCGCGCCTCAAACAATAGCCGAACCGCACAAATATCAGATCAATGTATGCTTGGGGGAATCGAGGCATTCGTACCTCGTGCTTAACGAAGCATTGTAGATGCGCAATCCATCCCGCTATGCCCAACCTCGTGAACCACAGCACTACCCCATCAATGCGAGTTGGTTCGTACGACGTGTAAGCCATGGTGAGAGTGACGAGGGTCTACGACGGCGACGAAGGAAACGCATCTGCAACGGGAAACGGGGGCTACGAAGACACGCCAGCTGACGAGCGGTCGCGTCTGGTTGCCACAGAAAATGTCGGCGGCTGTCATCACGTATTCCAGCTACTCCAGGTGGTACGACTGCTACAGATGACAGCAAGGGAGTTGAGCGAGTTTGATCTGGACACCGTGACTGGTCGAGCGTGCATGTGGCTGCTAAAACACAGCAATAGTGGGCGTGACCCTGCACACAACATGTTTTTTCGGATGCGGTTGCCGCAGATTTCCCAAGATATGAGAACTCTGCGGGATCTGCAGAGGCCGGAGGTGGGATCGGACGACGAAGAGTCCGCTTCAACGAGGGGAATTGTGGCCGAGGATCGAAGCCAGGGCTTCAACCTGAATCCAGAAAGGATGTATCTGGTGTGATGAAAAAAGGCGTTGCGATGAGGGTGTCACAATGAGCCACAGCAAATGGAGCCGCTTGTGCACTTTCATTGATAGAGAGAGAGGAAGAGGGCGTGGCCAAGAACGGGCGATTGATATGAATCCTCCTCTTCTCGCCGGCGCTGGTTCCGTAGACCCGTGGCAACGTCGGGTGGTATTGAGACTGACAGGTCTTCTGCCTGTAGCTATCTGTTGATCGAGTCTTCCAGTAGAAGAGGCGAGTAGATTCGATCGTGCGGGCGTCTAGAACGATACCACAATATAGCTGGTAGTACGGAAACACATTTCTCAAGTTTAAAGCCTCCGTGACACAGTTTAAGAGAGCAGGTCATAGACAATGCTCTCGTGGCAGCCGCCTGATCAACTTGATGACATTCCATCGCAAAACAATGATTCCTGCCCAAAAACATATCTTCCTATGCCTACTAACCTACATCGATTTGTGGAAATGGGCGTTTCTCGCCCTGCTGACACTATTTCAACCAAGATGTCGACGTCAGGCCTAAGCACTATATAGTAGGGAAGCGTAGTTAGGCCTCTAAGCTGGGGCGTTCGTTGGTACCGTCCTACACAGGCACAGCAGTACGAAGATACCAAACAAAATTAAAATGCCATGCTGCTGAACAATCTCGTTTCGTGAGGCCAACACATCAATGGGTGCCCGCCCCCCCCCCCCCCTCACGGGGGGATGATCATATCAAGTAGTGTATATGGTAAGGCACCCACGAGCCAGTTACATAGTAATCGCATTGCTATCTCTGGAACTGGCCACACCATAAATTAAAAAACAATAATTGACGCTGTCATCCATATGCAAGAAAATCCGCCTCAAAAGCGGTTCTTAGTAGGATGCATCTCACCCTTCATGCGACTCGCCCAACACCTCACGGAGCTTCGCGCTTGATGCAAGCAATGTCTGCCTGGTTGGTGAAAACCCGACGTGCTCCGTCCCGGCATTGTCGGGATGCGAGGGTCTATGGCTATACGACTACGGCCATGCATGATAATGAGTACACCCCCCCCCCCACCCCCCCTTCGTATCTGTGTTTATTTCTTGCTAGAAAATGATTGGTTCAGCAAGTTGACCAATGCCCCGACAAGAAGGAAGCACATTTCCATGTGGTCAAACCACTTCGACGAAACCTTAGTGTCTTTAATGCGTAATTTCCTCATCGCACCGATGGCCCGTTCAGCGTTAATGCGGCAGTTAGTTACCTCTTGTGTCAGATTGGCGTCGGTCTCCGTGAACTGCGCCTCTCTTCGACGCTTCCAAGGAGGTGCTACGAAGATGATAGGATCGTCCAGCAAACGTGGTGCGATCGAGTTGAAACCTCTGTCGGACATGACCTTGTATCCTCCATTGCCAAACCTCCTCCGCCTCAAGTCGTCAATCATCCCAGACTCCTTGACCACCTCCGCATCGCTTATCCTGCCGCCGTATACGCCAGATATGTAGCATACATTACCTCCAGGCGTAGTGGCAATCAAAATTTAGTCCGTTGGCTTGCCCTTGTAGATAGGGAATAGGGCGTAGGCGGCATCCTTGTGCCATACCCTCTCCACCTCGACCTCTGTTACGTCGATAATTAGGACAACTTTGGATAAGGGACTTCTCAAGAAGTTGCGAGGTGCAGTCGGTTTGACCTCGTCCGAGAGCGGCGATCGCGCCAACGGCCGGAAGGCTCTGGCCAACACGTTGAACCATCTGGTGAAGCCCTGCCCCGAGTCGTCTCGTCTCCGCCGAAAAATGCCGACGCCCCAGCAATAGGCGTTGATGTGCGCAACAAGAAGAGAGTGAAGAAGAGGCCGCTGATGCCACGGGAGGTCTTCTTCCTCTGCACCACCCTGGACCCATCATTCTTGACGGGCGACTCTCACCAGCCGTCGTAGAAGGTCATGTTTTGCGCGACGCCTTCTTCGTCGAGAAACAGAAACACGCTCTGAGGCATCAAGATAAAGAGACCAAGAAGATAGAAGCCTGGGTGAGAGACTCATACACTGCCCTTGCGACGTCGATAGGATACTCCCCATTCAGGAAGCTACTGGGAGTGGTACGAAAATAATACAAGTGAGCACAGCACGCAACAAGCGCCCCGTGTGAAATTACTGATTGCGTTCGCCAAAGGAAGAGCTGGGTATGCCTACCAAAAACATTACAAAATACTCCTCACCACTAGGCTACAAAACTGGCTTTCGTGTGATACTCCTTGTGTATAGGTAGTGGAATTGCGTAGCAGGACAGTAGTGGGTTTACCCCTTTCTTCTGCTGCTGCAAGTTGTACCATTCAATAAACGGCCCATTATTTAGTAGTGCGGTGACCACGTGTGTGTCAAGCTTTTACTGCTGCTGCTCTGCGCGTGCCTTGTGTAAAGAAAATGTGTTTGTGTTAAATGCGGCGGTCCCAGGGTGTGTATTACAGTGTATACCTATTCTGATTGAAACAGGTGGAGGCTGTGCCGTGAATGTAACGAGGGGGGGTAAGCGCGTGGCGGGACCACGAACGGAACGAGGGGGTGGGTGCGTGGCGTGTCCGCGCATGGAACGAGCGGGTAGGTGCGCTGTGGGGCAGCGCATGAAACGGGCGCAGGAAATGTGAGGCGGGATCGTGCACGAAACGGGGGGACGACGGAGGCGGGGAGAAGTGTGCGGCATGGGGACCGCACACCGAAGGAGCCGGGACGAGCGCGGCAGGGCCGTGCATGGAACTGGGGGACAGTGCGCGGCGGGGTCACGCACAAAATGTGAGGGAAGGTGTGCGGTGGGGCCGCGCGCGGAACGGACGGAAGTGGGCGGCGGGGACGAACACGAAACGGGTGGGTCAACCGAGGGAGGGAAATGTGTGCGGCAACGGGAGGCGCACAAGGAACGCGCCGGGAAGGGCGCGGTGGTGCCGCGAACGCAACGGGGGAGTCAGGTGCGTGATAGGGCTGCGCACGAAACAAGAGTGGAGGTGCGCGGTGGGGGCGGGCACGGGACGAGAGGAGAGGTCCGGGGTGGGGCCGGAACAGGCGGAGACGTAAGCGGGGAGGTTACGCAGGGGACGAACGGGGGAGTGCATGGCGGGGCCGCGCCCGAAATGAGGGGGGAGGCACGGGTCAGAGTCAGACCGGGCGGCGAAAGGCGCGACGGGTTCGTATACATAACAATGGGGGGAACACAGGGCGGAGTCGAAACGGGCGGGGAAGTGCGCCGTGGGTCTGCACACGGAACGATCGGGGAGATGCCGAACCAGGTCGGAATGGCCGGGGGAGTGTGCGGCGAAGCCGCGCACCAAACTAGGGGGGCGGTGCGCGGCGGGGCCACGCACGGAACGAGGGGGTAAGTAACGGGGCCGGGCCAGAACTGACGGGAAAGTGCGTGGTGGGGGTACGCGTGCAATAAGGGGGAAGGTGGGTGATGGCGGGACCGCGCATGGGACGGCCGGGGAAGGGGGTGGCGGGGTCGCGTACGGATCGAGGAGAGTTGCAAGACTGGGCGGGAACAAGCGGGGGACGTACGCAGCGGGGCCGCCCAGGGGACAAAAGGGGGAATGCGTGGAGGGGCCTTGCACAGAACAAAAACAAAGCTGGGGGTACGGGGCAGGGCCGGGACGGGCGAGGAAATGCGCGGCGGGGTCGCACACGGAACGAGGGGGGGGGGTCCGGAGCAGGGCGGGAATGGGCAGACAAGTGCGCGGCGAGGCGGCACACCGACCGAGGGGTGATGTGCGCGGGGGGGGGGGGCGCATGGAATGAGGGGGGAGGTACAGGGTGAGGGCCGAAACAAGCGAGGAAGTGCGTGGCGAGGCGGCGCCCGGAATGAGAGAGAAGGTTCGCGGCGGGACCGCGCATTGGACAAACAGAGAGAGGCGCGGCGGGGGAGTTCACGGAACCAGGGGGGAGGTGCGAGGCGCGGCCGAGCCGGGCGGGGCCATGCGCGGAGGGGCCGTGTATGGGACAAACGGGAGAGTGCCCGGCGGGATCGCGCATAGGTCTATCTTGTACGAGTATTCTTTGAGTCGACGAATATCCACGATGTTTCCCACAGGGGCTGTACAGAATAATACTAATCATACAAGCAGGGTCGGGTGCCGATGATACCAGGCGCGATCAGGAGTCGATTTCCCTGTTAGATTTCCGTTGCAAAAGTGTGTACACATGTGCGGGAGACGTATGTTTGCAAAGGAAGGAACCTGCATCTTGACCCACCCCAGCTGGGCGACCTACTCTATTGGAATGAGCCAACACATGCTGCCTGTCAGGCAAATTCAGCGTCGCGAGGGAGATTAGAGTTGACGCCAAAGTCATTTCGACAGCGACAAACCCGGTCCTCCTCGCTTCTAGCAAGGAGGGGAGGCTCTACCGTCCCTTTTAAGACGTACCAGATACGTACGTAAAGTATCCCTTGACATATCAACATATCGCACTAATTCATGTTATCATACCCGTGCACACTGACGGCCCTCTCATATTAAAGCGCCAACGAGAAACTCAGCCTTCGTTTTCTGGGGAAGTATATACGGTGCGACATTCGGGAGCGGCCGCAGCAACTACTGAAATACTAGAAAATAAAACTTGTAGAGCATTTACGGGAATCCTTGCTGAAACATGGCGAACCCCGGGAGAATGATCCGATACAATTGGACGGGATACAAACTTCCTCCTGTGTTCCAGGTTCGCTCATGGAGAATCTGATCCGGAGTCTTAATTTCACGACTCGTTAAGGTATTTGTTGTATGAGTGTCTTTGAGCCCAGGTGTCTGAAATCCGGTTGTCTAGAGCCGTTGTCCCTGGAAGCTTCGTGTCAGGTGTCTGTGGGGCTGGGATTCGGCTCCAATTAAATGTTCGCTCGTCATTGCGTAATCCTACTCTTTGTTCGTTATTAGATAATGTTAGCTCATTAGCCGATCTGAACCAGACCAAGCGAGTCTGACAGATGTATGTCGTTAATAGCGTATTGGTGGTAAAAACAAGCACTTGCTTGTCATCTAGACCGCAGAGGCAAGGGGGGTTGTGGGGGGAGCACCCCCTCCCGCGAGTGCTCGTTTCTCGCAATACATTGAGCGCCTCCTGCAGACTATTACTTCTCCTAAGCTGGTTTCATAGTGTCATACATTATTGTGCGGGTGCGTGTACTTGATTCCGAGAAGCTTCTCACACAGATCGTTCTGTTGCTTGAAGGGCGACCTTCGGGAAACATTGTGCCGGATGGCTTGCGCGGAAAATCTCGGGATTAGCGAATTCTTGTGTTGCCGAGCGAACGTTGAGCAGCCTTCCTCGGGGGAGAAGATGCGCGTGATCGATAAGCCACTGGTTAAGGAGGGCGCTGGCGCACTATTATGAGTGAGAGAAAGCACTCGCAGGGAGTCCGCGCACGAGCACTGGACGGTACAGCGAAAATCATCCGCCATCGAGCGGCTAGGTATCAGATATACCAAGCCACGTTGCGTGATCGTGACGTACTTGAGGAGGACGGTATCGCCAGCCAGTGTACCAAGATCTTCTACTGGCCACCGGAGTGCCCTATGTTCGTAACGATGAGGCCACACGCTCGGCTTGAGGAACGAATTCGGGAAGTGCTACGGTGAGTAGCGGACACGCTCTTCCCTCTGACTGGCAGGCGGGTGGTCGAAGTGTATGAGCATGTGGAGATGGAAATAGCAGGAAAAACACCAGCGCAGGATCGAGCCCAAGAGAACAATGAAAACTCAGATTGGGGACAGCTTTACCTGTCACGAGTCGACGTGATACACGCTTTTTGGGACTTGCTGTTGAGCCGAGACTGCCGCCGTTGACCTCAATCGGCACCATCGAAGGGGGAGAGCCCTCGAGTTGATATCGAGGAAGTTACTGAGCTGCGATGGTCATAACGTAGGACATGCGGGATTTTTCAGATGCTGACGGGCTAGGCCGAGTCCTGACGGGACAGGTTTCCGACTCCTATCAATAGGCGCTCCACTGTTGTTGTGATTGACGCCTTGGCTAAGGCTGGGCGGAACTCCGCCGCGAGATGACCCGGACGGTAGGTGCGAATTTGCTTGAGTGCCGAAGGTTCAAGAAAACCCCGCCTGCGGGATCTGATGCAGAACAAGACGGGGAGTCTGCTTCATGGAAAGTGCACGCTGCTATCAGGCTGCCACCGAGGTTGGAGGTTTTCACCAACACGCAGCATGCGTCGCGCAGGGGGGGGGCGGCACCGTCGTGGCGCCAGGAGTTTCTATAACGATGCGTGGTGACTTCCCGGATCAGTTATATGCAGAGGCGTTGGAGGCTGTTTGTCGTGATATCAGAGGCTAGGAAAGACGAGATGTCCTTCTTCATACCTGGTGTATGACAAGATTGCCATCGATTGTGCAATCTGGTGCCTATTCGTCGTCCTCACACATCGACCGACCGTACGTAGTGTTCAGCGACTCTGCGTTTCTCCAGCGGTTTTACCCCGGGGCGGTAATAATATATGTTTAACTGTGTGCCATCGCAGTCATTGATCGCCGCCCCCCCCCCCCCCCGCACCAGAACGACGACGGGCGATGTTTTCCCTGGTGCACCGTTCCCGAAATCAAACGGATGAAACATATCGGTCGGTAGTCTATACAATTATGTAATAATTAGTTAATGCGTTTCTGTTGACGGCAACTACGTATTTTTCGTTATACCCCAACCGAGCACACTTGCCCACTATAATCCTCACACCGCATAAAACGTACCTAACATACATTTACGTATTGATACATGAACGATATCAACCAGCCTACTGAAGAACCAATAAATATGTACTCAAAGCAGGTGGGAACAATTTTTCGCGGCCAATGGTAGGCATATATATTGGGAAAGCACCAAGACGCAAGAAGATAACTGCCCTACCAAGACACAAGAAGCACCAACACACAAAAACTTCGAAATTGCAAACACGCGCATGCGTATATAGTGCATCCCGAGTGAGTGCACCCACTTGCAGCAAAAATAACTACCTATTGCTGCAGTAGCACACAGAGGGCAGACTCCTCGGTGTTACCGTCCAATCTCTGCGAGGCACGGAGAGCGGTCATCAAGAAGAAGAGCCACCAACGGGCCGCGTTTTCACTATCTCTCCTTGGAACATGTCGCCTTTTCTGAAGAACCAACTAAGCACCGACAACGCGAATCACGCGCTCCAAGTTTCAAGGTGGCGCACTTCATCCATGTACTTTGCGCTCACAGCCAAACTTGACGAGATATCGAAATCTGCGAAGGGGACGACCCACCTCCGCTGCCTTCCGGATGGCTCGCGCCCCTTGAATGTATCGTGACACTTCCATATGTACAGAGTCCGTTTCGTCGTGTACTTGCAATTGTCAGGGCGGTATTTAGCTCTGCTGTGGTTGGGATTTTTCGCCATTTAACCAATCACTCTGTAAAAAAACCCGACAGGAGGAAAACTGCGGACGCGAAATGTCTTTCTCAAATGATTCGTCTCAAAGCACCCCTGCAAGTGAGCCGATCTGACAAACGTGGGCAGTACCCAGCGATAGCATGCTGAAACATTGGAACCACTACAGCGCGGCTTTCGAACGATCTAAAGCTGGCCAGGCACAAGACGGCCGCTCGAATAATTCCCTCAAGTCTGGTAACTAAACGGAGTAACCACCTTGCACACTCAGGACACAACACCGAATGACACCGTACATGTGAAGTGCTGTAAGCACCCACCTGGCCCTAGGCAAAATGGTAACTTCTCCTGCCACCTACTAGGGATATCGTGATGCTACGGCCATGCTGGACGGCACGAGTGATCCCAGTGTGTTTCAGGGGGTGCGACAGGCGCAGTGTTTAAAGCAACGCCCTCGTCTTGGCGAAGACACTTACGCGAGCACGCGTGCGATGAGCAGCAATGACAAACAGCCTACGGTAAGGGATGGGTATAACACCAACCGACGACCCTCCCGGTCTGCAGGCAGATCGCAACCAAGAAACTCCTATATTTCGCATGTCTCGGACCAAACCGAAACGAGCGACCCCCCCCATCCCCGTCCCCACCAAATTCACAATACAACAAAAGCGACCGAAGTAAAACGGGATTCATGCTCGCAGTACACCTGCCGTCGACCCGCATTCTGGGCCTCCGCCATTCCGTCAATAGCTTCTCGGTCAGCGGCAATCTCGGGTCCCGGTTCAGACACGGTTTTGCGCCCCTCGCAATCCTCACGTTGTGGTTCGCCCGCGCTACCTGGACCAGGCGCGGCATGACGGCCGGTCGCACACGGCACCCGCCGCTGGTGATATCGTCGCCGTCTTGTTGACGGGTCTTTAGGAAACGCCGCGCTGCCACCGCCCACGTTACCACTATCTGCTCGTAGGAAGGGTGGCGGCGGCATACCCGGGGGCGGGCCTGCCTGTCGAAGCTCCTCGTTCGACACGACCGACAGCGTCCCGTGCTCCTGAAAGAAGTGGTAAGCGTTCCGGCGGAACTGCCTCACGTCCGCCCGTCCCCACCACACCGCGTGCTTGGTCGCCCGGTCGATGTCGCACCGAGAGGGGACGAGCACTACGCGCACGCAGGGGTCAAATCGCACCGTTCGCGCCTCCCTCGCAGCCCTCCTCGCAGCCTCTCTCGTTGTTCCCCTCCTGTCAACTGACGGCGGCGCTGTACTTGATCCCTGCCCCATCCCTGGGCGTGCCCTCGTACGGACTGCTTCCAAGGTGCGTGCGGCGCTTCCGTCCTCTCGCCTCGGCCGCCCCGGCTCCTGTCGTGGCCTTGAGCAAGAACGGCTGGCACTCCAGAGTGGTCTCGAGCAGCACCTGTGCGACCGGTCAATGTCCAGACTGAAATAAAGCATATTCAAATAATACGGCAGTACGTGGTGGTTGGCGGGATGCTCTAGAGGGTTAGTTTTTCCATGGCTTCGCTGCTGCGGTGGGTGTTTCTTGGGCTGCGTGGTAGAGGTTGCTTCTGCCAACAATAGTGTGATGTACGCCGAATCTGCTGGTTGGAGCCGAGGTTGAAGGCAACGATACGATTGAGTTTGGCAAATGGCATGAAGCACACGGCCTTATCACACATCCGTTTGCGATCTTCAAGAAGGAACCTCCGCGGCAGCTGTTACCTCATGGAGGTCCCTGGCTTGTGATAGCCGCGGGTGAAATAATCTCCAAAATCAAGCCGTTCTTGTTGCCACCCTACTGTAAGAAGACTGCGAACGGATCTGGGAGTGCTGCGGTGAATCGACCACCGCCATTTCTTGCAATATGCCTCCAACGGTTCTCTTCCGACTCCCCACGCCCATTAAACAGACGTACTTGAGCCGCGACCGTGCCTATCACACCAGTTGCTAGGAACCACAACAACACTGACGCAAAGCCGCTTACTCTTTACCTGGTATACAAATATTACAGTACGTACCTGGTACCAAATAACCGTAGGCTACTGTACCTCCGAAAGGGTGCCTTGTATTGCTGTACCGGTGGGACTTTGTTTGGGACTATTGGAGTGCATTGCCTCGTATCATATAGATAGTTGGCCACAAAGGGGGGCTGCATAACTTATCTCAAACACTAAACGCGAGACGCGGGAACATCATATTCTACCTCAACCCCCACCCCGAGTACGTAAACGATTCTCTCATGGTCACGGCCGTGGGGTGGCCTCCTCGATAATTTCTGACTCAATACTTCGGCGTTTTTCGCAACAACCCTTGATTGAGCGAATCACACAGCACGAGTCACGCGCATAGGACAAGGACGTCAACGGCTAATGCCGTGGTTCTTCAATCATACTAAAGTAGCGAAAATCACAACTAACAACATAAGTGGTGCCAAACGTGGGCAAGACGTCTATTGTTAATAGTATGCATATGATAGATGATAAACCATCGTACCTACACTGAAATACAGTACCTGGTGCGACACCAAACAATGTTGATGTTTCCGTCTGTTGAGGAGCCCTTGCTATGTACATACTGGTACAAGTACAAAACTCCATATGGTGCATCCCATCGAAAATATACACGCCCAGCCCAGGCGGTGCGGTTCCTACCTAGTCGGCTTCCTACTACACACCTCGGTAGGGTTTCGGCCAGCTGTAAGTGAGAACATTCGAAACGGCCGACAACCTTGTAGTTGTAGTCTAATAAATCGAGAACGAGCGACTGCTAGCATATACAGCCGCCGCGCGCGTTCCATGAATTACAGTACGACCAGCTTCTCATTTTCCTCGTACAAGGATACCGCATAACCCAGAGTACGTTAGTAGAAGTGCTCCTTGTGGGGGATACCACATAATGCAGCGTGACAGTAGTACGTACGTATATAGGAGCGTGTGTTCGTATCTAAGACTTGGAGACCGTGGTACTTTTACGTTGGCGCAATCACCGATGAAAACGAACGACGCAGGGCCGCAAACATCAAACAATCTCTCCCCCAGAATCGCACCCGGAAATAACTGACTGCCGAAACTGATTCGATTGACTAACGAAAGGTGGCTCCGGTGGGAGAAACTACAGTACACAATAACTGCGCGGTCCCACTGCAACGGCCCTGTACGCTAAATTCCCGAAATCGGTCCCTTGAATGCATTGCAGACTGCAGCTAACCGCGTGTCCTCCAGCGGTTGCACACAGCTGGTTCTACTGTTAATGTTCGCAATAATAGGATATGATACATACGTCCTCGAGCGTGTACCTGGTATATGATACCCTGGTATATTCTAAATATCAATCATATTTCCGTGCTGAAATAATAATGTCTCATTAGGATCTCAAATCGGGCGTTCATGGCTTGCCAGGGGCGTGTGCTGTTTTCGTGTTGTGCATAGCGGCTACAGTAGAGCCTACGAGCTGTACATACCTTAGGAAATAAATGTCGCACAAGAAACCAGGCTCAACGATAAGGTGCAGTAGGCGGTGCCGAAGTAGAAGCGCTCGGTTTTTATTAAGCTATCAATGGACCTCGGAGGACTCCAACTACTGTAACTTTGGCCGCGCGCCAGGCACAAACATATACTCCCTCAAAACCGTGGGGTTCCCCCGCACAGAATAACCACCAACAAATCGCTATGGATACAGGTAGCTATCCTTGTATACGTAGTCTTGTATACCGGCTGCACCGCTGTACAATTCAATCAAGAAGAAAACAAAGAGATCCGGTGTCTGGTATCATCATACCCGCGGTACCTATCATAAAACACCTACCAGGTATCTTACGTCTGTTGTCTGGATTACTATTAATAGAGTAGAGACGTGCTATCGTACAAGTTACTATTAATACTATTAATACTAACTGTTGTTACGAACAAGTGTGTCGAGAGCACTCGTAGTCTCGAAACCTGCACGCTACGAGTTTTGTACAGTACCAATACGATACCATGTAGTATACCAGGTACGCAGTAGTATCGAGATTGTGTGAGGGTTGTGGAGTGAAAAAAGAAAATAGAGAGAACTCGCTGCCGCTCCTGCTGCGCGGTTCGTGGCGACAGCATAGTAGACCGAGGGCACCGCAGCACATCATCAGTACAGAGTACAGCAGTACTGGTATATACCTGGTACATTATGCAGGTGGGTTGGGTGCCTTTCAGCGAAGAGCTGACAAGAGCCTGGGGCAAGCCCGCAAGATGATAAAACAAATGGTTAATACATCCATCGACATCCTACACACCCCAAATTTTAGCACTGAATGCGGCAAGTAAAACCCGCTCTTTTATTTTCTCACCGCCCGAACAGGGGATCTCCGGTCATCATTCTTGGGACATCGAGCAACTCTGCTGCGGCAGCTCGCAGGCCGGACCCTTCCCCATCGACCGCTTTCCGCTGCACAACCACCCGGGATGGCGGTGGCGGCGGCTTGCTCTTGCGCCCCAGGTGCAGCCACTGCTGTTTCCTCGTCAGCGCGCCAGCGGAGGGTGGCATGCCCCACGCGAACGTGAATCCTATATCCTACTGCTGCTGCGGCAGCAGTCAGTAAAGTACGTTGCTGATGGCGAATGGCGAAACAACAGCAGTGTATATCGCCGGATCACCTTGAAGGGGAGGAAGCCTCTAGCGAGTTACAGCAAGCAGTAGAAGGTACCCCTGCGCTCCAACAAGGTCGGATCGCCGGGGCGCTCGGAGCGAGCAGAAACCTCGGGCGCTTTTGCCTCCAGGGGGGGGGGAGAGGGCAAGAGCGCGAAGAGGCGGGTGACCGAGTGACAACAAAAACTGTTTGTTGTGTCTGGGTAAGTGCGGGCTGCTTGCTTTGCACATGGGGTTTTACGTTTTCTACGTTGGGCAGGAGTTTCATGGCATGCAGTGACAATGGCGTTTCGACCAGGCAGATCCAATGAAACGTACCATGAGAAACGAAACCGTTTTTTTTTTGTGTCGTTTTGTTCAAGTTTTGTCGGTTATTTTTTTTGCCGTTTTTCGCGAGAGAACAAGGAACGGCAGGAATAGGCGGTGCGGCACCCATGAAACCACCAGATAGATACCCCGGCGACCTGCGACCAACAACCTACCGGTGAGGCAAGTATTCGAGACCTGGGAGGCCCAAGCATCTCCCTTCCTTTCGCCGTGGATGCCGGCTTCAGGGTTGCGCCCTGGTTGCATGACCTCAACGGGCTGCTGTTGTTCCTCAGAGCAGGGTCTCCATACATGATAAGTGAAACGATTTTTTGTCTTTCGAAGCAAGCAACAGCCGTACCAGGTGTAATTATGTCATACCTGGTACTTCCTGCGGTAGTACTATTAATAAAGTAGCGGACTGCTGTATACTGCTGCAGCAGTATTAAATACCAGGTAGTACATAATGTTGTGTAGTCTCCAACATTATCAGCATTACATACTGCTGTATCTGAATCTACAGCAGTATAATAGTAGTATATACACGGCAGTATCCCAGGTAGAATTGATTTTTTTACATTGGGGCATGATACGACGATCACATAGTTTCCGTCTGTGCCAACACAGTCAGAAAAGTGCACGAGGGCGAGGCAAGCGGCCCAGCGGCATGAAATAAGTGTGGACGTGTGCGTGCACAAGTAGTGTCATTCTTGGGGGGGGGGGGGGGGGGTAGCAACACAGATGATTACCTAGTTTGATGGGCGATGACTCAGCGAAGATGTCGTCAATCAACAGTATGTATGGAGGTATATAGTATGTGTTCATGCGGCGGGGGGGGGGGGGGGTAGCAACACAGATGATTACCTAGTTTGATGGGCGATGACTCAGCGAAGATGTCGTCAATCAACAGTATGTATTGAGGTATATAGTATGTGTTCAAGCATGTATGTGCGATGACAGCTATGCGTATTTACGTACAATACTTACTTCCGGAGAACGTAGAGCAGCAGCAGCAGCAGTAGTATTCATAGTAAAAAAAAAACGGAAAACGACAGCTCGTATTAAATCCGAACGGGGGTATTTTTTCCTGGATCCGGGATCGATACTGAAAGCTAAAACTCCGTCCCGAACAGAGGAGAGTACAGCCGTATATATATATATCGTTAAAAACGTTGTTGATGCGTTCCAACAATAATAATCAAAGAAACAGGCACCACCGCACACACACCAGCCGCCGATACTGATATAGCCAACCAACCACCCTACTGCTTGAGAAAAAAATAGACGGGAAGTCTGCAGTCTACTGCAGTCTACAACCGGTCGCCCTGCTGCTGCTGCTGCTCTGCTGCTGCTGCTGCTGCTGCTGCTGCTGCTGCTGCTGCTGCTGCTCTGCTGCTGCTGCTGCTGCTGCTGCTGCTGCTGCTGCTGCTCTGCTGCTGCTGCTGCTGCTGCTGCTGCTGCTGCTGCTGCTGCTGCTGTGGAAAAAAAGTACCACCGACGGAAATAAAGTCGGACGAACAAGAGACCACAAAACCATCAACCTGCAAAACCCAGCCCACTGAGACCCCGACCGGAGCAGCGTCAATCTAAGGGCGAGGCGTGCCGTTACAGCATCCACGGCCAACTCTAACGGATGGGGTGCTGGCGTTGTTCCCAAGGAAAAAAAAAAAAAAAAAAAAAAAAGGGGGCCGAGAGTGGCAAGTGAACGAACCTACGGTACAGCTTGTTCTGTCGGAAGTTATTCTGGTTCGAAACAGTTGCTGCGCCCAATGTCGGGCATCCTTGCATATTTGTGACTGACGACCAACTGCTCGGGCCAGTCTACACCTACATATGCTACGGTGCTACTGCCGCTGTCGTCGTCGTGCCAGAGCTGCACCGGCCCAGAACACGAAACCTGCCTCCGGCCCCACCTGACATGGACGGTGCCCGCGAGACACTACGTAGCGACTGCCGAGACTTACCGCATGCAGCTATTATATATGGTGCGGGCGAGCCTCGAGCGAGGCGAACCTCGCGGTACCCTGCTAGCTCACCCCCCAGACAGCGAACACGCAACCAAAGGGAAGCCGTGGAGAGGGCCTCGACTCACGATGCAGTTAGTCTGTACAGCCACATTACTGCTAGTATAGGTTTTGCACTACTGTAGTCACGCGGACTGGGGATCGACAACTTGACCAGTGTCAGCTTCAATCAGTCAGCGGCGATTCGGTGTTGTCGGAGGCTCAGTGCAGCCACCATAAACTGCGCGAGTAGACGACGTACGACACAACAGTCGCAGCCAAAACGAATACTGGCACCGGTTACCCCATAGTCAGTTAAGGTACTTCTTCTCATGTAGTGGCCACACACGGGTGGAGACCAAGACTTGGGCGTCCCGCAAGGTATTTGCACATGCCCCCAAAGAGGTGCCGATCGTACGCAGCGTGCCCGCGGAAGCCGAACGTCTTGCCCGCGGCTGCTCCATTTGACAACCTCCTAACACCCCCCCCCCCCCCCCCCCCTAACGCAATATACTACCGGTGCGAAGACAAAAACAAAAACGGGATGGTACACAAGCACAAGCCGAATATATTACCTAAATAAAGACCATACGACCAGGTGGTAACTAAACAGACGCTCACACAGCATCCAGCGTACGCTAAAAAACGGCATGGGCGTTCGCCGTGCTTTATCAAAAATTGTCCCTGCACTCACACGGGCCGGGTCGGGCCGGGTCGGGCCGGGCCGGACCTGGCCGGACCGCCTTCCCCCTCCATTGCCCCCCGAACCGTCGGCAAATCGCGCTCGAACGCTCTAAAAATGCCTTCTAGCCCAAGATATGACGGCGAGCGTCGCGCGTTTCGGGGTGCAGCAAGTATTTCGACAACAGAGGATCAACACCGACGGCCGCGAAACAGAGACAAAACAGAAACAGGCTACTACAGAGCACGTTCGCGCACGGGTGCTTGCGCGCCCACCCGAGCCCACACCGCGCCGGAGTTGAGCGGAGCAGAATGGAGACAAAGGATAGAACGAGACGAGGGTACAAAACAACAACGGAACACCCGTGAATGTACACCGTCAGCTATGGAACTGCTTTGTACCGCTGTCGACGACCGAACTCCGAATCGCGACCCAAATGCAACGACACACTTTATACCCCACACGTAGAACAAACCTCGAGCCACGGCTGACAGCGGGCGAGCGCATCTCTCCCGCGCCCGTACCGACCCCTCCCCCACCCCCCCCCGCCCACCACCCTCCCCCCTCGCCGCCTGCCGTTGGGAAAACTAAACCGAGGCGCCCACGTGCAGCACTCGCATGGTTTCAAGCCTCCGGCTTTTTACACCCCAACCATGTACCCCGGCGCCTCTTCCGTGTGCCCCTCCGAGCCCTCCACGTTATCCTCGAGCTCCATCGCCTCGATGTGCGGGATGAGCGCTTGCCACACCTCCTCCTGCTTCTTTGTTGCTTCCACCTGCGACAGGCCACGGCGAGAGGGCACCCACCAGAGTCGGCAAAAAAAACAGCTTTGCACGTTACCGGTACGAGGTAATCGCCGGTGGTGGAATCGGTTCAAGGTTTGGTCTTTTTGTTTCGAGGTGATAGCTTTCTCTTTTACTCCCTGCTGAACAAACGTCTCCATACTCACGGGAAAACCCTGGATTTGCTTCTTGCTGTGTGGTTTTGGTGGCTCTAGCTCTCAAGCTAGACTAGACTAGCGCGCGCAGCAGACATAAAGGAGCTTCAGGTCGTAAACTGGCCAACAAGCTGGTGACATGCCGACGACACCAATCAACGTCATTTGGGAAGTAGACATATTCCAACTTTCCTCGCGCAGGTGACACACAGCAGAGGCTCGTTGATGTTCGTTAGAGAACTGTCGATCGTCCTTGAACGGGGATGGTAAGCATGCACCCCCTGCCTTCAAAGGCCTTGCGGTATTTTAGGTGGCAACAGGTAATGGCGAGCGGTCATGGTTTTCAGCCAGAATCGGTGATTACCGGTACCTCACAGCTCTGAACTGCGGTAAAAACCATGCCTGAAAAAACGGCGTGCGGGGAATGGCAAGAACCAAAAAACTTCGATAGGGGGGGCTAGGAACGACACAACCGCTACGTATTCGCCAACAAACGACCCGCAGCTCCGCCTAAAAAAAACTCCGAATCACGCATCACGCATCACGGCAACATAAATTTGATGTCACGGGCCGGACACGCGGCACAAGCTAGAACCGAACGCATGGCACATGCTGTCAGGATTGACGAGAAAGAAAGTGAGTCGTCCCTGAGTTTGAGTTCGTGCGCCATCGTCACGCCCCCACCTGCCTGGTTTACGACAACGCCAGCCCCAACGCCACTCCCACCCCCACCACCACCACCACCACCACCACCACCCTCACCCCGCCTACACACCGGCCCACCCTCTCTCGCACCTGCACATTGACGTAGTCGAGAATAATTTTCTTCATATCCGCCGCCTTGTCCCGCCGGAACCGTGCGAACTCGCGGACGACCCTCCCCGACACTTCCTCGTACTGAGTGCGTGCGGCGTCGAGCGTAGTCGTCGACGCGGCTACGGCGTCTTCCGCCGCGGCTACCCGCTCCTGCCACGCCACCACACGACCACACGATCGAACACAAACGCAAACAAAAACAAAGACACACAAATAAACAAACAAAAAACAAGAGGAAAACATGAAAAAGAAAAAAACACGAACAGGAAAAAAAAATGAAAAAGAAAAAACGTAAAACACACATCCAGGCGATCGGTTACAAAAAAGCGAAACACAAAACGTTATCGAATTATCGAGAACATAAATCATGGAACACACGAAAAAAACACACGCACACACACGCCATCGGTTACAACACAGCGCACAAACCCGGGTGATACACCAAAAGAAAAAAACACCAAAAGAAACACCAAAAGAGAAACCCGGCGTCCACTCCCTCCGTCCACTCCCTCCGGGAGACCCTCAGCTGCATGATACGCAGAGGGGGCTACGTACGTACTTGCGACGCTAGAATCGATGGTAACCCCCTTGTACAACCACGCCCGGCATTCTTCGGGGACGCCAAATGCTTGGAAACAGTGTACGATCATTTTGTCAGTATCGAGGTATTATAGAAAAGGGTCTGTTGCCGTATCGTATCCTCACTCCGGCCGGCAGTATAAGACACCTTCGGTTTTCCATGTCATAATGAAAACACGGGTGATTAAATAGCACACCTCCAGGAACGAATTCTCCAAGGCGATTTTCTCCAGAACATGCCTTGGGAGGGGGGCAGAACATACACAGCGAAAACGATCGTGGCTCTTTGGGGGGGGGGGGGGGGGGGACTTCATCGAGATATTTCGATGGTATATAGACGCATGCATTGCTGAGCGTTTCGTTTGCACTTTTTTGTTGGGCCAGCAGAGAAAAAGAAGCGTGGAGAAAAGAAAAAAAATCCGAGGGGATATGTGTTGTCTTAGCGCACGTGTGATACGCAGAGCTGCCAAAGCGTTTTTGTTACACGGGGCGGACATTGTCCAACGTTTTGCTCTCTCTCATCGGAGGGGGGGGGGGGGGGGGGGATACATGGCACGTCTAAAAATTGCACGGGACAGATTTCGCCAGCTTTCTACCGATCGAAATCGCTGTGTTGACGAGACTCACGCCAGCTATCTACCAATCACTGTATTGACGCGAAACGCAAAATTAATCACGCCGCACACAAGAAGACACACGAGAGCGAGAGCACGCACAACCACAGGCGCGCGACGATTGACCTTCGATCTCGACATGCGCTCAACCTACGGTCAACCGGTTTCGTGCTGGGCAAGGCCAATGAGTTTACATGATGGCCTCAAAGGTATCATGGGGATCCGTGGTCTAGGGGGCGAGAGGTCGGCCGCGGCGTCCTACGTTCTTCGTCCTATCCTTCAAAAAGTTACGTGTTTTTGCCGTCGGAGGGGGGTGGGGATTTTTCGTTGTCAGTTTCTACACACCAGCGGGCAGATGTTTATTTTCCACCAGGCGCCTGGCCGCCCCACGCCACGTACAACCGACCGAGGTGTGAGCACTATGATACTAGGGTGGGTCGGAGCCCCTAGCCAGGGCGCTTCGTTCAGAGTTCATGGCGCAGTCGTCGGGCTTGTCGATCGATATAAAACCTCAAAGTGTATCTATCTCTTGCCATCGGAGAGGCATGAGAAATTTTTGCCCCCGGTTTTCTACACACCAGAGGCCAACTGTTTTCTTCATCAGACACCCGGTCGGCCCACGCCACATATCACCGAAGTGTGAGCACTGCTGTGACATGAGGGTGGGTCCGAGCCCCTAACTAGCGCGCGCTCCGTTCAGATTTCCATGACGAAGTCGTTGGGTTTGTCGATCGGTGTCTGCCGCGGGTTCTCATAACTGTCATCTCCAAGGCCTGCCAAAACAGTCGGTTTCCTATACTGTACTGAAGTCCGCGAAAGCTGTCCCGCGAGGGAAGGAATTTGCCGGGGTATATCGATAATATCGGTCACATCACGGGAAAGAAACGAATAGGCCTTGATAGTTCGGGAAGGGTAAAATTGCAGCCCCCGGGATGCTTCCCCCCATAACCAACCCGCAGCACGCTCTGCGGTGTCGTGATTTTTTAGTGGTCGACGCAAAACAACCATTTTTGTTGATGTTCTCGAGCTCTACAATACGGTGGCGATACCTACGGAGCGGCGAAAACAACGGTCTACTCGGCGGTCGGATGGCGTTCCTCGGCGTCGGTTCGTCGGACGTTAAACTGCCAGGTGGCTGTTGCTGTACGCTGTTCATGAAAAAATATATAAAATACAAGGTTCCCCTCCGGGGCGTGCCTAGGGGAGTGGCGCAAGAAACAATACTCGTCGTTTGAAATACCTGCACACCTGTCTGTTTAGAACCACATTAACTACATCCAGCCGTCATTAATAACGTGAAGAACACACACATATTTTTGAGGACAGACTATCAGACTATGTACCGCTGTTTGTGGTAATAGTGTGGGATCTTTACTATTTCGGGGGACCATAGTTGATAGGACCTATGGTATACATAAAGACCTATATATTTAACCATTTTTACTATTAATAACAATATTTGGTCCTGTTAACTATGGTCCCCCATAGTACTACAACAATAATATCGAGGGTATACGGGTAGTATGTGGATATTGATCCTGAAACAGTGACTCGCGGCGATCAATTCAATGCTTGCGGCTTAAACGTAAGTACAAAAGGTTGCGCGAGGTCGTGGTTGCGACATGATACTTTGTGACCGGCTGAGTAAAATCCAGCACAACATACAAAATGTATTCCCGCTAAATTAATGTTTCTTGGCGCTCAGGGTGAAAAATAAGGAGAACATCGAGATACTGAGAGTACTCGCAGTAAATACTCCTCGCGGTACATATTCCCGAAATACTGCCAGTGCTTCAAGTATTCGAGTTGTCTCCAGCGAAAGTCATTTGCTCCAACTCCCACTCGTGGAACCATCTGTGAGTGATATGTGCCGAACAATGGGCCTGAGAATTGTCGACACGGTGCACAGACGGTCGAAGTACACTTCGTACTCCAAGTGTTACTGAACATATTGAGAGTATTTCGGTACTGCAAGTACTCGCAGTACGAACACGATTAATACCAACGGCCGAAACACTTCAAGTATACCTGGTACTCGCAGTACTCGCATCAGTACAGAACCTCGAGACACTTGAAGCACTCATACTGCGAGAAAGCACGAAGTACCTACAGTAGTATTGTCTCGAACATATTTAGTCCCAAGTATTGGGAGCAACAAAAGATTGGGGTATGTACGCACGCCACACATGAGAGAGCGCGCCCAAACTCCGCGGTCTTCCTTGCGTGAAACACACAACTTGTAATACGTATAAATAGTGCCTGGTAGGTCAGAAAAGCAAGTTGGATGTACCGGTACAAAATAAAAAGGAAAGGTGAAAATTAACAAGAATCGTGGATGGTGAGAGGGTCGAACCCCGGTAACGCATACCGGTACCAGGTATAGAATCAAGCGAAGGTTATCACGCTTATCACCAACTATACATGTACCAGTATGTTTTTTTTCGTCACGTAAAACACATTGCAGGATCTTTTAGAGTCGCTTGTACTGCTGTAAAATGGCATGCTACAATCTACGGCAGCAGAGGATACGCCTACTGCGACCAAGGAGCGTGTACTGCTGTCCTCTTTCAGCTGGCTCTAGGGCCTATCGGTCAGCAGTACGCAGGACACACAACAGTCAGTAACTACTGCTGTAAGTATTTTTGTACGAATGCTGCTGTACACGATGCTACGACCGATTGGTTGTACTGAGTTCGACGAATGTACACGATCCAGGATCCAGGGATCGGTATGGAGCAAAAAATGCCGGTCACACACAGCAGCAGGTAGGTATGTATGTGTATAGGCCAAATGCCGATGACAACAAACATTACTGTAGTACTGAGGGTGCATGCGTATAGGCTGCTACCTACTTCTACTGTTGGCGCACTGTGCAGAGCACAGCTGGAGCAGTGGCATTGTTGGATCACACACAGCAACACGCAGCGGCAGAAGAAGCAGCAGGGAGAGAGGTGATGATGATACAGGTTACCTGGTACGCCAGCCTGGGTTTGTACGTAAAAAAGTACGAAACAACATATGGTACTTGGAAAGGCAGATGGTGAAATACGGACGGCAGGCTCCGACAAACACAACGAGCCACAGCAATACTGCGCATATGGGTGCGTCGCACACGCACGGCGAGTGGGCGGCAGCGTTGGAACGATGGGATCTGCGATTGTCTGTTGTGTGCCTGGTGTGAAGAAAACAGACGACAATTTACCGATACGTACGAACGAAATAAGGCCTCTCGTATCGAAACCAGGGAAATCGTCTTATCCACTCCCGCCGAAAAAAAATATTGAGCGCCTGCCACGCGCTCCAGAGTGCACGGATCGCGCCGACACCTCGACCGATGTGTCCGGCCGGGCTTCATGTGCCCGAGCATTTGGTGTTTTGCCGAAAAGTGCTTTGTACGAAGAGAAAAGTTGGCAAAAGTACGGAAATTTGACAAACATACGTATACATACGTACCGGATACCAGGTCAGGGGCTTCGCCGCGCTACTATAACCCCGGGCTCGTTGTTGCAGTCACGCACACAAAAACACGCAAGACACGTTGTCAAAGTCGGAACAGCACAGATAAGGCTCAACAACCCCTGCTCCCGCCCGGCGTCCGTCCGTCCGGGGTCCGAGCTGTTTTTGATGGCACTCACTCGGTCGCGTGATTTCTCCCCCAATTATCTGGAGAAAAACAAAAAAAAAAAAACTCGACAAAAAATATCAAAAGCCCAAGCCATAACGAAAAAAAAAAAAAAAAAGCCTGAAACGCCGCCGCGTGCTCATTGCAGCAACAAGCGCTTCACCCTATACCTCCATCTCGAAAGGCCCTTCAGGGATGTTTCATGCCTCGGGCATATCATCGCTTCCCACGGTTCGTGCTCTAGACCTTCCAAGGCAGATATATATATGGCCCATCTCCATAAATCTACGGTAGATCACGTTGACGGAGGGGGGGGGGGGGGGCATACCACCTGCATGATCTAAAAGACGTGATTTGTACGGTTGGATCTGTACCGTATACAATGTAGATCCATCCTGCTGCACAGCGCCTTAGAAAGGCAGGCTAGGCTTTACGTATACATCGGGATCTGTCCCGACGTGAGGAACATTTTAGAATCATGTGAAAGAAGACAAAAAAAAACACACACACACATACACCGGCCAACCAACCCCTCTCCATGCCGACGGTGCCCTTTTTGTTTACCCTATTTCCCGATGAACACACAGAAGGCGGGCCAGACTTTTATTTATTTCGTTGCCACGGCTCGCACCACACACACACACCCTCCTCCCACCTGGCGGTCCCCGCCCATCCCCACGACCTTGCTGTGGTGCGCTCGCTTGGCCTCCAGGTCGTGCGCCGCCGTGAGGTACGTGATTTTTTTCTCGTTGCGCTTGTTCAGCGCCGTCTTGAGCGCCGTGGTCATCCTGCCGTACTCCAGCACAGGCCCCTCGAAATGCTCCGCCTCCTGCTGCGCCTGCTTCTTCACCTGGACCGACACCTGACCAAAAGAGAGCGCGACAAGAAACCCAGAACCACCCGCCGCAAGCAACGCCACCGCCACCGCCGCCGACGCCGACGCCGACGCCGACGCCGACGCCGACGCCGACGAGCGACAAAACACGACACGCGCACACAAGACAACAAAGGCGGTTAGTTTTTTGTTTCCACCCAAGCATCTGAGGGCCACGACTGGGCGCGACTGGACTACTACGCGGCGGAAACATCGAGCGACTCGCTGAACCGTAACGCTCCTCCTCTCGAAATATAAACATGTTGGCGAATAGTTCGGTTGGGTTGGTTTTCTCGCCGCATGTTTCCCGTACCTACAACAAACAGCGATCCCAACCCACAAAAAAAAAAAAAAAAATAGATGTAGGGGGAAAAAAATACGGAAATAAGGCGTTTTTTACCTGAAGCATTCTTGGGGTATAGGGTGAATTTGTGGGTTGGTTAGCAAGCGGAGCAACTTCCGACTCACCTGTTTAGCTCCTCTCCTCACGTTTGTCGGTTTCCAATATTGTTATAGCCCAAAAAAAAGTTGAATCATCGCAGACCCCCAATAAGCACCGTTTATATACCAGTATAATATCAAAAAGAACCTTTTTATGTGGGGCAGAGTGGTATACTATTGCTGTCCCCTCCTTTCTAGGTAGATACCTTGGCCCAGCTTCGACAAAATGGTTGAACCAAACCTGAATATAAGCAATATCCCTGTACATAACCCTAACCCCGACCGCCTGCGAAATTTCTCGTTTGGAAAATTTCTCGGAATGTTCTCTATAGGATGCAACGAGAATCTAGTGTGGACCATCAACCACTTTTCTTCCAAGCCGGGCCGGGCCAAGTCGCAAAAAAATGTTATGCTTTCTTCAGATATGCTCGGTTCCGTCGTTCGTTCGTCCGTTCCTTCGTGCTTTCCTCCCCGGTTTCATGATCGCCCCGCCACCATCGCGACCGACGCAAGACACAAAAATGTCTACACTACCGATCGTCGAACACTACATAGGGGCGGCAAAAAGTGTAGCAGCAGTTGCGGCTACGGCTCGTACCTCATCCGCAGCGTGCGCCAGATGCAACAACGCCTTCCGGAGGGGAGCCTTGTCTTCCTCCGCCTGAAAAGTTTTCAAAATCGACCAGAGGGGGAGGGGCACATTGAACGGGGGGGTAGAGGGGGGGGGGGGGGGGGAGGGAAGGAGGGAAGGGAGGGAAGGAGTGGAAGGAGGGGGAGGGGGCTCAGCGCAATTCGGCAGAGCAACGTGTGTGCGCGCTCTGGTAGTGGTCCAAAACCCATTCCAACGCAACGCGCCGTCGAGAGACGGAGAAGGACGCGATCGCCGAGCACAGAACAATCGCAGAGCACCCGAATAACCCAGTACCGGCACCCGCTCGCGTTTCAAGAAAGAGCCCGACCCGGCCGGCGACCTCCGACGCGAGAGGACGCTGGTCGCCAAAAACACCAGCGCTCGCGTCTACGAGTACTTGCTCCTCGTTCTACTCCAAAGCGCCCTCCTACTGTACGTAACGCGTAAGAAGAGCCGACGCGGGCGAACCACGGGTCATCGAAAAACGACCGCGTGCTGCGTGCTGTGATGTGATGTGATGTGTTGCGGCGGCGGCGGCGGCGTTCGCGACGCGTTCTCTCACGTTGGCCAACATGGTGAAGGCCATGCCAAAGTCGAACATCGTCGCCCCCAGCTGTTCCTGCTTCTTCACGAGCGCCGTCGTGTGCCTCGCCACGTTCTGCATCTGCTCCGGGGGGGGGCGGGGGGGGGGGGGGGGGGGGCGTACTCACGTACGTCATGCACGGCCGTGGTCGTATGACCTAGGAACCCTCGCATCCCTACAATGCCAGGACGGAGCAAGTCGGGGTTTCAACCACCAGACAGGCATTTCTTGCCACAAGCGCAAAGCGCCGTGAGGTGTTCGCCAAGTCGCATAAAGAAAGGGTGAGCTGCATCCTGTTATAGTAAGAACCGCTTGTGAGACGGGTTTCGGCACCTTCGAAGGGGGGGGCGACAGAAGGGGGAAACGGGTTCCACACCGACTCCAACACGGGGGGGGCACATCAATCGTCGAACGGAGTCAAGAAGGGAGAAGAAAAACAAAAACAAAAAACGGCGAACGGGCATCATGTTATTAGTCAGTCGTGGTGAAAGGGGAGGAGGGAGCCCGACACCAACCTGTACGCCGATCGGGACGGTCAAATACAGCGCCATCCTCGCCGCGTTCGAGAAACCGACCAGCCCGCCGAGGTCAGTTGCCGCGATCCCGCCGCCGTCAGCGACACAGAGGGGTGCCGACAACTAACTCGTGCGGGTAGCGAGCGGGCCTTAACAAGAGCTCACCTTCGCTGTACACATGGCACCTGTCCGGTACGTAGCAAGGGCAGAAACAAATGGACCCAAAAAACAACTCCCTGACAGTACCTCCAATACACGCCCCCCCCCGCCCCGCCCCGCCCCCCGCCCCCTGGGAGGGGGCGAGTAGGACTCTAGCGCAGGTATACAGCGGGAACGTGGGAACAGGCTGTCCACGGCAGCCTTCAAAAAACAGAAACAAAAAAAAACACATGCACGTGTATACGGCGTGCGTGCAGCACCTGAGCGTCGAGGTTAAGCGCGTACTGCTGCATTTCCTCGAACTTCAGATCCGCCGGCGATTTCGCGGAAGTTTCCTCCTTTTTCGCCTGCGCGGGGGTGTCGGTCGGTCACCCCAGTCGAGTCCAGTGCGACCAACCAACGACCCGTGCCATACCACCGACACAGAGACACGGACGCGCGAGTTTGCGCGAAAACAACGACGGAGGTGGCCGGCGGCACAATCGTGGAAGGACAGGTCAGGGCAAGACGAAAAGGCAGGGCAAGGCGAGGCATAGCAAAACGCAACTCTCAAAAGCAAGGCAGGGTCGGGTGAGCGTCGCGGATGGGGCTCCAAACAGGTCGGGCGTTTCGGTTGCCTCGCAGAACCCGGTTAGCCTCGGCGAGAACAAAAAAACAAAAAGCAAGCGAGTCGCAAGCAGGAGGACGGACCGATCTGCGCACACGGCCCAATTTTCATGCCGCGGCTCCAACAGCCACCAGCACAATACCTAAACAAGACAGTTTTTTTTTCCCCCTCTCTCTCTCTCCTTATCTCTCTCCCTCTCTGCCTCATTCTCTCCCAGCTTCGGGGCTTGGCTTTGCGAAACAGCAACGCAGGAACCCGGCAAGCACAACCGTGCTCGGGACACAGCAGCAATCATAAAACCGTCCCCTGCGAAATAATGTATCAACAAGACGACCTCCCGACTGGCTGAACAAATTGCGGCATTGCCCTGCTCGCGCTGTTGATAACCAAACAAAAAACCCGTCCTGCGTTATAGATATATTATACCTGGTGTATCTGTATGTATCTATACATGACATATATATTGCTGCTGGGGGTTTCGCTGTTGTACAGCGGCCCCGCAACGCACTGCAAGCGCGCCGTCTGTTGGCAAGAGCCTCCCACCCGCGTATGTTTACGTCTTGTGTAAGCCTTCTGTTGTCGTACTCCAGAGGGTGTCCCTCTCTCCTTCTCGCCCTCTGTCGCAATATCTCTGCATCTAGACGTTCCTCTATACCAGGAATACATTCATCATTCATGTCGCTCTCTCCTCCCCCCTGCCTACCTATCTATACACATGCACCAGGCAGCCTCGACGGAAATGTAAGGACCGTTCAAGGATAAGCATCCATACAAAACCGTCCCTACATTTCCCGTCACGGGCACCTACAACCATATAATATATATATATAATATATATATACTCGCGAACGGTGAACCGTCACGAATCGGGAGGGGGTCTCGGGGGGGGCGGGGGGGGGGGGTACGCAAGACGAATCATCACCCGCAACGCGCTGTCCAGCTCTGTTTTCAGGGCAAAACAGTCCTCGCCACAGGGTTAATTAAGCTCACCAACCCGCACGGTGCTAAGCTGTTCACCATCCCCACCTTGTCCACCTGCGTCTTGACATGCGTCGCCACCTCGCCGAACCAGCGGAGCACGTGGTGCGGTCCCACCGGCGTGCGCTCCGCCTTTTCCTTCTCCTTCGTGTCCGCGAGGACAACGTCGTCCGCCTGGGAGGTGGTGGTGGTGGTGGTGGTGGTGGTGGTGGTGGTGGTGGTGGTGGTGCAACACGCAAGGTTAAGAGGTCCGCCAGACAAAGCAAAAGCTCACGGGGGACCGAAACAAATTGTGCTCTTGCCGTCGCCTCCACGACAACAAAACGTCCTGGACATCCTTGTGTGATTCGTATCAGTCATTACTGTAGTTTATCACGCCGCCCATTAACACGCCTCCTGGACATCCTAGTGTGATTCGTATCAGTACTTACTGTATGTAGTTTATCACGCCGCCCATAATTTGAACCGCGTCTCATCGGCGCTAAAAAAGCTACGTACGGTGACTCACTTCTAGGCGTCACCAGTATATTCATCCCCCGAGAGTGAGAGACGAAAAAGGGGGAGAGGGCGGGCGGGGGGGGGGGGGGGGGGGGGTACTCATATCATGCATGGCCGTAGTCGTAAGACCATGGACCCTCGCATCCCTACAACGCCAGGACGGAGCACGTCGGGTTTTCACCGACCAGGCAGACATTGCTTGCGGGTGGGGGGGGGAGACCTTCACAACACAGTAGCGGCACACCCTGCTGCAGATGCGAACACGCATGCCCGGGACAAAACGCACAACCCCCCGGCCTCGTTACACCAGCAAACCCTACTCATATTAGAGCTGATTCCACACACCGTGCTGCAAGGGGGGAAAGCGCACCGGCGCGTGGGGATCGCCTTGCGTTTGACATCAGTCCACGGCTGAACACAGCAAGTTTTTCTCGGGGCGGCTCTGTCTACGTCAGGACAGTAGAGCGCCGCCCATGTGTGTACCGTGCCATGACCCGAGTCGCCGCTTCCCCGCGGTGACCGTGCGCGGCACCCGCGAGCTGCACCCACGCGAGGCTTTTGCCGTTCTATAAACAGTGTCGAGGCGAACCCACCGCACAAACGCCATGCGCCAGGGGCCTGCAAGGCGAGCCGCGCTGTATCATGCAGCCACAATCGCTCGTTTTGTATCGACGTCGTGCACGACCGCGCCGCGGTACCGACGGATCTGCAACGTGTTCTCGACATAGGGCGAGCGTTTGCGCACACAGAGCCAAAAATAATAAATGAAAAAAAATGAAAAAAAAACGCCCTGGTTCAAGACAACAGCAACGCCTCACGCGGTAGCAACTCTGCCGCGCAGACAGACCTGTAGGAACGTCTTGAAGTACTGAGAGCCGGATAGCTCCTTGTGCGCAGCCACCCTGTTCAGGAAGATCTCCAGCTCCTTGCGGCGCTTCTGCTCCGCACAGCACGACACGCACGATTTCGCATACGTACAAGGAGGGACAGGGTTAGCTGCAGTACTGGGGCGCGTTGGCCATTTCGGGTCTTGCGGGGGGTAAATGCGAAGTCCCCCTCAAAGTCAGGTTTGGCGAAACCGTGAACGAGAGCGCAAAAGGGTCAAACCCACAGACGCCATGACGATTCATGCCAAAACTCTCCCGTCCCCAACTCCTTCCCTTCATCCGAGCTACCCCACCCACACGCCCTCCCTCCCGTGTCTCCCTCACACCCCCACCCCCCCCCCCACCCACACTCCCTCCGTCCAATGCTCCCTCCGTCCCTCCCTCCCTCCCCTCCTCCGCTCCCTCCCACCTCCCCTCCCACCTCCCCTCCCCCCTTCCTCCCTCCCACGCTCCCTACGTCCCTTCGCCCTTCCATCCTCCCTCCCTCCCTCCTTGCATCCCTCTCTCCTTCCCTCCCTCCCTCTCTCCCTTCCTCCCTCCCTCCCTCCCTCCCTCCCACGTATCCTCTTTCTTCGTCTCCCTCCCGCCCTGCCACAACTACCGAATAGCGCTTCACACGTATACACCTACGGTATCCAGCAACCCCCTGCCCGCTACAGCAGTGTCTACAGCAGTCTACAGCTGGCGCCGGCGCTGCTCACCTCGACAAAGACCTGGTCGAACTTTCCCACGACGATTTTCACCGGCAGCGCGGGCATCACGATGCCGGGGAACTCCTCCTCCAGCCGGTGGCTCAGCCAGACGAAGTCCTTGAACCGCCGGATCACCACCAGCTGCCCGTAGTCGAAATCCTGACGGTCCGTGCTCGTGTGGACCTGTTTTCAGCAATGTCACGTTCCGGGTCGGCTGAGGCCCTGCCGTCTTCTAGGCTAAAAAATTAAGCATGTAAAAGAGAGACCGCGATTTGACCCAATAACTTGCCGGCCCTCCTAGATACACGTACGCAGGGCTGGGGTACTGGCACGGTGTGTACTGGCAGTAGCAATCTGCTGATTGACCTGGCCAGTATATTCGCCAGCAGTTTTATATTATGTACGTGCACGCAATAAATTCGTGATACTACAGCACGGAAACCCACTGAACGTGTTTCGGGGGGGAGACACCAGACAGTAGAGAGGAGAGACAGTATACTGCTGCAACCCAGTATACTGGTTTGGTTTAGAGGACAGAATAATCGCCACCGACTTGAGTCAGCTAGCGCCCAGAGCCCTACTAAATACGGTATCGTATAGCCTAACGAGGGCTTCACGGGCCCAAAAACACCGGTCGTCCAGCACTATTGATAGCAAAAATTGCTCAACAAAGACACGCAGCAGTGCCGTAACACATACCTGGTACCTGGTACCAGTATAATTTACCGACTGAGCGCGATTTTCCCATGCCAAGGGCAAGTCGACGCAGCTCATAAACATACACCTGGTATACAGTACCTGGTATACCCATGACAGCATGTCACATACCTTCCCGTACGTACGTAACAACATGCAACAAAGTGTCGCGCGGGGGGTGGGGTGACCCTGGATGGAGCGCAGTCTTCCCGAAACCGTCGAGCGTTCCGAGCGTTCGGGGCCTCAAGGTCTCGCACGGTAGGGGCGGTCTACTAACCCCCTTAGAACTGCGCTGTGTGACACAAACCAATAATGTACGTGCTTTTAGTTCCAAGTGATTTGAGTCCAAAATGGGAGTGCAGTCCTACTGCTGTAGAGGGATTACTACTACAGTAATAGGGCCAATATGTCGATATACTCATATTTTGACATATATAGAGAGTAATAGGTAAGCCATGGGCAAACAAGGCCGTCCAGGGCCGCAGACTCGCTGGCCGTGCTGCCTTCGCATCGCGTAATATTTCGATCAAGAACACCGGGGATTTTCATGTACCCCCCCCCCCCCCCCCCCTCCATTTCCTTCTGTCCGCCGGCTAAGACGGCGTCATGTATGTATGGTATGATAAACCAAACGCCCCATCGTGGCTACCTGTTCGCACACTCGCAAACAGCAGTAGATACGTACCGTATTAGATGTTAGACGAAATGTATAGAGCTACCTTGGTATATACCCTGGTACTAGAAAAGGGAAAGGGAGAGAGAGAACGGGGGTGGGGTGGGGTGGGGTGGGGTGGGGTTGAAAGCGAGGGACAGAAAGAAAGGCGAATAGATAAGAGAGTACAGAGAGACAGAGCCAGCCAGAAAAAAGAGAGATCGTAGAGTAGAGAGAAAAAAAGTATATGAGGGGTGCCTACAAGAGCATTCGTTACCTTGTAGGTGATGTAGGCGTTCATCCCCTGGTCCTGCTTCACCGGGTCGCACACGGTGATGCCCAGCCGATAGCCGGGTGCTGCCGCGGGAACACTACTCCCGGGCATGTCCACGTTGGACAATACGTCCGGGTAGGCGACGCCATTGGACATTGTTCCCTGGGCAGGATCGCAATGTTCCTTAGGTTATGAGTGGGGGGGGGGGGGGGGGCAGGGGAACCGATGGGAGTTCCCACGTAATGCACACGCGTGGGGTGGGGGGCGGGAAGGGGATGTGAAGGGGAATGGTCCAAAGAAGCAACAAATACAGCCTTGAGCCCAAGCTGAAGCTGCTGTTTGGCTGGGGGTGGAGCCAGTGCTACTGGTGTCGTTGCTCTCAATGTCGAAAAATAGAAAAAAAATAAAAACACAGCAGCAGCAGCAGCAGCCGACGCGAAGCTGGCTGCAGAGCGCAGCAGCACATACACAATGCGCAGCAACCGAATAAATATTGGATGGCGGAGCTAAATACACGGGTTCGTGCGCGACGTAATACAGACGCGTTATCGGCTGGCTACTACGGGGGGGCATATTAAATAGGACCTACGGTACACATAAAAACCTACCTGGTAATGCATTTACCTATTTTTACTAACAATATTTGGTTCTACTTACTACGGTCCCCCGTAATACTACATAGAGCCGTACTGCTGCTTGAAAAAAGGGTGGGCCGCACTGCATCTCGACAGAGAGAGGGGAAGGGACCCAAAGAGAGACAGACCGACGAGTAGGCACGTACACCTCCCATATGCGTTGGTCGTAACCGGCGACTGCCCGCAAGTACCAAGGAAGCAGTGTCCAAAGTACTGGCGTGTACGTGTACGAAGAAACTTCGGGTCAATAAATTACTACTGTATCTCAACTCATGACAATAAAGCCAGACTCGTAAAGGGAAGCATTCGTTATGAGAGCACACCGCCATGGACGATACGCCTTGCGTAGACTCGTAATGCGCGCAACAGGTTAGTACTGCCCAGGTTACCGCGCAGTATGCCCACGAGTAGTGAGCCCGAGCACCAGGCCTGGGCTGGATCTCTGCCGATCTTACTGCAACCCATTCAGAGGGTACAGTACCAGGTACCATGGTATGCCGAAACTACGGCAGCACCCGACAGTCTAGCCGTCTACCAATATTGCGAACGGACGTAGATCTTTTTTTATTATTTTTCAAAAGCGTGTACCAGGTATCACACATGTATGGTCAGGAGAATCCTTCGTGACGGCATCGCATCACCAAGGCGCGCTTCCGGTCGGGTGCGTTAGCATTACAGCATTGCAGCATTTATTTTCTTCTCCCAGTCGTGCTCCACGCCCATGGGTCGTTTTTCTTTTTTGACATTCGTCTCTGAGCATGCCTCACGCCAGCAGTGTCATACCTTGCAGTACGGTATGAATGCAGCAGCAGCAGCAGCAGCAGCAGTTTCCTTCCGTGCGGGTGTGCCCAAAAAAGCTTTGCGACGCACCGGCAATCGGGGGTGCTACAGCAAGCAACTGCTCATCACCGTATCATAACAGGCCATCACTCCGGACGGTAATATAAGGACCACAGAGACACTCAAGATGAAGACCAATCGGTCCTTACAGTTACGTCCGTCGTGGTATGTAACACCAGGTACACTCCACAGTATACACTGTCTGACAGCGTGGTTTCGCTCGCAAGCTGCAACAAGGCAAGGTCGCCCACGCGGGCTGAGCCAAAACAAAAACACGCCCAGCTGAAGGACAAGCTAGGCAGCGTTCACTGGTACACAGCAGCCCCGAGCAGCAATCAAGCGAGGAACTTGCCCCTCAGCGCCCAGCAGGGTATCAGACATCACCCCCCCCCCCCCCCCCCCAAAGTGGGGCTATACGTGTAGGGAGAACGCAACCACGCAAATACCACGAGCCACGATATTTCGACACGCAGCAGCAGCAGCAGTCTACAAGCAACAAGCCGGAAAGCCACAGTCACGACCAACCTGAGTCCTACGGTCATGTGCGTGTCTTGCGGGGCTGCCATGGTATTGTACCGCCGTGCCCACCGACATTTTTTCGAGTCCCCAGTCGGGGCGCGCTACGTACGCAGGGACCCTGTCGACCTTGTCTTCTGTGGCATCTTTGGTGACAGCGTAAGCTCTACTATTGCAAGGGGGAGCCGTTCATTGGTCCTTCCAGCAAAAAAGCATTTACGAGCCGGTTTCATGATTTCAAAACACACCCGTTTTTCGCTCTGCTGTATGCTTCTTTTTATTTGGGCAGCCTCTGAGTTCCCAGTGACGTTCGGTACTGGGGCTCTGTCACGACACTTGAAGATTAATGCCCAAAACCCCCTGCCTTTGAGCGCTACTTCAACGTCTAATTCCATCGATTTTTGCCATCCCCTCTCTAAAGATAAACCTACTACTGAAACCTAGCTCAACCAATACATGGACCTGTCGCCGATCAACCATCCAACGCTCGATACTTAAATCTGGCAGGTAGAATTTGGCTCTGTCCTGTCGACCGGCACTTGATTGATCTCTGGCTAACTCCGCACAAAATCAATACTGCAGCTGAGGTACGTATTGCATCGAGCTCTCTCTTGTATTTTTGACGGGCACCGGTCTGCTCGAGCACGTCGTGCCGTAAACATGTTTACATGTCGTCCGGCAACGCCTATCTTTCTACGGTGAGCGCACGCATGGTTTGGTCGGGATGGGATTTAGATTTACCATCGTATAAACCAGTAATATACATCTCTCTCTCCCATCTATCTCGACCGAGATCGGCCGCAACGAGGCCCGAGCGTGTGTTCGGCCGTCCCGAATTTCATCGAGGTCAAGGTACACAGCAGCAGCGGCTGCGAGGCCCGAGCGTGCGTTCGGTCGTCGCAAAATAACTGCCAAGGCTGGGCAAGGTAGACAGCGGCACAGGGCGAGGCTCGACCGTATGGTCTGGTCGGGATGAGGGCTTCACGTCTCTTGAGCTTCTTGCATTTGCAACGAAGAGAAAGAGAGCCGACCCGAGCTTACAGCTGCGAAGGCAACAGCGTGTGGCCGGTTGTTCGGAACAAGTGGCAAGGTACACAGCAGCAAGCGGCAGCAGCAGCTACGAGGCCAGAGCGCGTGTTCGGTCGTCGCGAGTAACTGGCAGCTGTGTAGTGGTAGCAGCAGGGGACGCGAAATCCTCACCCCGACCAAACCATGTGCTCCAGTTTCGCCCTGTGCCATCTACCTTGCCAAATATTTACGACGACCGAACACATGCTCGGGGCTCGTAACCTGCTATGTGCCTAGCCATTTATTAGCCGGGACGACCGAACAGACGCTCGAGACTTCACACGCGAGGCGGCGGGGAGCGGGTCGGGGAGCCCCGGCCCGCGCCACGCTGGCTAACCGTGTGCATGTCAAGGGATGATATCTCAAGACTCCGTGATTATTGATGGAATGTAATCGCCAAGGATCGGTGTGGGTCAGCGGTCATTCGTTCGTCTGTCTGATGTGAAATCGCAATCAATTATCGTGGCCCATGGTCCCATGATATGAGTCGTCATGAGCCCATGATACATGATGTACTTCCGAAATGTAGCACCAAGTAAAGGGAACACGCTGAAACGCTACAAGTTACGCTGTTCGACATTTACTTCAGATTTGATAACGAAACGAACGGAGACGGCCAAGCCGCAGCAAGCAGCAGCACTGCCGTAGTTCCAGTAGCACTGCAGTTGCTGTTCTTCGAGTATCCAGTACAAAAAAATCGTAGCAGGATGAAGGGATAGACTGTACTAATGTACACACAACAGCAGTAGAGTTTTACGATTGATTGCGAATTCAATGCACTATGAATACCACCAATTTCACAGTTTAGGCGGAGAGGCGGGGGGTGGGACGGGACCGGGCGCAGCCCCAACCCGCGCCCCGCCTAGCCGACAAACCCCGTGCGCGAGTCACGGATGGCCCCACTCCTTGGATTATTGATTGAAAGCAATCGCCAAAAAGCGGAGTGGGTTAACCAAACTCGGAATATCACTGGGACCCGCGTGCGGAGCAACCCCCTCTGGGCGCTCTGCTAGTGCCTCTGCCGGGCACGTCTTTGAGGGGGGGAAAAAAAAAGAATTTTCCAAGGCTTGCTTGCGCAGGCGTTGTCGATACGGGTCGCGTAAGTTCCGAGTATCGAGTTTCGTTCTGTTTTTCATTTTTTGTTCGATGCACATTCCCTCTGCTGCGACGCCACCACGAGCGCAACACTTGGAACCTCGCCGTGAAAATAGACTACTCCCAACGATCGTGTCTATAAGAGCTATCGAAGGTACTGACATCAACTCGATCCGTTAGAGCATGTGGGATGTTAATCAAAGGCTCCAACATCAGCCCCCCACGACGCCGAAGGATATCCACGACGTACCAGTACCATTCCGGGCGGAAATGTAACGACCGCTTGATCTTCATACGTACACCCCCACGTTCCCTACAAAAATCCGCCACTTCCTTCCTACAGCTCCTGTCCCGTTTCTTCTCGCCACTCCGAGTTTAGATCCAGGGGGGGGTGGCGCTCGCTCGTTTCGACAATAACAACAACACGCCACAACCGCAGCAGCAACAACACAGCTAAATAGCTCTGGCAATGGGAACGCGACGTCTGACTAAATTACTTCGAAAAGATTGCTTTCAAGAAACAGCCGAAGGCATGTATTCCCGTACCGCCGCGGTGAGAAACAAGAAAAATAAATATTCGATTGTTTCTTCTTGTTTTTCAAACGGCTGCAGGCGGCGCGATTTGTTTTTTTCTCGTTGCAACCTGTCAACACGCTGATAAAAAAAAAACGATTCGTGCGGCGATTGACCTTGGATCTCGACTAGACTCAGCCCGCGGCCAACCCGCTTGGTGTCGGGCAAGGCCAACGAGTATAGAGGACGGCCTCGAAGATATCAGGTGGGTCGAATGTCCAGGGGGCGAAAACTTGCCGGCGGCGTCGTACGGTCGTCTCCCAAACCTGAAAGAAAACCCTACCATGGTAGTGTTTTCCATTCGAGACGGATCGAGAAATTTTGCCATCTCTTTTGGGCACGCCAGCCGCAAATTGTTATATTATCATACGCCTGGCGAGCGCCCGCCACATATCACCGGCCATTGTGTAAACACGGTGACCCTAAGGTGGGTCGGAGCCCCTACCGAGCGCACTCCGTTCATAATTCATGCCCCAGTCGGTGGTTTTCTCGATCGATGTCTGTCGAGGACTCGGAATCTCGCCACTTCGAACTGCAAGTATCCGCCTGAGTTTTCTCTGAAGCCGATCTTGGCCCAACATCGGCCCCAGAATTGTTTTTTTTTTTCAGGGTTTTCCAAAACATTGGAACTTCCGGTCCGAAGGATCGTACTCATAGCAAGCTGTACCTGAACAATTCTGGCGGGTATCTGTGGAATTCAAGTTTCGTACTTGTGGGGAAAAAAAAATCCCATTGCTTTGAAGGCCTTTGTGCTCGTACAAGTTCCAACACACTTGTACGTACAAGTATGTCTGCTCGCTCGTCGCGGTGTCGAGGTGACTCTGCCGCTGGTATGGGTACGTACACGTTCGGGTTAAATTTGTTTTTTCGCTCGCTACCGCCCGTCAAATTTTCCATCGCAGCACCTCTATCTACTACGTACCACAGCAGTGGTTTGTGATCTCTGTCTCCGGCCTTGGGGTTGTCCAGTGGCATCATACGACTCGTCGTAATACTGCTGCTGCTGCACGCGCCAATAGAGTTTACCACTTATTCGAGATTTGATCAGATTAGCGTAGGGTCAAGGGTTAGGGTTGTTCTGATTGGTTCAGGGATAGAATTAGGATTGGGGCCAGTTAACGTAAGACTCGTCGTATACTGCTACTGCGTGCGCCAGTAGAGCTCACCACTTATTCGAGACCCGGTCTGATTGGCTTAGGGCCAGGATTAGGGTTGCTCTGATTGGCCTACAGTAGGGTTAGGGTTAGGGGTTATAGTTATATTCGTCTCGTTCACATTTCCTCGAAGAAGCGCTACGCGACCCTCACACGCGCAGCGTCTGCTTGTTGCTAGTTGCAGCAGCTAGCTCCTGCAGTGTGCGACGTACTTTCCAAACTACAGCAGTAGTATATCCACGGGTGAGTATATTCCAAGGCACTTAGGTCAGGTGTGAGTTCGGCCGGTTGTCAATGAGTGGAAACATACAAGTTCGTAGTTGTGACGATTTTGGTTGGTTTTGGTGATCTGTGATTGTTGGTGAACGTCACGATTGTCGCAGGACTCCCCACGGCGAAATTGCCACTCTAACGCATACGGTTCTTGTTGCGCATGTATCCCCTAGCCAAACATGCCTTCCATAAATATACGATGAAGCTTCAATGCCGGTCCACAAACCCCAGATTTCCTATGATATCACATAATGCCGTTCATTCTTTACTGGTACACATTATATGCTGCCAAAAAATAGGCCACATTCATTCCAAGCAGTTTGCACCAAAACTAAAGCACGACAGCGATATCACATGTGATGCTGCTGCTGCTGCTGCTGCGATTGGCCCGCTGCATGATACGCAATCGTCCGCCCGAACAAAAACAGAAAAACGGCAGTCACACGGAGCGATGGCCTACCATGTACCAGGTAGTATGTACTCAGCAGCAACCTACTGCTGCTGCGGTATTATGATCGCAATATGCAACCCCGGTCTATGATGCCCCAAGTTCAATCGGGAGAATATTGGGGAGTCACGTCTATCCTCCATCATCTCTGATGTGTAATACGAAGTACCGGTAGGATATACCTGGATAAAAGAGGATAGGGAGCAGCAGGATAGTTGTGGTATGTGTGTACATCAAAGTCCATGATACGGGTGAGGCGTCAACATGACTGCCACCTCTGTCTGAAAATGTAAGGACCGTTTGGGTGCTCATATTAATATCCAAACAATCCTTACATTTCCGGACAAAAAGTTGGTGCTGGTAAGTCGCAGCAGTGGTCAATGTAATGTTCTGAGGGACACGATGCGGGGTGCGGGTCTGGGCTGGGTGGGGCCTGGGGCGGTATAGCATCGAGGACAGGTGTAACACAATCGATCCATCGGACGACTGCGCATTCCGCGGCTTCTTCTATTAATAACAGCTACCAGGTACTCGTAAAGCCCGTTTACACTGCTGCGTGATGCCCGCATCAGGATGTTACAACCTATTATTATTAATACTATTATGAACAATAGCCTAGATGAGCAGTATGCCCAAAGTACTTTTAATATGGTTTGTGGGTGGAGTGTTCGAGCGAAGACACGTACCAGGTATTACGTACCAGGTAGAAGGTAGGCGAACGAACCGTTGGCAGACTTTTTTCTTCTTCGTTTTCTGATGGAATTTAGAATTTTACGAATTTTATTAACCTCCGAGGCAAAAGGGGGATATACTTGTAGAGAGAGCGAGATTGCCTTCGCGGTTCATTAGGTGCAAACACCCACAGGGCACTGAGACGCATGTAGGGCGGAAGCATCGCAACGGAGCACAGCAGTCGCGATCGACAAACTCGGCCATAGCCAGAATGTAGCTCTGGGCCAGAAGTTTTTTCGATGCTCGTCTATCGTCTATACCTTGGACCGAAACAAAGGGAAAAGGAAAAAAAGAGGCTCTATCTACGTACAAAATATCGGAATATGGGTCCGCCATCGCCATTTGCCCGTCTCACCAGCCCTTGTGATGGAAGTTGCAGGTACTCTTGAAGAAGGCTGTAAATAGCAAGCTCGTTATCGGGGTGCCACGCAGCCCCTATGGTGTGTCCACGCTCGCTGTGCTTGGTGAGAGATTTTTTAGAGACGATATGATGGGAATTGAGAGGAGTTAAAGAAAAACGACTCCGAAAGTTTTACGAACTCCATTTGCGGCGGAACCTCCGAGAATTTGGTGCCCTGTTCTTGGGAGGCCTTCGCTGTTTCTAGATTAGCTCCCGGCGAGATGAGCTTTGCTCTCCCATTTCAGTCTGTTTGCACCTCTCGACCCGACCTGCTTTTGTCAACTCCATCGCGTGGCGCTTGGATCTCTCCTTGCTCGTACTGACGGCCGTTGTCGGTTGATATCAGCCTCCCTTTCAGCGTTATCCTGACACGGCAGCAGTAGCTTCCCAGCACAAGTACCAGTGCGTACACACCATAGGGTAGACGATAAGAGCTTTGGAGTTTGCCGTCTGCATATCAGGACATCGCACGCGTAGAAGAAAATCGTGTGCCTCCGTTGCGGTGTTGTGGCTGCGGACCTCTAGGTTGCCTTGTTCTGTCCCGTCCGTGCCCTTACTGGTGCTACCACAGCGATCGGCTGCACGTTTCTGGTAGACCAACATGGCGTCCACCCCAACGTCAACGACGACGATGGAAGCTTTGGAGCAAGAGAGGGCCATACTCGACCGAGTGCTCCACCGCCTCGTGGTTTCGGACGACGACAAGCTCTCCACGGTGCTCGACAAGCTTCTCCCCAAGCTTGTGCGGAAGCTGAACGATGCCACGCCCCTGCGGGCCAAGGTCGTCGACGTCCTGAGCCATATTAGTAAGAGGGCCCGCCCAAACCCGTCCATCACCCTCCCCTGCTCGGAGTTGCTGGCGGTGTGCAAGGACGTCTCGCCGACGTCGTTCGCCTTCAACTTCGGTATCATGTTCCTTGAGATGGGCGTCCCGCGGCTACCCCCAGCCGAGCAGGGCGCCGTCGCCGCGCAGATGGCGCGCGGGATATCCAGGCTGCCCAGGTACTCCCCGTCCCAGAACATCCTCCTCAACCTCATGCTGGCCGTCCTCGAGCACCTGCCGCTGCGCGTGGCTGACCCGCAGGCGGCACAGGCAGCAACGGCGGCGACGGCGACATCGGCGGTGCGCGAGGAACGCCTCGCCCCTGAGGACTCGGCCGTCGCGACCGACTGGTTCCTGGACGTCTGCCTGTATCCGGGCGTCCTCACGCGCGAGGGGAGTGCGTACCACGGCCTATCGGCGGCGGGGCTTGCGCGGCTGACGGCGACGGAGAAGGAGTGGCCGGCGGCCCTGCTCACGCGGCGCAAGCTCGCCGTGGTGAGGGCTCTCAAATCCGATCTCTTCGCTCCGTCCGCTGCCGTCGTGCCCGCCGTCTCCGCCGCAGCCTGCAGCACTCACCACGAGGTGCTCAAGGCGGCCGAAGACCTCCTCAAGAGCCTGTCGTCGTCGGATAGGAACGGGGCGCTCCGGCGAGACTCCGCGGTCGCCTCCGGGCTCCTGAACCTCGTGCTCGGGGGCGGCGGCGGAAGCCAGGCTCCCGGGACGACGGCGACGGCGATAACAGCAGGCAGCGCGACAGCAGGTGGGGGGGCTGCGGCATTGGCGGCAGCGGCCCTCTCGCCTTCCCGATCGCCGGCGTCTGCGGCGCTCGCTGTCCGCGCGCTCGCGTGGCTCGAGTCAGAGTGTCCAGAGGGGACCGCCGCCAGAATCCCGGAAGCCGTGCGCGTGTCGTTTCAGGCGCTGTTCGCGGCGGGTGTGTCGGGAGAAGCCACCGCCCCCCGTACCCCCGGCGCGCCGCACCACGACCGTGCTAACGCGGCCCGGCTTCAGGCCGCAGGGGCGAGGCTAGCGGCGTTCGTCGCAGCGAGGTGCAACCCCGCGATGCTCCCGATGGTGGGCCCTCTCCTGCTACAGGCCGTGCAAAGAGTTCTGACGATGAACGCTGCCTCGGGGACGGGGGGGGCGATCGGCGCCTCGGGGGCGGCGGGCGACACCGGCGAGGCTCCTCCTGCAGGGGCTACGCTCCTGATGCAAATCCAACGCGCCGCGATGCTAGAGGCGTGCTACGAGGCGGTGGCATCGCTCGCGGTAAGACGGCCGGAGCTTTTCTCGGGGGAAACGTCGGTGCCGCGACTTCTCTTTTCCGAGCTCTCTGCCAAAGAGCCGTCCCTGCGGGTGAAGATCAGCGCCGCACTGGGCGCCCTGAAGGTATAAGTTGCCTTAAACTCGGTATCACACACGTACAAAACGTGTCTTTGTCGTACGTATGGATCCGTTTGGCGCGATGGCTCAATAGTCGCCATGCTGTGGTTGGTCACTCTGCGTAGATGGGCTGTAACGTTCGGTGTTGTGCTCCTCCGAAATGGAGAGTTGAGCTGCATGCGCATATATATATGTATATATATACCCGACCGCTTTTGGCGTGGCCGACTAGTCACCCTGTCACCCGGTTGCCAGACTACGGACCCACACGTTTGTTCTCACGCACCCCCCCCCCCCCCCGCGCGCGCGCCCCATGATCACCTCTCCGTTTCCACAGGGCGCTTACCGAGGAGCGGTTGGCACCAGCCTTACGCCACAGCTGTGGTCTCTGCTGTGGGGTGCGGCAGCGTCCAGCGAGCACCGCGCCCGCCTCTGCGCGGTGGAGTGGGCGTGCGACCTGTTCGATTTTTCGGACGTGGCCGCCCGTCGCCTCTGCGTAAGCCTGTGCGACGACAAGGTCACGGCGGTCCGCTCGGCCGCCTCTCGGGGCCTCCACCCGCAGTCGCGCGCATCCACAACGGCGCCTGCCGACGGCAGCGCCGCGACCACGATCGTGACCGCGCCTGCTATCGCTACGGCGACGGAGCCTTCCAGATACCCGAGCTTCGAGTCGTTTGTCCTGGGCGCCCTGCGCGATGACGCGGGTCCTGCAGCGGCCACGCGGGAAAGCTCGTCGCCGGCGCCTGTCCCGGCGAGCTTGCACGAGCTTCCTCCCGCGGCGCTTGCGCGCGCCTTGGACTTCGCGCTGGAGTGTCACAGAGCACACCGCCGCCCTAGCGGAAGCGACGGCGCCCGCAGCGTGGAGGATGCGGAGCGGGACGGCGGAGCGGAAAGCGAGGAGGCCGTCGCAGTTTTCCTGTCCCTGATAGAAAACACTCTCATGAGCGCCCCCTCCGCCACGGACGGGCAGCATAGCCACACGCAGATGGTCCTGCTGCACCGCTCGGCGGCCGTTGCGCTGCGGAAGCTAGCCGCGGGAGACACCGGGGCCGCTCGTGGAACGATTCCGAAGTTCTCGCCGGTGAAAGGAGTAGCGGCCAAGCTAGCCTCTCGCGGGCCTTGGCTGCAGCAGTGGCTCGGGCACGAGAGCTCGACGGAGATCAGGGAAGCGTTTGCGGAAACGACCGGCGCTTCGGCGGCGTTCATGGACCCGAACGCGGAGCTGGTGTCGCTTCTGAGGGCCCTTGTACTCAAGCTGAAGGTGACAAGATGGCAAAATAAATCGGTCGGTGTTGTCGGCACGCGCGGTCGCGCTATTTCGGGTCAATCTCTCGGTACAATTAATTGAAAGAGTGTCTTATTTTGGTTCGTATCTGTACTGGGTGGTACTTCTCCCCCTCTTATCCACCTTACGTACGAGTGCAGCGTTCGCGCTTCCTATAGAAGCCATGCTACTGCTGTAAAGTGGGGGGGGGGGGGTACTTTGGGGCCCCAATTCCTTCTATCTGGCGGGAGACTCCTCATCTGACGATACTCCCGATCTGTTTTTGCAATTTCGTTTTTTACACGATATATAATTGATACACAAATGTATTTATGGTATGCTGCCTACAAGGCCAATGGGACTGACTGTCTTGTCTAAGGAGGCTTTTTTCTTCTTTTTTTTGGATTGGGAGGTTTGAGGGGTAGAGCTTCTCGTGTGAGAAACGTGAGAAGGAATAGGTACTGTAGTCCCCCCTTCCTCTCTATAGCAGCAGCATGGGAATATTTCGCGAACCTAACCCACCACACGCTGTCTTGTCGTGTTTCGCTCGCTCTCTCGGTTGAATGCGCGACCGTGTCCTCTCCCTCTACGCGTCCAAAAAGCTGTGTACGGTGCCGGGCGCGGTAGGCTTCAGCAACCGAGCCGTCAGCTCCGCCCACGGGGCCGCGTGCGCCGTCGGTGCCATCCTCTCGCGCCTCGCGACCGCCGCTAGGTCCGAATCCGACGCAGACGCCGCGGTGTCGGCGTTGTCTTCGTCGTCGTCAGAAGGAAATCGTCGGGGACCTGGAGCGTGGGCAGCGCTGTCGGATGATGCGCTGCCGTCGGCGCTTTCGTCCGTCGCCGCCGCCATCGGCCATCCGGTGTCTCTCCTGCACGTTGCGGCGTGCGATGCGATCGGCCGCATCGGCGCGGCGAGACCGTTGCCTCTTCGGTCGGACGTGCCGGCGGCGGCGGCGGCAGCGGCGGCGGCAATCTCTGCCCCTTCGGTAGTCGGAGCGGCCGGAGAGGACAGGGTGACGACGGTGCAGGCGGTATTCGCTAAGCTCTGGACCGCCTGCAGACTGGGAGAGACGACGGACGCGAGCAGGAGGGCGGAGGCGGCGGCCGAAGCCTTGGGAAGGTGTTGCCGAGGGGAAGGGGTGGAGGGGGCGAGCGGAGAGACAGCTTCCGCACGACTGCGCAAGACGCTGGTGGTGCTGTTCGAGATGGCCAAGAACCAGGTGTGGTATATACTAAAAACCAGGGATACCTCATGTGCAGTTTCGTGCGGCTGCAGGACGAGAAAATGGATAGAGATGGTGGTGCAGAAGTGCCCGAACATGCCCCGGCCGGATTATCGAACCACATCGTGATATCAGTCTGACGTCCGAGTCTCCCGATCGTGCGTGCTATCCCCGTCTTCTCCGGCCCCGCCTAAGCGCCACCGCGGGCCCTTATACCGCGCAAATGTTATTATGCAGGGGGTGCGCTTGACATGTTTGTGGCCTTGGGAGGCTGCATTTCGCTCTTATTTTTTCACTCTTAACCTAGCTTGCCATGGCATCTCGTTGAATCGTCTCTCACTGATTTTCTCCTCCTCCTCCCTCCTCCTCCTCCTCCTCCTCCTCCTCCTCCTCCTCCACCCCCACCTCCTGCTCCTTTTTGCGCCGACCAGAAAGAGGAAGAACTCCAATTTGCGGTGGGCGCGGCGGTGGCCGACCTGGCCCGCTCCGGACCCCTCCGCGTCCCCGCCGGCAAGGTCTTGGAAGACATGCGGGCATCCGCGAAGGCGGCAGGTCGTCAACTGAAAGAAGAGGCGGTGCTTGGGGGGGGGGGGGGTGAGGGAGGCAAGGCCGCAGAAGCTGGAGGCGCGGTAATCGACGCCCTGGATTACGTGCTCTATCAAGTGAGAGCAGTGAATGTGGCATTCGTGGTTTGCTGTGCACCGTGGGATGCGTGTGCCTGTGTACGTGTGATACTTTGCCAATTCGCGCGTTTTTTAGCGTACCGTGCCGCGTCTTGTGCTTTCTGTCTGTCTTGTCTGTCTGTCTGTTGAACAGTCAAAATAAGGTGCCAGCCAGGGTGAACAGTACACAGGAAGACGACACAATATGTATAAGTAAATGGGGGCTACTGCTGTGTGAATACACTCCTCCATATTGATTTTTTTTTTTATCCTCACATATATCATACAGCAGTTCGTAGTGCCTTCGCCTGTACGATGTGTGCCCACAGGTGTTCATTTAAGCCTCCTCGACGCTTTTTTTTTTTATTTTTGTGTTTCTTTTCAACTGCCCTGCAAATCCTAGAAGAGAAAGTAGCCTCTTCTTTCCCGGTCATCACACTACGAAAACGTTTTTTCTTTGTGGCATAGGTGCTCCACGTTCTGCTGGAAGACAACTCCCCCCACGTCTCGGGGGCGGCGGCGGTGTATCTCCTTGCCGTTGTGAGGGGGTGCAGAGAGCACCCCGTCCTCGCCGCGTACCTCACCGATTTGCAAACGGCCTTCACGCGAAAGCTTTCCGTCAGGTGAGGAAATGCCTACGTGTTGCACATGTTGGGAGTGTGCTCGCGACTTGTGCTCGGCTCCTGTCGCGTTGACCGCCGGGGGGGGGGGGGGGGGGGGAGGGAGCCCCGACCGCTTTTCCCCCCCTGCATTTTCTAGGTATCCTTCGTATAAACGTATCGGATTCGAGTACGCAGGAACTTGTTTTTGCAATATTTGTTGCTTTTTCGTGGTTGTCGCTTTTGTTTTGCGCGGCTGGGGTGCGCTAGCGCCGTGTTTTGTTTTGTTTGCTTCGCTGCCAGGCTCTCGTTTCCATGTGTTGTCTCGCGGGCAAGCAAGCAGAAGGCTCTTTTCAAAGGAGCCCGAGCGGGGTATCGCAACGCTTCTCGCGTTTCGCGACGACCCAACGCCTTTGCTATTTTCGTACCCCCTCTGGTTACTACTGTAGATGTTGTTCTCTCGTAGTCAGCCACCAACCCCACCCCGCACGCGCGCGCTTGCCCCCGCCCGCTTTTTTGTTTGCTCTCTCTTCCCAGCCCCTCGGAAACTTCCGAAAATCGTTTTTTTTTTCATCTGGGCGTCTGTTGATTTGTTTGGCTGTTAATCTGTTTGTTCGTGTATCTGTTGGTTGGTTTGTTTGTGTCGGGGGTTTCTTTGTTTTTCTTTTTGTGTTTGATATGTTTGCTTGTTTGTTGGTTCGTTGGTTTGCACTTTGTTTTTTTGGGTTGCGAAGTATTTATTTATTTCGTTTGTTTGTTGCTTGTTTTGTTTTATGTTGTTTGTCGTTCGTTAATTTGTGTCCTAGGTCGGAGTTTGTGCAAGAGGTGGCGGGCAAGGGACTGGCATTCGTCTACCAGGCGGCCGACAGCGAATCCAAGCAGGGCCTGGTCGACTCCCTCGTCGAGGCTCTCAGCACCGGAAGGCGGCGTGTCGCAGCGGCTACCCCCGGAGCCGCGGCCGGCGGTGGCGGCACCGATGCCCCCGGTACCACTCGCGCTGGTTCGGTGCTGTCGGAGGCTGGGGGTGGCGCGTACGGCGAGATGTGCGCGGTCGCGAACGACGTGGGGAGGCCAGACTTGATCTACTCATTCCTCAGCATGGCCAGCCATCACGCTGCCTGGTCAACTCGCAGGTGATTTCGGCGTTTTTGTTTTGTGTTCTGCAGGATTTTGTGGAGAAATTGGAAGCAGGCGGGTGGGAAAAGCTGTGCGTGAAGCAGAAAAGCGTGAGCGAGCGATGAGCGAGTAAGTGGTGAACCCAGGCGCTCTGGCGGTGGGTCGACTCGGAACTGCAGCAGTAGTTATCGCATTTTTCTGTCTTCAACGGTCCCTTCGCTTCCTTATATACCACGTCTGGTAAATTTCGTAACTCCGTGTTCCATCCTTGTTTGCTGCTGCTGCTGCTGCTGCTGCTGCTGCCGCTGCTGCTTCCGCCGCCGCCGCCACCACTAACCTTCACACCGTGTACACCCACGCCATCCATATTTCGCGGGCGACTTTTCTGTACGCCCTTTGACTGACAGGGGTTCGACCTTCGGAGTGGGGGCCATCGTGAACAATGTCTCCGCGGAGGCTTTCGGGAAGCACTTGGACCGCATCGTTCCTCGCCTCTTTCGCTACCGGTTCGACCCCAGCGCCAAGACGCGGTCGGCGATGGACCAGCTCTGGCGCTCTGTCGTCGGCGAGGGAAGCAGCGGCGGCGACTTCTCCGCCCGAGAGAAGGAGGTGACACTACCGGAGGAGGGTTTATTTTTTTGTATCGGTGGATTCTTTATGTGCTACTGTTGTTGTTGCTGTTAAAACGTTTTTTATGTGATTTTTGCACGAAACTATTTCGGGGGACCCTGGTAAACAGGACCAACTATTAATAGTGTTTAGGAAACATAGCGAAATGTATATGTTTTTGTGTTTACCGTAGGTCCTACCTGATATTCCCCCGTAATATGTCCTCGGTGTATTTTATCTTGTCGGCGCTTCTTGAGGCGTGAATCTAGCGGAGACTTTGCTGAGGAAAAAGTTCGGGCTCGACTAAAGTGGCGCCCGAGGCGCTCCGCGTTTTTTGTGCTCGGTGTATGTGTGCCAGTAGCGGGCGCTGGTAAACGATTCACTCTCCGTTTTTGGTGTGCTGTATTTGCATTGTCGGACACCCGCGTTGTGCCCGCCCCGCCGTGGTGTGTGTCCCATTGTTGATTTATATTTGTGCGGTAACGTCGCGATGGGGTAGGTACACGAAGTCCCCCCGCCGGCACCGGCGCCTCCGGCGCGGATACCACCGGGCCTTCCCCCCCCTCCCTCAATCCACCCCTCGCCCCCTCCATCCCTCGCCCCCTCCCTCCCTTCCCCCCCTCCCTCCGCCCCTCCCTCCTCTTCCCCCCCCCGCTCTGTCTCCCCTCCTACATCCCTCCCCCGCCGCGCCGCACCAAACCCGAAAAGATCATCCTTTTGTCTGCTGTGCTCTTCGCTAGTCACCTACAACCTCACCCCCCCCCCACCCTCCCCCCCGCCTCCTCTCCCCTGGGCCTCCTCAATGTCAGGTGATCCGCGTGAACCTGTCTGCGATCGTGACAGAGCTGCTGCGCGCGCTGGGTGACCGCAAATGGAGGGAACGACAGTCTGCCTGCGCGGGCCTCTCGGACGTCCTGAGGGGCAGGGGCTGGGACGATATCGGGCCCCACCATGAGTTGCTTTGGACCATGGCCGATAGGCGAGGAGATTGCACATGTTTTGTGTATTACATGGGTGTACTTTAGACAGACGCGCCTTTTGTGTGCTATCATGTGTGCGTGCTGCTCTTTCTGTTTTCTAGTCTCCTCTTCATTTTTTTATGCCGACAGGGACATTGATTGATAACCCCCTTTAGGACCGCAGTCCCATTTTCGGGACTAATAGCTAAGAATTTGAGTGGTTTGCCCCCACAATGGGACTGCGGTTCTAAAAGGGTTAAGCGCTGTCGGTCGCATTTTTCGATTTTTTGTTGGTGCGCGCGAGAGAGAGGAAAAGAGGGGCCACGCATGTAGGACGAGCAGAAGGGCCAGAGCTATATTGTGAACGCTTTGGTGGATGTTGCTGCTCGATTTTTTGCGCGTCGCGATCTCGCGCAAGAGCCAATTCGTATTCACTTACCGATATATAGGCCCGTGAGTCAGGGTGGCAAAGAAGAGACTTTCGCAAGGGAGGAAAAGGAGTCGATATTTTTCTTTTCTTTTTTTCGGGTACGGTCGGTCGCGAATATTGCAGCCATCATCACTTCGGTTTCGTCTACAGTAGTGCGTGAACAAATTCCCTGTGTCTCTGCTGCTCTCGCATACATACATGTCTCAGGGCCTTGGACGACATCAAGGAGTCCGTGGTGGAGGTGGCGGTGGACTTCGCGAAGACCGTCTCCAACATTTCGGTGCGCCTGTGTGACCCGTACAGCTACGTCCCTTCCGGCGTCGGCAACAACCCCGAAGGAGATGCCGAGGCGGCGGCGGCCGCGGCGGCCCGAAGCGACGCCGCAGGCCACGGTCCCGACGCCCTGCGCGAGGAGGCGGGGGAGGCGCGGCGCACCATCGGCACCATGATGGAAGACCTGCGGACTTCCGAGGCGGAGGCGAGGGAAAGGGGAGAAGAGGGAGGGGCGGGGGGTCCCCTCGGAGGCTTGACGTCCGGGGAAGGCAGGGAGAACGCGGCAGACGAGGTCGTGCGGCGGGCGCTCGAGGTGGGACGACAGGCGGCGGTGACAACGACGGAAGCGGGGGCGGGTGGAGGGGGCGGGGGAGGGCCCGGAGAGGACGCGGGCGTCGGAAGGGTGTTAGGGGGACGGAGGAATGATCCGACGGTCGACGATATATTGAGGCCTGGCAGGGCAGGGGCTGAGAGGACGGGCCCTCCGCCGTCGGCGGCGGCCCGGAAGGCGGCGGCGGGCGCGGTGGCGGTGACGCTGCCGTGGCTACTGCGGAAGGGTATCCTGAGCAAGTGCAAGGCGTCGCAAGGGTTGGCGATGCGCACGTTGCAGCGGCTGGTGAAGGTGTGCGAGAAGGAAGCGCTAATGCCGCACCTGGCGGAGCTTGTGGCCACGCTCATCGAGGGACTCAGCGCCCTGGAGCCTCAGGTTGGGCGGTCGTCCGAGAGGAACGATGAGCGGCGTACGCGCGAGCGCGAGCACGAAAAAAATGGTGTTTTTGGAAAAAAGCTAGATTTTTGAGATATTTTTTCAAACATGTTGGGTGGCTGGCGGTGGCGACGGCGACGATACGAAAACGTTCCAAGCCACACCCGATGCAGCACGCGAGTAATGTTTGGGGATGGTGCTAGCTGCTTCTGCTGTAGGGGTCTATGTGGTCGCCGATATCTCTCCCCGCGCCAGCCTTCCCTTCCTTCCTTCCTTCCTTCCTTCCTTCCTTCCTTCCTTACTTCCGCCTCATATCGTATTTCGCCAGTGTCTGTCCTATTACTTTATTTATATTTTCACGTCCTTGCCGCTTGCCACCGCCCCATTTGAAACACTCCGTAGGCGCTTCAGTACATGCAGTTTCACGCCGAGACCCAGCTGGAGATGACCCAGGACCAGATGGAGAGGCTGCGGCTGTCCGTCTCGCGAGCGGGGCCCCTTCAGGACGCGCTGGACCAGTGCTACAGGCACCTGGACGGCGCCGGGGTGGTGGAGGAGCTCATGCCGCGCCTGCTGGGCCTGCTCCGGTCGGGCACGGGTTTGGCCACCCGCTCCGCGTCCGCTTACCTCGTACTCTCGCTCTGCGAGCGCGCCCCGTTCGAGATCCGGCGCGCCGCGCCGCGGCTGCTGCCGACCCTTACCAACACCGCCCTCTCGGAGCGGAGCTCGACGCTCCGCCGGACGTACTCCTCTGCGTTGTCCTCGGTGGCGCGGTTAGCGCCGGCGGCGGGTGTGTCCCGCCTGGCGAGCCGTCTCGCGCAGCTGTTCCGCGAGGCCGACCCAGACTTCGACAAGCGCCAGCGCCGGACTCTCGCTCTGCTGCTGGGGGACCTTTGCCGCAGGGCTGGAGGCCAGCTGGGAGCCGCCGCGGGCAAAGCCGGAAAGGGCAGAGGCGGCGGAGACGCGGGTGGCGCGGGTGGGGAGGAGGGCGGAGGCTTCCCCTCCAGCGGCTGGGCTCAGATTCTTCCCGTGGCGTTCGTTGCGAGGCGAGACCCGGACAAGCCTGTCGCGGACGCGTTCGAGGAGGCCTGGCAGGAGGGGCTGACGCAGCTGCAGCTTGGCGCCGCCGGTCAGGGGGAGGCGTCGAGGGTTCGCACCGCCAAGGACGCCGTGCTGCTCATGGTCAGTCAAAACCGCGTTCGTCGCCTTGTATTTTCATGTGTGTGTGTTCGTATGCATGGCATTCTTGCAGTGTCTGCATCGCTGTGGATGGCCGGGAAAGAGCAAACAAACGCAGACGCGAGAGGGGCAATGAGGGCGTTTACATGCTTTCACGCGGTTTGTGGGTAATTAGCATTCGTAGCGCGTAGGGCGAACCGGCGGCATTCCAAAACCTCGTTTTGTTTTTTCTATGCGCTGGTCTCACCGGCCGATTCCACCGGTATCCACGGTGGCAAAATCGCACTTCAGCAAAGAGATGATGCGTACCAGGTATACCGCACTCCTAGTCAGGCCATGTTGCCGTCGAACGCCTCGCACCGTGCCGTGCCGTGGAGTGGAGTAGTATTTTTCAGCAAGTTCAGCGTTTCATCAAAGCGTTTTTGAATTACCGTATTTATGAAGTAAACTCTCGCGTCTTCTCTATGCATTACGATTTTCTGGTGTATGGGCCTCATCTGCACCGTCCACCGGAGTGCAAGGCCGATGCCCATGACCGCGACCCCCACCCCCACCCCCGCGTTTTCCCTTCGCTCTCGCCTTTTTTTGTCACCGCCTCAGCTACCCGCCATCTTGACCGAGGTGTGGCTGGCGGTCTCCTCTGTCAGCCGGATCACCAAGCGGCAGGGGTGCTCGGGGCTCAAGGACCTGGCGTCCACGCTCGGCCCGGCGCTTGGCGAGGCTAGCTCCGGCCGCCGCCTTCTACGGCGCGTTCTCTCCCAGACCCGCGGCAGGACGTGGGAGGGGAAAGAAGAGCTGCTGGAGGCGCTGGTTTCGATTTGCGCTGCCGGCAAGGGTTCTGCCGTTACGGTAGAGCCCTTCTTGTGGGGCGAGCCCGGCGCAGGAGACGGCGGCAGCGGCGGTGACTTGTGCTCGCGCGGAGTTAAGCGGAACTGGAGGAGCGAGCCACTCGGTGGGGAGGGGGAAGACGAGGAGGAGGAGGAGGAGGAGAAGGAGGAGGAGGAGGAGGGGGGTAAAGGGGGTGACGAAAAAGCGCAGGCAGAGGAGCAGGCGCAGGGGGCCTCTGGCGTTGTCGAGGGGGCGAACGACGACGCCAGCGTACCGGCGAAGGCGCCTGGAAACGGGGCGGCGGAGTCGAACCCGTCGGTCGCCGGGCTGGCCGGTTCATTGGAGGGCTCGGCCGCCGGCAACGACGAGGACAGCGCCGACGGAGCTGAAGCCGCGTTTCAGTATGAGGACAAGATCGGCGACCTCGACAACGCGACCCCGGAGGAGGCAAACACAGAGGCTGACTCTGGTTCGCCGGCAACCAATGCAGTGGGGGCGATAGTGGTGGTGGGGAAGAACCAGCAGCTACCGGCGGAGTCGCGCGTGACCGCGGAGCCGCAAACGGGCTCCGTTGCCGAATTGGTGCCGGCTTCGCTCGACGTGGGAGACGATTCGCCGGTTCCGTTCGGGGATGTGGTCATTTTGATGCTGGCTCAGCTGCGACGGTGAGGCTCTCGTTGTTGTAGCGCGTGCTTTGTGCTCACTCTCGACTCGGAAGTCGGGGGGCGAAGCTGCCAATCTATGTCTCCTCGCTTGCGCCTTTGTTGGTGTGTTCAGAAGGCTCCGCAACTCCTATCCGCCCGAAAAAAGCGGGAGGCGCTTTGGCCTGCTTGCCTTGCCGCGTTTACAGTAGAGGAGCGGAACGCTGCACTTAGTTGGGTGGCACTGGCAACGTGTGTGTACGGTCTGTGTACCGTCTTCGGGAACCGCGAGCACTACGAACATGGTTTAATTTTCTTCTGCTCTTGCTGTACTTATCTTCCTCCACCGCTTTGCCTAGCGATGGCAGAACGTGCTTCATCGAATACTGCTATACCCCCCCTCCCAATCAACAACATCCCTCGTCAATCCTCCCATCCGATTTCTTTGTGTGCAGCAAAAATGTCAAGTTCCGGCGAGTCGCGGCCGTGTCCCTCGCGGCACTCCTCGACGCCTTCCCGGAGTGCTGCGTGTACGACATGGTGGCGCCCACCCTCCTCGATTTTGCAGCACTGGACGGGCCACGACCAGACGGCAAGGAAGACCCCATCATGCAGGCGCGGGCGGTGGCTTGTCTCGCGGCTGCCTGGCCTCGAGCGCCGCCCCCAGCCGCGGCACTTAGCGCAGCAGCGGGCGGGGGCAAGAAGGAAGGGTCCAGTCAAGCAAAAATAAAGACGACGGCGGCGGCAACGATAGCGATGAAAAACGAGGTCGCGTTCGCGCGTCGCGAGGCCGTTCGAAACGTCCAGCGCGCGCATGCGGAAGGGTTGACGCGAGCGCTGTCGGGGGCCGTGCAGCGCAAGGTCTGGAGCGTGCGGGTTCCGATTTATCATGCCCTGGCGGCCGTGGTAGGCAGGAGTTACACAGTCCCTTCCTCGGTGGTCGGCGGCGGTGGCGACGGACAAGGCGCCGCTTCCTCCCCGCCGGTGTTGACCGGATCGCTTTTGTCGGACGTGGTGCACGCGGTAGAGTTAGGAGCAGAGGACGCGAAGTACTCCCAGGTGCGGCTTCGAAATTCGTTTCCCTCTCGGCCTGATAATCTCGTAGATTGTGCTCTATGCGTCGCTGCCGCCACGAGAAGTAGATGCACGTGAGACGTGCCTGATTTTGCGTGTGAACCCAATGTTTCTGCGGGCGTCGACGTGTTCCCGCCACCTCCCTTCCTTCCGGGAGCAGTCGTTGTGGAGTCCCGAAGACTATGACTGATTCAAAATCGCTACGATACCGTACGGTAGTAGATGCTCCACACCACCCATCTCCACTCCACCACAACCATCATCCAACACGTCTCTGCGGCGCAGGCAATCTGTCCCACCCACCTCTCTTGGAAACTTCGAAGGCTGCCCTAATCGCCGCACTCGTACGTACAGCTACGAACGGTGTTGGCAATACGAGCAGTACAAAAAAAAAAATCAGTACGTTGCAGTACGCGTAGCCCCGACTCCTTCGCCTGCCTGTCTGCCCTCACGCTCAAGTGTACACCAACAACCACTCCACGCGCTCGCCACAATTCCCTTTACTGTTAGGTGAGGGCGGCCGCTGTGTCCGTCGTGGTTGCAATGACGGCGCGCAAAGAGCTGCGGCTGGCGCTGACGCCGCACAAGGAGGGGCTCGCCAACGCCGCGAGGACGGCCGCGGAAGACCCGGAGCCGAGGGTGGCGGTGGAGGGCAGCAAGGCGGCGCAAAACCTTTCTTGGTGGCCTTAGTTAACTGAGGCTTATTTTCTTGCGTGAAAGCTGCCCTCACGCGCGAACGCGTACGTGTAGTAGTACAGTAGCCACGGCGTCGCCAACGCTGTTTCGCCTGATACCTCCACCCACTTCTCCCTCTATGATCATACGACCACGGCCATGCATGATGATGAGTGCACCCCGAGATTGTGTCTTTTTCGAAGCCGAAAAGGCCGGCTTTGTTCCGGTTCGTGTTTGGCGTGCTACCTGGTATGGGTTCTGTATACGCGTACATAGCCAGCCGCGCAGAGGCGATCAATTTGTGGTGGAAAAGCGAATGTGCTTTGCTTGAACAGACTGACAGCTGATGGGACGACCTTGGTGCTGGGATACGCAGCAGAGCGCGCGCGGGGGGGGTGGTCTCATGGCATGTAGGGCCGTAGTCGTATGACTATAGACTCTCGCACTGTCGCACCTCTACAACGCCGGGACGGAACATGTCGGGTGTTCACCGACCAGGCAGGCATTGATTGCACCGAACGCCGTGAGGTGTTGGATGAGTCGCATGAAGGGCGAGCTGCATCCTACTGAGGACCGCTTGTGAGGCGGGTTTTCTTGCATTGGATATAACACCGTGGTATGAGTTGGTTTGTTTTCTGATGTGGCAACTTTCAGAGACAGCGAAGGGTGTACTATGTAAGTGTCTCGTGGGTGCCTTAGGGGGATGTAGTGGTCCCATGCATGGGCGTAGTCGCGTATACCCTGGGGTTTTGACCCGCTAAGAGGGAAGACTTAGCCCCTCACATACGGGGAGTGTACTTTAATCAACCATGTACGAACGCGTTCTACGGTAGAGGTACCGCACATTTTCGCTGAAATGGTTTCTGAATGACGGGGTTCCTCAACCCAAAATCGTCGGCATGCCAATCTTGTTTCGAAAAATGACGCTTTTGTGCAACTGGGCCATGGGATCATTCATCGAGATGAAATTTGTTTTTTGCTGAAAGCCAGTTTTCGGGTGAGGTGTGGAGCTCCTCAAGTGAGGAGCTTCAGAAAAATTAGCGTGAACCTCGATCGCAGAATGCCTCTACGGCGAGAGCGTGCATCGCTGCCTGCGCAAAAGATCAGCTAATATTTTGTCTCGAAGTTGGCAAGTTAGACGCCAAGGCGTTACTTCATGCAAGTATACGCTTTGACCGGAACATACGCACGGGGGTCCGTCCGTCTGTTGCCCCTTCCGGTCGCGACTAACGTGCCAATTTCTTCTAGGCGCCGAAGGCTGATCCGTGTGCCTTGTGCCGGCAGCTGCACAAGTATACAGAGGCTGGAGATTCAGCGAACAACAAATCGACCCATTACCAGTCGCGTCAATATTTCCGATCATGATGGTGACAGTACTTCGTTAAGAATGGTGACCCAAAAAACTCAATGTTCACGGTGATGATAACACTCTGATGAGCATGGTGACACCCTTTCGACAGAAGCGTGATTGAGCGCAGCGACGCTCATAGCGCCAAGTTTCCCTCCGGTCCCCGCTCGACCGCCGCAACACCTCACAAGCAAAAGCATGCAACAACAATAGTAAAAACTTGTAGGGCCGAAACTCTTACGCTCACGACGACGACACCGGCAAGAGAACCACACGACCGACCGCACCGTATATCTCAGCGCAGCGTGCTTTTCGGGTCTTCCTCTCGCGAAGCGCCGTCCCCGGGGCGAAACACGCTGCACAACACGAACTCGTCAAACCCGGAAACCTCTCCGTGCCCCCCCATGCCATCGCCACAGTTATTGTCGTCGTCACAACTTTGAAGACAGTCATCACCAGCCTCATCAGTATCATCATGCCCATCGTCATCGCGGGCTACTGCTGGGTCTGTGGTGCCAGTCACAGGACCCCCGGTAACGGCGCCGCGAGCGCTTCGGCGTATTTCGTTCAAGATTGCGGCGGGAAGGACGGTGGAGATCTTCTCAAGGCGGTAGCGCAGCCCACACGCACCTAGTCTGTACAGGAAGTCGTCGAAACCAGGCCTGTGCGCAGTTTCAAGGCGAAAATGAATGCACCAGCAGGTAGTAGGCATTAGACACGGTGTTGGCGCAGAAGGATCATGCCGGGGAGGGGGGATGTATTCATTATCATGCATAGCAGTAGTCGTACGACCAGAGACCCTCGCATCCCTACAACGCCGGGACGGAGCACGCCTGGTTTTCACCGACCACGCAGACATTGCTAAAATACCAAGCGCGAAGCGCCGTTGTGGGGTGTTCGGCGAGTCGCATGAAAGGTGAGCTGCATCCTACTTAAGAACCTCTTTCGAGGCGGATTTTTTTGCGTATGGATGACATCGTCAATTAATTGATTTATATCTGGTATGGCCACTTCCAGATACAGCAATGGGTGTACCATGTAGCTGCCTCGTGGGTGCCTTACCATGTACCAGGTACACCCAATTGTGATACGATCATCCCCCTTGTGCGGAGTTAAGGTCCTCCCCGCACAAACGGTGGGGGGGTGTACTCGATGGGAGAGATGTGCTCGATATCATGCATGGCCGTAGTCGTATGACCACATACCCTCGCATCCCTACAATGCCGGGACGGAGCATGTCGGGTTTCCACCGACCAGGCAGATAATGCTTGCACCAAGCGCGAAGCGCCGTGAGGTGTCTGGCGAGTCGCATGAAGGGTTAGCTGCATCCTACTATCAATCGCTTGTGAGGCGGACTTGCATATAGATGACAGCTTCAATTATTTGATTTAATTTCCGGTGTACGCATTCCCAGAGACAGCAATGGGAGTACTACGTAACTGCCTCCTGGGTCCTGGGTGCCTTACCATAAACACTACGTGATACGATAATTCTCATGTGTGCGGAGTAAAGGTTGTTCACCTCGCATAAACGATCTAACTCGACAACCAGCTGTGACCGACTGCCAAAAAACAAAAACGGTACCCTGGTTGTCTATCTCAAGTAGGGAACGACATGTTTTACAGTGGCGTTGCCAACCGACGCCAACCCAACCTGTGTAGCTCGTGCCATCAGCCGATGAACCAGGTTGTGACCGAAATATTCTCGATTTATCCTGAGTTTATATACTGTATTGGATGCCGTTTTAGCGCACGTGAGAAGAAAGAACCGGGCGATTTCGGCACGCTCCATTAACTTTCTTTGAGAAAAGGACGCCTACGGTAAAACGAATGCCGTGAAACGTGAGCAGCGAGAGACACGGGAGGGGGCAAGCGCGCTCGCCTGGTGGAGAGCTGGACGACGTAGGCCGCGCGGCACCCACCCTCCTCCGCGAAGAGGTGCGACAGAACGTCGGCGACACACGCGTGGTGCGGACTGTACACCAGCGCCGACCCCACGGCCACGTCGCAGCGGAGCGAGTTTGATTCTAGAAGATGCGAACCGGCCGGCGTCATCGTCCCTTACAGAAGCAACGGAAAAAAAACGGCGGCGGCGGCGGCGGCGAGTCAGTCCCTTCGGAAGGGGCGCATAGCGCGTGGGGCAATCGCGCTGTACGCACGCGCTCAACGGGGTACCGGGTATGGTAGGGGTGATGCATGCACACAAACGCATGTCTGGTACGCTACACACGCACATATATATACACCCAAGTGAATTCTTCAGTTGAGCGCCGATCCAGGCAAAAATAAAAGTAAATGTTCATAAAAAGGTTGCTAAAAATCAATGCGAACCTGGTATGTGTTCGTTACGCGAACGTGGAACACACGAGGACAGGCGATGCTAAATCAAGTGATGCCTCGACAAGCTTTTACTCGTTTCTTCCGTGTATCTAACGTCAACCTAATCCGCTGGCGCCTCAGCGGACCTACCAAGAGGATGTTGCTTCTTTTCTACCGTTCTCCCCCCGCAAACCTGATTGCCTGGAGTCGGGGCCTCGGTCGTCCCACCACCAGCTGCTCCCCTCCGCCGCCTCCCCGGACCCCCGCCGCGCCTCACCGTCCCCGGCGTACGCTGTCCAGTCCAGTTTGCGAACCCGAACACGAGAGAGCGGTAGCAACGGTGCCCTATGCGGCGGCGTCGGCGGCGGACAGGAGTAATTTCTACCCTCGAGAGCGGCGGAATCACTCGCGGCAGCGGAAGCGAGACGTACAGGCGAGTCTCCGCGTCGACGCCGTTCTTGGTCGTCGATTCGCACGAGACCACCACCATCCCCACCGGCTGTATCGGGGGGAGCAGCGCAGCGGTGGAGTATCCGAGGCCGCCTCCACCGTGGCGACGACGTTCCCGTCGTCGATTCTAACCGTGGGGCGTCGCCCCCGTGCAGATTTTGCAGGTATTCGGCCTCCGGTATTTGTTGTTGCGCCTGCTGCTGCTGCTGCTGCTGCTGTTGTTCTCGCTGCTGCAGTTGTTCTCGCTGCTGCTGCTGCTGCTGCTGTTCTCGCTGCTGCTGCTGCTGCTGCTGTTGCCGTCCACACTGCCGGTTCCCCCCCTTTTGCAGTTTGGGCCGTCGTTGTTGCGGTGCAGTTGCGGGCCCGTCATCCGCGCCTTCTCCTTGTCCGCCCCGGCTCCGGCGAACCTCGATAGGCTCCCCGGCGGCTACGGTAGAAGCTATACGCGGCACGCGGTTCGCCTCGATGTTGTGGCGCAGGTTAACGAGCAGCTCGTCCACGTAGTCTTCGCCGAGGTTTTCCGTGGGCCGAGCGTGCAATCGGGCACGGAGTGGCGGGGGGGGGGGGGGGGGGCATCAGAAACACATTTTGATATGGTGGGTATATCGTGAAGCAAGGAGTCACATCGGCGGCGGAGTTATTAACCCGTCGACATTGCAGGGAACGCGCGGCAGAGGATATATAGTAAATAAAGACGGCGGGCTCGTCACGACGGAGAGGCAGATATACTATATAGAGCAACTCCTCCTCCTCCGCCGAATTCTGGGGTGTCCACAAAAACAAAAACCGAGCCGCCACATTGCGGCGCGCCTCTCTCCATCGGGGCCAGGTCGAGTCAATCAACAGGTTTTCAGCAATTGTTCCATTATCGCTCGCCGCACGCAGAAAGTGCGTGACGAAACTTGGGCACTCTTTCTCTCTCCCGGCGAGAGAGAGAGAGAGAGAGAGAGCGAGATAGGCTTCTAGGGGAAGACCTGGAGACGCCCCCCACGAACTGCGCTACTAGATTAAAACAGTTCGCCCGCAAAAGCAGTCTTCTCAACGAACGACCAGACTCAACCATGCCCCAAGCAAAGCATAACCTGACACGACCTGTCAGCGTGACGCCCTTAGCGAGGTACCCGGCCGTGATGCCGCATAGCCCAAGCCCGCTCCCGAGCTCCAGCACGTCTAGACCCCGGACGACCTCGGGGTTTTCCAACAGCCAGGCCGACAGAAGCAAGGCCGCGCACCAAACATCCCCGCCGACCTTGCAGTTGTTGTTGAGTGAAACGTAGCAGTACGGAGAGTCGTCAGCCATTCTGATAAATGCTTGTAACATTAAGGGTTAGGGGGGGGGGGGGGGGGGGTGTACTCGTGCCATGCATGGTTGTAGTGGTATGGCCATAGGGAGAGGGGGAGGCGGGGGGAGGAGGGGGGGCTAAAGGGGGGAGATTGCCACCAAACAAAAGTTTCCAGCAAGTGTAGAGCCCCCATCCATTGCTGCAGCCTTTGCCCGTACGCGTCTTGAGAAAACACGCGCTTTTGTCAAGCGTTGCTGCTGCTGTAGCGTGCGACCTCGGGGGCGGTAGGCTCCACAAAGAGGTGGCCGGTGGCGGCAAAGGGGTAAAGAGGCATGGCGCGAAACAATATTTTTGACAATCGCCGTTGCCGTTCGTGCAAATCTTGTCCGCGCCGAACCCGCGAGTTAAAGCCAAAAGCTGCATCCAGGGGGTGGGGGGGCGGGGGGCCATCCTCTGGGCACTTCTTAGCGGTCTCGATTTTTTTACTCGTCCGAGCGATATCTTTCAGCTGTCGATTCAGCAGTGAGCGGCCGATGATATCGTGTTTCTCTCAAATTCAGAGCGTACCAACACTCAGCATAAGCATAGCAGCAGTACATCAGTAGTGCAACAGTACATCAGCAGCGGTAGCGGAAAAATACTCCGAATACGTGAGGCACACCGGCATCATACAGCATAATCTCATACGGAAGTACCATACCCCGGACATGACGCCATCTCCGTTGACCTGCCGAAGCTTCAACACCAGCGCTTGTCCAAGCCATGCTCGGCTGCTATTCTCGTCGCTGTTGCTGCCATTCGTGTTGTTGCTGTTGTTGTTGCCGCTGCTGCCGTTATTGTTATTGTTGCTGATGTTTTTACCGCAGTCGCCGTCATCGCCGTCAGTGTAGGTACTGATGCTGCTCGAAGTCACGGGAACACAGACGTCGCGCTCGAGACCGAGAACCCCGGCGAGCGACGTGTCCGTGACCTCCGTACCAACCGGCAGAGCGTGGTCCTGCAGTATCACGGCAGTGAACGCGAAATCAAGAAGGGGAGAAGGAGGGAGGCAGAAAAGGAGGGAAGGAGGGAGGGGGCACCATTGGTGCACAAGCAACGACTGATCTCCTCCGTGTGACATAATCTCATGGAGTGATTTTTTCTTCTCCTTCTTCTTCTTCTTCTTCTTCTTTTTCTTCTGGCGTTTCCTTAGAGTGGCGCCTTCATCTGGAGTTACCCACGCTCCTGTTCTTTGTTTTTAGCAGGCAGTTTTCACTGTCTTCCCCCAATGCTCGTCGATTTTGTTGCCGAATCACCAACTCACGCTCTCCTTGTTACGGACGGAGACATGTGTGTGCCTCTGATGGCGTGTGTTGTCATCGGGCGTCAAACCCCCGGGATTTTTCCCGGCGGAGGGGCGACAGGTGGCGGTCTACTCTACTACTGGCTGGTTGGTATCAGTTAACCCTTTCAGAACCGCACTCCCATATGTGGGGACAAAACACTCTAATTATCAGTAGTTTGTCCCCCAAACGGGACTGGGGTCCTAAAAGGGATAACACCCCAACCACGCTCGATATCTACGTACGGGGGTCTTCAAACGGGGCAACAGGTCGCTATACGTATTTACGTTTCGGTATCGCATCAATGTCAGCCCTACGATGCATGTTCTCCATCGCTAACGTATTATATGTACCACTGCTGAAGGGTGTAGTTGGTTGCCACGGAAATGGTATCGATATATCTACTGATGTAGGAACAACAATCAGTGCGGGGCATGCATGTTTATTTGTGGTTGTGTCGGATGCCGTTGGGTACGAACGAAAGACAAGACAGCTACCAGGAGAGCTGCTCGCAGCAACATCGGCAGCATCAACAGCATCAGCATCAGCATCAACACCAGCGACGGCAACAGCACACAAACATCAACATAGACACCAACCACGACAACGAACGAACAGTAGCGGCAACAGCAACCGCAACAGCAACAACACCAACCTACGTACTGACTGTACCAGGTACGGGCTTCAATATATATACGACCCTCCGAGAATACAACCCCTACGACGACAGCGACTACCCCTGCACCGCGAACACAGCAACAGCGACAACCAAAACAACAACTTCACCAGCAACGACCCGCACATTCTCGAAACAAAAAAAAATGCAACCCCCACCTGATAGTCTGAACGCGGCGCCTCCGATGAGAATGGTCTGCGAGTCTCGTCGGTATTATTGACGAGCTGTATCCTCCAGAATGGGTCTTCTTCTTCCTTCTCATCGAGCGGGGGCATCGCAGATCGCCGAGCTCCCTCCACGGGAGTGTACCAGAGCAGTGCGTAGGTCTGATTTCTGGGTTTCTTTTGTCGAATATGTACTATTACGGGGGACCATAGTTAATAGGACCTATGCTATAGTTAGAATCCTATATATTTAACCATTTTTACTAACAATATTTGGTCCTATTAACTATGGTCCCCCGTAATATTAATACTGCTGTACTTGATACATGGTGCCTGGTATATTCGTATCTGGTATAATACCTGGAGTATAAGGCGTAGCCCAACAGCCAACAGGTTTTCCCCTCCTACGACCAGAAGGCGCCAAGCTAACAACACTGCCGGCTGCCTGCTGACTTTGTCACCGTGCTGCTGGTGTGTTGGTGCTGCCACCGAGTACCGGGTTACTACTGCAGTGCTGCTGCGGTGCTGCTGCAGTGCTGCTGCGCCGCTGATGATGGTGTGCTGTGGGGTAAAAATCCCTCCCACAATATTGGTGATCCTTTTCGAATGTGGTTGGGGGGCTCTGGATATTTTATGTTACAATGAGACCAAACGAGAGACCAAACCTAGGCAGGGTTCCCCAGCGACCTTATGCACTGCTGCGTTGGGCGCAGCGTTAACGGCTCTCAGCACCACACAGACAGCTGTAGCGAGCGCAATATTGCCCGTCCCAGCTACGTGGAAGGTGGAAAGTGGAAAGGAGAAAATCTCCATTTTGTTTTTGTTAATAGACGAACATGATTGGTGGAGTTATTTGTCCGCATCCGCAAATAGCGCCGCATGTTTTTTACCTTTTAGAACTTCAGTCCCGTTTTGGGGGACAATCCACTCAAATTCTAAGTAGTTTGTCCCCAAAACGGGACTGCAGTCCTGGAAGGGTTTAAAAAGTGGCAGTTTTTCATGTATTTACTCGATTACTCGTAACTCGTACCTGGTACGAGCCCATATAGGTTCACGCTTCACATTTCACACATCACACGTTACACCTCACGCTTCACAAAGCAGTTCACACCACGTTCACATGTGCACACGTTCAGTCGCGCAGCGCGCAGGCTTTTCGGTGCTTGCTCCCCGTCCTACACAGGCGGCGCAGTGCACATATAACCGATGCAGATGAATCATAAGCCATACAATGTGATACCTGGTACCTGGTACTGGTACACCAGTACCTCGTACCACGTACGTACGCGATACACCCGCTACATTCAACGAGTGTGGTGTGGTTGGTGTCAGCAGTCAGCAGGGTCAAAACGGTACCTGGTACCTAGTATGCATATATACGCCGGTCGCCCCGGTGGTTCAAGTGGTTAACCTCGAATTCTACTTGTTTGAGTCCTGGGTTCGAGCCCTAGGAGGGTCGGACTTTGACTTTATTTGCAAAAATAAAAAAAGGGATTCAATTGTTGAGAGCGCCTTGCAGCGTGGGTAGGCACAATTCGATGCGAGTCGACGAGGGAAGAAAAGGCTGAAATCTTCTCGCGATAAAAATGAAGGCACGTACCGTATAGCGGGAAGGGGGGAGAAGAGCCTGCTATGTGACCCCGGATCTGAGTTACGAGTTGGAAGGAGAGAGAGAAGAAGATGTGCGAAGATAATGAATGGGATGGAAAAAAAATATATATATATATATATATATAACATTTCTATCGACAGCCATACAGAAAGAAAAAATGCGAGTTTTGTTACCAACCATTCGAGTGCACTGTTTGATACCGGTAGTCATGGACTCTATCGGCGTTTTTTTTTTTTTTTTTTTTCTCATGCCATTCATTATCTTCGCACATCTTCTTCTCTCTCCTTCCAGCTCGTAACTCAGATCCGGGGTCACATAGCAGGCTCTTCTCCCCCCTTCCCGCTATACGGTACGTGCCTTCATTTTTATCGCGAGAAGATTTCAGCCTTTTCTTCCCTCGTCGACTCGCATCGAATTGTGCCTACCCACGCTGCAAGGCGCTCTCAACAATTGAATCCTTTTTTTATTTTTGCAGATAAAGTCAAAGTCCGACCCACTTGGGGCTCGAACCCAGGACTCAAACAAGTAGAATTCGAGGTTAACCACTTGAACCACCGGGGCGACCGGCTCGTATGGGCTCTACCGGCGCAAGGATTTCATCCTGGTAGAAGGCAAGAGGACGGAAATAGGGGATCGCGCTCGAGTACGTCGTGCTTAATAATGTGCAAAGATATAATCATACGTGTGCAGAGCAGAGGCACGCCAGCACACGGCACGACACTGCCCGCTCCCAAGTGATTATATGATTCAGAGATTGATAACACCCCACCCATTATCTTATTCCTGCCTCCCTCCCGCCCCCCACCCCCACGTCCACACCTTCCCCCTGCCCCCCCCCCACTCCCCGCCGTCCAAAGGAGGCGTGGGCGACCACGTCTGGTGCAGATGAGCCGGCAGCAATTCGGCGTGTGTACCATTAATGTATAGTATGATATAAGATATCCCACACCCATGGCCAGCTCGCCGCGCTCGATTTATCAACAGTGTCCGACCATGAGTAGTCCATTTTCAAAGTACGAATCGGTAGCAGCAACGGGCACGTATACAGAGTAGTATTGCACGCATTCGTGCATGGCCTACTTCTAGCACCACACTGACTGCTGAAGAACCGAATGGGTGCAATCAAGACGACACAGCTGCAGTACGTACGTACACGGCAATGAAATATGCAAAAGATGAATGCTGCTGTGTGTGTGCTCTTCACATTAAACCGTTCTTTCTACCCGTCGACATCCAGCACAACCAGTGCCCGTGCCGATTCTTCAATCCTAGAAGAGACACAAGTTCTGTGGTCACAAAGCTACGCCACAGAGATACTACGTTGCCACGTACCAGGGTATAAAGTAAGCACTGCAGTGGGTAATGCAATGCCACGTCATCATACTATTAATAGATACGACAGGCACGACATACACAATCTATAAAATAGAGAAACGAAAAGAAACAATCAAAGAGAAAACAAAAACAAAAGTAGACAAATCGAAAAAGAAAAAGAATGTAAAGCGAATGGACTAACGGGTGTGTCGCCGAAGATTCGCCACACGCGCACCGATCTCTTTTCGCGCGGCCATCTCAACGAACGGCGTACCGGTATCGTACAACTTATAAAATTCAGCAAAAATGTGGGATAGACGAGACGTATTACGTAACTTGCAAAGTTGAGTATCAACTGATAATACTGTTAATGGAAACCATAGTAAATAGGACCAAATACTGTTATTAATAGTAAAACTTACGAAATATATGGGTTTTTGAGTCTACCGTAGGTCCTATTTAATATGGTCTCCCGTAATATTACTAGTGGTATTCAATCAGTCGAACTCACAGCTGATAATTTTACAAAATACTCTCTCGTATCGCCTTTCACACCACTTTACGCATTGTTTTTAGTTCAATGCATACTTAGAATTAGAGCACTTCAATTTCTGGAGTAGTACTGTAGTACCCGTACAGTACGAGTACGTATAGAAAGAGGGTTAATTTAGCGCACCGATCCAAGCACGGTGTGGGTTGGCATCTGTTCGCCTGCGAACACTACACTGACGCGTGGCTTTTCGTTCAGATGGCATAGCCGTTGTCATGTGCACATCAACGCCGGAGTTATCGCCTCGAAGAAAAGCGTATCGGAGGTATCACGTGTCATGTACGGCATGCCCCTCGCCAGAAAGCAACCGACCATTGCTTTCCACCTCGAGTCCAACCAGCAGATTCGATGAAATGCATCATTGCTGGCAGCAGGCCATCGCTTGCGTTACTTTCTTTATTTGCAACCATGCAGAAGGCGAGGGAGGAAGGGAGGGGGGGGGGGGGGAAGGAAGGGAGGGCAGGCTGGGAAGGGGGGGAGGAGGTCCTCTCCCCCATAGGTCGGATATTTCGACGCGTGTGCCTGACGCGGCATACGAAACTCCGGATGTTCGAACATGACCAATCGGTAAAGCGTTCGGAATCGCAACAGCAAACATGCGAAAGTCATGCCTGGACAAGACTAGAATGGGACTAATCAAAACGGGGCCAGCCACCGAGCCAGCCAGACAGCCAGACAGACAGATACACAACTACATGATAAATACCAGAAATGAAGGCGGATTGACTGACAGACAACAGAGAGGCAAACAGACTGACAGACCACACAGCAGACAGACTCGGATGACAGATAATACCGTTTTGCTGCCGTTTCAGAGATCCCACAGATAGGCACGGGATAAATACATACCTATACCAGGTACCAGTTATCGTATCAATAATAGTATAAATCTGAGAGCGTACGTACCAAAGTACACTATTAATACTGCTGTGTAAGAATAGACAGTAGAAGTTCGGCACTGCTGATTATATGTTACGTACCTTCGTTGAACACTTGAAATTTGCCGAGAGGCTTAACCTGTAACAGTACCAGGCGAGGAAGCACTCAACCGCCCAGCTTGGAATAGCACTCAGAAACAGGAACTACACCAACGGCAGGCTGAGATTTACAGATGAACATGAGATTCGGGAGGAAGCCGTCATTCTTTATTGTGACACTTGTGCACAATGCGCCACTATTTCCGAAGCAAGAAGTCCAGGCCCTGGGCCCGCGTCCCTGCAACATTTTGCTGCAAGCTGCAACACCGCGGCTCAGCCGCGCAGCGCCATTGCTTGGTCGACTTTGCCCTCAAAGGTTCCGCTACGAAAACACTCTGCTGCTGCTGCAGACGCCGGAGGCTGACCTGTCCATTTTCCACCCGGCCACGAACAGACAACCTTCGAGCACTTCAAATTAAAATCACGGAATCACGCCACACAACCAGCAGCAGCAGCACTACAAAAAAAAAAAAAAAAAAAAAAAGAGGATGAAAATAGGCAAATAACCATGCCCTGGAGGCTACTACAGCAGCAGCGGCGAAAGCAGCAGGAGCATGGAGGACGCGGCCTCACTTCCTCCATGACGGCAGTAAGTCAGAATAAGCTTCAAGAAGAGCAGGCATCGGCAGACACGAACGATAGATAGGGTCCGACCGTTAGCCCCAAGTCGTGGCCGGTGGCAAGGATGCCAGCCAACGCCGAACGCCGCTCATTCATAGCTACACACACACAAACACAGAACACACGGAGAGAGCTCGCTTCCCTTCCACCGACGTGTACATACTCGTCATATTAATTTAATCAAAATACAGAAAGCAGTACCAGGGTACATGTCTCCAAGAAGAACAACAGTCATCGCCATCCGATATTGTCCTGTACCTTCGTACCGCGCGCAACACAGCTATACACCAGCATATACGCACACCATGTATCGTACGAGTAGTAAAAAGCGTCGATTTTGATCGATTCATCCCGTCACTGATCGATGATAAAAAACGAGCGGCGGGGACGCAAAGCCTTCCCCCCCCCCCCCCCCCCCCCCGCCTCCCTCCCTCTCTCCCGCATCCTTTCCTGCCCTCCCTTCCTCCCTTCGTTTTTTTTTCCCCAGCCCCCGCGGAGAACAAGCCCAAGCTGTTACTACTGCTGCGGACAATTGTTTATTTAATCCGCCGCCAAAAAGCTGCAAGACAGAGGGAAGAAGAGAACAGGGAAGCAACATCGCCGCCACCGCCGTCGATCCCCCCCTCTTCTCTCCCCTCCCCTTCCCCCTCCCCCGCCACCGCCCCAAGCTCTCCAGCCCCCTCAGCACCGAGGAGCAGTTCAGGCATTGCGTCTTAAAAAACGTATCACGTATACGTAGGCCACAAGGATCGGCTCCCTCCCTCCCTCTCTCCCTCCCTCCCTCCCTCTCTCCCTCCCTCCCTCTCTCCCTCCCTCCCTCTCTCTCTCCCTCCCTTCTCTCCTCCTTCCCTCGAAGAAGAAAAACCAGGAAACAAAACGCGGAAAAATGAAAAAAAAAAAAAAAAACAGGAAAACAAACACAAAAAAAAACAAGAAATAAAAATCGAAAAAAAAACGAAAGTCTTACGTATGTATTGTGGCAACCACACGTCGTTATCGTCGCCCCCGAACGGCAGCGCCCCCCCCCCCCCCCTCCCCCCCCCGCCTATTATCCTATGTATACTGCTGCGAGCGCAAACGCCCTCCGGTGAACTCGGCACTTTAAAGACAAAATCATGTTACTTGTTAATAGTAGTAATGGCGCCGCCGCGCGCAACCGTCAGATATTATGGCTATTCAAACGATGACCCCCTACCCCCCCTCCCCCCCGCTCCCTCTGCAAACGCGAGGCTAGCTAGTGGCCACGGCCCTAAGGCGTTACAGCAGTAGGCTCAAAACTACTGCCAATACAACGACGCGACCTGGGGGCAGAACAACGTCCTCCCTCGGGGTGCTCATACTCAGTTACGGCCAGCTTACGCGGGCAGCGCAACGTCAACGTCAACGCCCCCCCCCCGCCCTCCATGCCGCGCCCCCCCCCTCTCCTCCCCCCCCCCCCCCCCCCCCCTTCCTCCCCGCTGCGGAGGGGTATTTCCCTTCTAGACGTACACAAGAAGAAACACACCGCTGGAAATCCCCAACCCCTAACCCCCCCCTCAAGATCCACAGATAAGAACATATTCGAAAAGGCGAACGGCGCGGCTTCCTTTTTTTAATAGGGTCAAGCCTAGGGGCACAAGTAAGGGGCGGGCAAGGAGGCCAGCCAGCCAGCCAGCCAGAAGGCGAGCAAAAGGGACGAAACAAAAAAAAAAACAATCCCCCGTCTTCACGCCCAAGGGAGCAAAAAAACCGGAGGCTCATCGGCAAGAGAAGAAGAAAAAAAAAAAAAAAACAGAAACGAAAACACACACCACACAGTTCGTAGGAACTCCTGCGTTTTCGTCCCCCTGTCCCCCTCCGCCTCGTCGGTGAAAACCCGACGTGCTCCGTCCCGGCACTCTACGCATGCGAGGGTCTACGATCATACGACTACGGCCATGCAGGATATCGAATGACCGCCGCCCCCAACCCACCGGAAATTAAATTAACTCATTGAAGCTGTCATCCATATGCAAGTCCGCCTCACAAGCGGTTCTTAGTAGGATGCAGCTCACCCTTCATGAGACTCGCCGGACACCTCACGGCGCTTCGCGCTTGGTGCAAGCAATGTCTGCCTGGTCGGTGAAAACCCGACATGCTCCGTCCCGGCATTGTAGGGATGCGAGGGTCTATGGTCATACGACTACGGCCATGCATGATATCAAGTACATATCTCCTATCGAGTACACCCCGACCCACCCACAGGTGGCCGGGACCCCCCCCCCTCAACACCCCCCTTGCACAATGTGGGCGTAGAGCACTTCTTGTGGAGACATTGAACAATGTAGCAGCGCACCATTACGCGTACCGAATCGAGAGGTTGTCGACACATTAGGGGGTTTCCTACATTGTATGATGCCTCCACAAGGAGTTTTTCACGCCCACCTAAGGCCACGGGGGGGAGGGGGGGGGCAATTGTGCCAACCAATCGACCAACCTCCTCGACTCTCAAGCTCCCTTTCTTGGCCGGCCAGCCAGCCAGCCCCCCTCCTGTCCTCGCACACCCACCCACCCACCCACGCCCCCCGCCCCCCCCCCCGCGGTCGAAAAAACGCCTACAACCGATAGAAAGGGTCGCCTGGCTTTGAGAAAAGGACCGGCTGGGCCTGCTGCTGCTGCCCAAACTGAGTCAGCTGCAGCTGGCCGAAAGGGTTTCCATTCTGGTTACCCGGCCGAAGTGGGCAGGGGACGGAAATATAGGGCGGGGCAGGGGAAGGGCGTTGGTCGCATGACCCGGCAAGTCAGCAGAGCCAGAAAAAAGGGCCAAAATCGGCGGAGAGACAAGATGCGAAAAGTTTCGCAATTCATACGGAAGGGGTGGAAGGCGGTGGCGGGGGGGAGGGGGGGGGGGGGTCCAGTCGGGGTCGGGAGGGCGGGAGGAGGGACGAGCGAGCGGGTGAGCGCGCGGGTGGGTGGAGGGGAAACGCCAATGGGGAGGGAGGCGGGGAAAGGGCGAGGCGGGGAGAGAAGGGGCGACTCGTTCGCTCAGATATAAAAGAGAAAGAAAAAACTAACGTGAGAATAACCAGGGAGAAAAACAAAAGCGCAAGCCTGGTGCATACTATACCTGGCACATACAGGGGAGAACGAAAAGTACAAACGGCGACAACTACCAAAGACCAACAACAGCAACCACAACAAAAAAAAGGGGAACGCGTACGTGAAGGAAAAGGAAAAACCAAAACAACAAACAGAAATATCAAACGAAGGGGGGGGAGACGCAAAGAAAGAGGGAAAACAAAACGAACCAGCAAAAGCCAACAAACCGATTTAAAAAAAAAAAAATGCCAAAGGAGACCTATTTCCCCCACACACCAGCGGGGCAACTCCTAACTTTTTACCCCACACAGCCGTCAGCCTTCGCGCAATCCCCATTTCCGCTACACCGCTACAACTCACAACGACGCCTCCACAAGACCCCACGACACTATAGTACGTACGTACGTACGTACGTACGTACGTACGTACGCACGCACGCACGCACGCCCGACAGGCCACCGAGCTGTGTTGTGCCGTGCAGACACGGTGTTGTGCTGTGCAGGCACGGTGTTGTGCTGAGCAGGCACGGGTTCAGAAATTCACCTGCTGCGGGAGTCCCCCCTGAGCGTAGCCAGTCTGCTGCTGCCCCGGCGGCTGCAAGCGAGATCGGTGGCAATCAAAGCAGAGAACGTTCGCGTGGGCATGCACGGGGGGTGGTAAGTTTGGAGCAGTCAGCTTGGACTAGCCTATACTCTTCTGTCACCCCGCCAAACCCCACCCCACCCCCGACCCTCACCCCCACCGCGCCTGCAGCAAACGCCGAGCAGGCGTGCAGACGACAACGGGAACTCGGCAACGTCACCTTCCTAGCACGATACTGTGATAAATACCAAGTACGGTAATAGGGCAATATGGGAGCTACTTGGTCACCTGGTACGGAACGATGGCCACTGCCACGTGCGTCGGGGGCTCCGGTCTCTCGATCATCACAGGGTTAACAACCTGAGGCGGGTGGCCGAGGCGGGGTGGGCGGATGGGATTAAAACCATGGGCCCAAACGATGGACAAAAACTTGAGACGAAGAAAAACGAAACACGTGCACAAAACACTACGGACACACAGAGTTGCATCAGCAACGCTAACATCAACACCAACACCAACACCAACACCACCCCCAACAATACCGCCAGCACACCAACAACTCAAACACAACCAACACCACCAACATCAACACCAACAACAACACCAATACTAACACCACCACCAACACCAACACCACCAACACCAACATCAACAACAACACCAACATCAACAACACTACCAACACCACCAACATCAACAACACTACCAACACCACCAACACCACCAACACCAACACCAACACCAACAACACCACCACCACCACCACCACCAACAACAACATCAACAACATCAACACCAACACCACCACCAACACCACCACCAACACCACCAACAATGGCAGCAGAGGCAGCAGCAAGGGTACCTTCGCCGGCGCTTCTCGGACGAGGTCCGCCAACGGCCTGTGGTCGTTGGTGAAGGGCTTGACCTCCACGGCGGGCAGGTGCTTTGTGTCCGTGATGTCGTCGATGTTCACCATACCTCCGCGCGCCATGTCCCACGGGTCCAACGACGCCTGTCACGTATAGAAGACCGTGTGTGGGCGAGGGTGTGTGTAAGGGGGTTGGGAGAAGTTGAGGGGGGGGGGGGGTGAGGTAAATCGGGGCTGAGTTGGGTTGAAATGGGCTGGGTTGGGTCGGGTTGGATTGCGTTGGGTTGGGCTGGGCTGGGTTGGGTTGGGTTGGGTTGGGTTGGGTTGGGTTGGGTTGGGTTGGGTTGGGTTGGGTTCGGATGGGTTGGGTTGGGTTGGGTTGGGTCGGGTTGCGTTGCTTTGGGTTGGGTTCGGCTGGGTTGGGTTGGGCTTGGTTGGGCCGGTTTGGATTCGGTTCCTAACACTTGGCCGCAACCTAGACATACATATATAAAGTGCATTGCACTCACTCGCATGTTGCTGCGAGCGAAACGCAGGGCGAGCGACACACGGCGCGCTACTCTTCCCTTCTCCCCGCTGCCGTACTAGAGGTGAAAAAAAAAGGCCAATTAAAAACAGCAGCGCAGCTCAGGCGTGCCCTCCAAAATACAACGCAGTCAGGCAGGCGAGCCGGCAGGCAGGCAGGCAGGCAGGCAGGCAGGCAGGCAGGCAGGCAGGCAGGCAGGCAGGCGAAGACCGCAGGGGGTGGCGGGAAAAACAAACAGCAAAACGCCAACGCCAACGACCAAAGAGCAGACCCTTATGTACACACCCACGCTCTTGTGATACAGCTCAACTCACCTTCGAAGCCTCGGCGCTCTGTTCCACCATACCGCCCATCAGCATCCCCTGCTGGTACGGCTGCTGCTGCTGCTGCTGCTGCTGTTGCCCTTGGTCAGGGTAACCTCCACCGGAAAAACCCACCCCTCCGTCCGCTCCAAGACCCCCTCCAACGAGAGGGTCTGAATCGCCGAACGGCCACGTCGACCCCTGCTGCTGCTGGGGAGCGGCTTGGTACGGCTGCTGCACATTCTGCTGGAACCCAGTTTGGTCGTATTGCTGATAATTGGAACCCAATCGCAAGTCAGAGGGAAACCCAACGGGGTCGATGATAAGGGTAGGGATTCCAGAGGATGGAGGCGTGACGGGGGGGGGGTACGTATTCATTTGTTGCTTGCCTCAGTCAGTTGACCATTGACCACGCATCCCTTTCGAGGGGGAGAATCGCCGCTTCTCCTTCTGGAGACACCAAAGCTTCCTTACGGTCTACAAAACCTACTGTAGATCCTAACCCGCCGTTTTTCTGTGAAATATCGTGTAGGCCCTGCATAGTACTACAGGTCCAACCCAGGAAACCTGCCCTACAGGGCAGCTCATGCAGGCAATACGGCTCCCGCCCGACAAAACGAGCTAGATCATTTGACCAGGACAATCTCAGGAAATACATACATCTTCCCCCCGAACTATCTCGTAATAAACCATGAATCGGGAAATCGATTTTATCTGTCCCGAGCGAGGTGAGGGGGGAAAATCTGAAGCAGTCTCCTTGCATAATATCGTTTTCGTTTTGGTGTTCGATGGCTGAACAATGGTTGAGAAGCCTTCATCACGAGGGGGGGGGGGGGGGGGGTGCCATGGTTGAACACCGTGCAGCACGCGAGATAACACAACCCTGGACCGAATTTCATGAGCCGATTTCCTCCGACAAAAAAAAACGTCTCCATTCGTTGCTTTCCTCAAGGCACTTGACCATCGACCACGCGTCCCTTTCGAGACGGAGCACCGCTCCTACTCCCAAGAACAGAGACAGACACCTCCAACAGTTGGGGCGCTCATTAAGTCATTTCCATACGTCAAACAGCAACGTTTTTTTCATAAATCTTGCACTATTCCCTTCCTGTTTCGCCGCCTGCGGCCACCATCTATCTCCTATTAATAGGGTAAGCGACAGGTTTATCTCCTACTTTTTAGTGTACCGGACAGAAATAATGGCGACTTAGGAAATACCTCGTGTCGAGATATTTCCACTCATCTGTACAGACGCATCGCTCGGCGTATTTATATGTATGTACGATTCCCGTTGTTGGGAAACCCAGCTCTGAAAATCCTTCGAGGCGGCGTGGTTTATCTTGCGTTCGTATACTACGGTAGTTAGTCGTTTCTTGAGAGACAAAAACAATCCTCCTACAGAAAGACACCCAGGGACCTGGGGCGTGCGAGAGATATTGAGAGAGCTAAAGAGATGAAGAGAGAGAGACACACAGAGAGAGGCTACAGGTAGTCACCGCCTTTTTCCTTTACCCTTCTCTCCCCTTCTGAAAGCGAAGCTGCAAGCCAAAACGAAATCAGGACGGCAGGTTTGCTCTCGCTCTCTCTCTCACCTGATACCCTCCCCCCCCCTGATCGAAGGGTGATTGCTGGTATTGCTCCTGCTGCTGCTGCTGCTGCGGGAACTGAGAGTTCCCTCCCATTGCCTGCGTCGAAGAGAGACCGACGGCGGACGGATCGTCGAGTGTCACCGCCATCGCGTGCACGCAGAGCGACGACCGGCGGCCGATAACGAGCCCACCCGGCCCAAGCAAGCAGCAGCAAGCAAAGAGCAAGCAAACCAAGTTGAAAAAGCAAGCTAGAGAGCAAAAAAGCAGCAGCAACGACAATTTCAAGTCACACAAAGAATCCACGATGGTTAACAAAAAAAAAAAACGCTCTGTATACTCCTTACTCACTCGTACACACCTTTTCTCAAGGCCAAACAAGAGCGCCGCGCCCGCCCCCTCCCCACGGGACATGTCAACAGCGACAGCCCAGGAATCTGAACAAAGGGAGAAAATCAAGCCCGCACCGCACCGCACCGCACCGCACCGCACCGCACCGCACCGCACCGCACCGCACCGCACCGCACCGCACCGCACCGCACCGCACCGCACCGCACCGCGCCGCGCCGCGCCGCCCAGCCCAGCACAGCACCGTTCCCCACACCAACCCTACCTCGAACTGAATTCCCAAGTTAAGCACTGCAGCGGTATCCCCGCCTCCCGCCCACCCGCCGCCGCCCGCAGCGTGCGCCCCGGCGCCATTCGCATAGCCACCTGCTGCTCCCCCTCCGCCCGCTGCCGCCGTCGCCTTGTTGAGCGGGTCGAAGCTTCCCTCCCCGACATAAGCGTCGAAAGGGTTCACCTGGATGGGGCCGGGGACGGGGGCGACACGAAACCCACGGATGGAGGGACGGACGGACGGACGGACGGACGGACGGAAGGGCGGGCGGGCGGGCGAAAGGGTGGGACGGACGGACAGATGGACGAACGGACGGAAGAGAGGGCGCATGCACGGGCCGACCAACGAACGGACATGTTAACGAAGGGACGGAAGGTTGGACGGACGGACGGACCGACCGACCAAAGAATAGACGAACGGACGGGCGGGCGGACAGATGAAAGGAACGGGGGAAAGGGGTGTGTCTGTGTGTGTGGGTCGGTGGGGGGGGGGGGGGAGTCAGGCCCCGGTGGATTATTTGTATTCGGGCTTCGCGCGCTTCGTGTTTAGTACCATGGCTACCACAGTAGTACTAGTACTAGTACTACCACTACCACTACTACTACTACTACTCCTACTACTCCTACTACTCCTACTACTACTACTACTACTACTACCACTACTGCTACTACTGCTACTACTACTACTACTACTGCTACTACTACTACTACTACTATTTTGATATTATTACTACTACTATTTTGATATTATTAATACTGCTACTACTACGATTACTCCTACTGTTACTACCACAACCACTACCTCTATTACTACTACGACCACTATACAACTACTAGTAATACGGGGGGCCATAGTTAATAGGACCTGTGGTATACAAAAAAAAATATATATATTTTGCCATTTCTACTAACAATATTTGGTCCTATTAACTATGGCCCCCGGTAATACTACTACTACTACTATTACTACTACTACTACTACTACTACTACTACTACTACTACTACTAATAATACTATTAATACTACTACTACTCCTACTCCTCCTACTACTACTACTACCATTAATACCACTACTACTACTACTCCTACTACTACTACTACTACTACTACCACTACTGCTACTACTACTATTATTGCTGCTACTATCACTACTACTATTTTGATGTTATTACTATTAGTACTACTACTACTACTATTTTGATATTATTATTACTGCTACTACTATTACTCCTGCTGTTACTACCACAACCACCACCTCTATTATTACTACGACCACTTTACAACTACTACTAATACTACTATTATTACTACTACTACTACTACTACTATTTTGATATTAGTAATACTGCTATTACTACTATTACTACTTATGTTACTAACACAACCACTACCTCTATTACTACTATTAATACGACCACTATACTTGTACAACTACTACTAATACTACTACCAATACTACTATTAATATTACTACTATTAATACTACTACTACTACTACTACTACTACTACTACTTCTACTACTACTACTACTACTACTGCTGCTGCTGCTGCTGCTGCTGCTGCTGCTACTACTACTACTACTACTCCCATTACTACTATTACTACTACTACTCCTACTACCACTACTGCTACTACTACTACTACTATTACTACTACTACTACTACTACTACTACTACTACT